>OZ020240.1:14933036-15379782 GCA_963971235.1 Cryptus armator
TTAAGATTTTTTTTTTAATCCATTGGAAATTAATTCGATGAGGAAATATATTTATTTTTGTGGAAAAAATGTCGTATTGTGATAAAAATTTAAATTTAACGAGATTTCGTGATTTTTTCAGTTATCCTGAGCTAAAAATACTTTTTTCAGATTCTAAATAGGAAAAATTTTGAAAAAAAATTATGGGATTGTATTCAGATTTCAAAAATGAACAAACTTTTCCTTTGAAAGTTTTCTCTAAAGTCAAAAGTTTTCGAGTTACGAGTGGTTTTAGTTTTAACCAATGCGAGGCACTCGACAGATGGCGCTCGTATCGAGAATCCGCCTCATTGGCTGAAATGTTTTTTTGCTCATAACTCGAAAACTATAACGTCAATCAAAAAATTTCAAAGGACAAGTTTACTCAATTTTCGATCGTAAACACAACCCACGTGTTATCTCGGAAATTTTAAAAGCAGCGTTTGGGTCGTATTGAGAGATCAAAAAATAAACAAACTTTTCCTTTGAAAGTTAGTTATACTGAAAAGTAGAGATTACTATTGCTATAATGGGTTTTATCCCAAAGTATCGAACAAACCTTCAATTTCAGTTTCTTTTAGATTTGAATAACTCACCAACAAGTGGTATCATAAGAGTGTACAAAGGCTGCGTCCCCGAAGTAGCTTTGGCAATGCTCTGGAGTTGTGGCAAGTAGTCGATGAAGCAATTAGTGTCCGGAACGAGCAGTCGCGGTCGTACCTCGATGTCTACCGAAACGGTCGATTTTTTCAATATCGCCTGCAACAGAGCGAAAAAAAAAGCACCCAAAGCTATGAGTCTCCGATAGCAATGAAAGAAAAAAAAAGAAAAAGAAAAAAAAAGCTCGTCGCTTCTATCGTCAGAGACTCCTTGCCCTGACGATAGCACCTCGGCAAACCGGAGCCTTCTCTCTTTCGTATGGTTGGCTCGTGAGAACCCGCCTCGGATCACGCACCGGAGAGTCCAACGCCCGCGCATATTAAGCAAAAACAGCGCGCGCGCTCACGCAACACAGTTAAACATTCTGGTGACTTCGAACTTCGACTTCGTTTTCGTCTTCGTCACCGCGCGCACACAAAACCTCAGAGGGACGAAGGAGAAGGAAGACACTGACGAATTACTCGGTTGAAGGTTGAAAAAATTATTATACTTTTCCGGATTGGTTTGTAGTCCATATGGAACGAAAAAAAAATTAGAATATTCCGTTAACTTTTGTTTTTCCATTTTTTTTTTTTTTTTTTGCGAACTCCGATGTTTCCGCGATGGGGGAAATCGCATTGAACTGCAGGGGGTGGAGGGGGGGGGGGGGAGGGAGGCTATTGGGAAGTCCTACGTTTAGTATCGATCGTACCAGCGTCTGGACAAACGGACCGCCTGGGACCCTCGTAAATCAGGCTTATCCTAGGGAACGAACCCGGGCTTCCAGGACGCATCTGTTACTCTCGCCGCATATGATCGTAACAATGTCGCAGTCGATTATCATTATCGAGGCGTCGATGAAACGGCATTTGGCTAAAGAATCTGTTGAATATTCGGTCGGACGGGTATTTTTTTCTGATTCTTCTTCATCTCTCACTTTTTCTCGCGAGAGCGAACGCACGCGCGCGCGCGACGACGAAGTGAGAAAGAGAATCTTTGAGATCGCGTGTCTCGGCGTTTCTACGTGCATTCGTTCACGTACCGGTCACGCCTGCTGTCTGTCTCGTTCGCTTCTACGTGTCCTTGCGCCCTCCTGTCTGCAATGCCTCTATGCGAACTCCTACGCGTGGGACAAAAACGATCAAGCAACCCGGAGCCAAGGAAAAATCACACTGCCAACTCGGATTTATTCTATTTCCGAAGTCGAAAGAAACATTTCTTTTTTTTTAAAGGCCTATCGAAATTATTCCTTACCGTATGAAAAAAAAAATTAATATTGTAACAGTAAATTTGTTTCCGGTGAAACACTTTTTTTTTTCTCAAAATCTCGGTAATCTATTAGTAAATTTTTCAAAATTCGCGAAAGTATTCTTTTTGGTACAAACATATTGCGAAATGATAGGACTTATAGTTTCGGTTCGGACGTTTCGTTGATGAGAAACTTTGGCGCCGCGGCCATCTAGCGGCGAAATATCGAACTATAGCGAGGAATAAGAGCTTTACGCCGCTATACATCGATCATTTTTCTCTGACAATCAACGTTTCGATAGTAATCAATGTCGCCTCGTCGTCAGTTGGATGAAACAAAGTGCAAAAATGAAATTCTCTCATACATTTTCAGTATTGTCTCTAAAATGAACTTTGATTCCAGCTTTCGACGAATTATCGATTCTATATCGCATCTAATTTAAAAATCAACATAATCACCTTAACTTATGCTTCTCCCATAGAATTATCAATTACAATTCACCGACTACTCGTAAAAAAAAATTTGAAAAAACAGTCGCGACAACTATACGCACAAAAAAAAAGGTTAAGTGCTCATAACTCGGTACTGATTTTATTGCTGACTGTAGAGCGTCCCTTCCTCTCTCTCCACCATCGCGAAAGAGCCAACAGAGAATGAGAAGAGGAAAGCAAAGAAGAAGAGAGGTTATGGAGTATTACTCCTCCCGCGTGGAATTAGCAAAACTGCAACGAGTATACACGACGATATATTAAGGGTAATCTCATTCATAAATGCAACAGTTGCGCTACAACGATCCCCGCGTGTAATGGCGCTCGCAAATCAGATCGAGCTGCGCGCTCTCCTGCTTGACTCCCTACGTTCGGTCTCTCGTACGCGAATCCTCGGGGCAAAAAGCCGGAGAAAGGGGGGAACGGGCTTCGCGAGAGCGCATAAAATACGCCCACGTGAGGATCGACCCGGAGAACTTGGACGACGATAGTCGTGGCACCTGGCTATCGAGACAAGTTCCGCCTTCGTACTTAACCTCTCGCGAAATCGCGCATTGGCAATAACCTCCCCCCACCCCCACGCCACCCCTTTAAATGCCGGAAACTCGGACTATATCTGAAAATTGTCATTGGACACCGATCATGTGGATCAAAATTTCCGTACATTTCTTTCATATATATATATATATATATATATATTTGAATCCATTTCTAATGACGAATCAATATGAATGGGAGGCTTGAGGTATCGAATGTATTATACTTCCCGTACGCCTATCGATAATTCGAGACGCACGAAGACCCGATGAAGTTTACGACGAAGGTGTGTTCCTATAGAACGATAATTGATATCCCCGACGACTTATTAACGACTCGCGAAAAGCAAAAGCATACAACAAAGTTTCGCGAGATCGATGGAATGAGGAGATACGCTGGTGCGCGGGAGAGATGAGCATCGATCTCATTACTTTGAAAGCAAAATTTTTTTTATTCTAAAATTGCTTCCGTAATAATGGAAAGAAAAAACGTAAACTTTTTTTTTTTTTTTTAAAAACGTAAACATTTTTTTTTTTTTTTTAAAAACGTAAACATTTTTTTTTTTTTTTTAAAAACGTAAACATTTTTTTTAATGGAATAATTCCCAAAAAATTGTTTTCATCGTTTACGATTAAAAGTTTTTCGAAATTTACGAATTATATGTATTTATATATAAATAATTTTATTATTTTTTTTTTTACGCGTGTTTAGGACCTTTAGATTACGGATATTGCGAATGAATTTGGTACATTAGTATCAGCGAATACGATGAAACAAACGAAAGACAATAATTTTAAATTGACCGAAAAGGATGTTGCGATCTGTGGCCGAAGCATAGTAATCGCGGAGACAAAGTCCAAAGTGATTTAGAAAATTAATGAAGCTTCAACGAGCTGTAACAACGAACGCGCGATTCTCCCCGAACCCCTCGGAGAACAAAACTATGATGTATCTCCGTTTCATAGGAATTGAAGATCTATGGGGTTCGGGAGAGTGTCAGACACTGCGGATTCGAGCGGAAAGTAGCGACGATGGGAGGGGCGGAGAGAATCCACAGAATTGCATCAGAAGGTCGTTAATATTCGTACGGGAAGGGATCGGAACAATGAATACAATGTCCGAAGTCGGTGATTTCGAGGCGACGCGGAGAGAGAGAGAGAATGGCGTTATCGCCGAGCTGCAGATGATCCCTCGGCGACTCTGGCGCCGAGGGTCGAACCCTGCATCAGCTCCTAGTGTTCCCCAGGGATCGGGGAACCGGTCTGCCCGCCAACTACGCCACCACCGACCTCATGAAGTAGTTATATTTCGGTTATAAAAGCTCGAATAATTTCGCGGTACGATACCACGGTATGGTGACGGCGAAAGGAAAGGAGATACCGAGAGCTTTGATTTTAATGAACTCGTTGAGATTTTTTTGCATGAGTTTTTTTTTTTTGTCGTTCAATGTCAAAGCGAATACATTTGACTCGAACAAAAAAAAAAAAAAAAAAAAAAAAAAAAAAAAAGCAACAACGGGACGAGGAGAGTGTTCGACACTATTCGATACATCGAGTCTCGATAAGGCAAATTTTTTTTTTTTTTTACATTATTCAATATATCGAATGGCGATAACTCGAACTTTTCGACATTATTCGATGTATCGAATGGCGATAACTCGAACTTTTCGACATTATTCGATGTATCGAATGGCGATAACTCGAACTTTTCGACATTATTCGATATATCGAATGGCGATAACTCGAACTTTTCGACATTATTCGATGTATCGAATGACGATAACTCGAACTTTTCGACATTATTCGATGTATCGAATGGCGATAACTCGAAACTTTTCGACATTATTCGATATATCGAATGGCGATAACTCGAACTTTTCGACATTATTCGATATATCGAATGGCGATAACTCGAACTTTTCGACATTATTCGATATATCGAATGGCGATAACTCGAACTTTTCAACATTATTCGATATATCGAATGGCGATAACTCGAACTTTTCGACATTATTCGATATATCGAATGGCGATAACACGGGTTTTCGACACTTTTCGATATATCGAATGACGATACATCGAAACACTTTCGTAATTGTTGAAATCGTTGTAAAAAAAATTGTTTATCGATACTTTTGAGATCGTAATTTCGAAAAACTCACGTCAGTGAAAGAGAAAAGTTACACAGTGGGGAATAGCAGTGCAAACAGAAGCTAATTAGCTTAGGAGCAATTAGTCTCCGAGAGTTTTTTTTTCCGGCATCTTGGTTCACTCTCGTTTCTGCCGCGCTAACAGATCCACGAAGGCGACCTTGTGTCCGTGGTCCACTGACACCAGGGCGCCCGTATAAGTCGCAACCGTAAAACATAATTGCTACGGTCGTTTTAATTAGACTTGTTCTTCAAACGACAGACGGAGAGGACAACGATAGACGAAGGGAGACGAATGAAAAAAAAAAGTTCCACTCGAATGAACTATCAAACCAATATTTAGCACTGAATTCACCGAGAAACCGATCGAACCGTTATATTTGAAATAAAAAAAAAAAAAAATTTAACTCGAAATAAAAAAAATCGCAATTTTCCGAAAATTAAAATTCATCAAAATTTCCATTAAAATCCAAAGTGTAACTCGTTTTTTGAGAAAAATGTTCAATTAAATTTAAAATAAAGACGAAAAAAATGCGATTTAAAAAATTTCGACTTCAGACAATTTTGAATAAATTTTTATCAAATTTCGAACTCGAGTATCGCAATTCTCATTCGACGACACTTTTGACGAGAAGTTCCCGAGTCAAAGATAATTCACACGCGCTAAAGGCATAAAAAAAAAAAAAAAAAAAAATGAATCCCTTGGCATCCAATTTTTTACGGAGGATAATACCCGACTGTACGTGGCGGACATGTGAACCCAACAGAGGAGACCGAAACCCCTGCGAGGGTGGGTGCGTGTGGGCCATTGATCCTCCCGAAATAAATTTGCGAGTCGACTCGTACCTCGGGGCATTGTCGGTCGTTAATATCGTCAAAGAGAGAAAGACGAAGATCTCGAGAAGGAAAGAACGAAAAAAAAAAAAAAAAAAAGATCGCCAAAGAATCAGCGAAGCGATGGTCCCGCTTCGTTCGCGAGTATACTATACGAGATGCGAGGGCTCTCTTCAGCGATAGAACTTTATCGTGGTGCCCACCGTAACTCTATCTTTTTTTCTTTCCCGTCGCCCCCGTTCCACTCGGGGAATTGCCAACGCGAATCTTCTCTTCTCGACCGCTCAGTCACACAAACATAAAGACAAAAAAGGCACACAAACACACAACGATAACCAGTTACCTTTGGAATTCGAGCGATGGTTCTTCTTCTCTCAGCGGAGAGAATGGAAAAGGAGAAAAAAAGGAAAGAGAGAGAGAGAGAGAGAGAGAGAGGGGTTCGGGAACTTGTAGACCCGAAGAAAGCTGAACTTGACCCGTGACTCAGTACCCCACAAGGGAGTTATTAGTTAGCTAAATATACTTTCTGCACGACTCGGCAAACGAAGGAGGTTCGCGAGTTCCCTAAGTATCGCATGTACGACGGGGAAAAAGGGGGTCGCGATACGGTCCGCGCGCGGAGGCAAAGAGAGTTAAGTTAGTTGGCTTTGCGTTACAACAGCTCAACGAGAGTTACGTTCGGAGGAGTTTTTGACCTGAAAACCTTGACGCGACGACAACGACAACGACGACGACGATGATGATGATGATGACGATGATGATGATGATGATGATGAGTAGTAAAACGAGAGCATTACACGAAGAGAGTAACAAACCGGCGTAGAGGTGTGGCGAATAAGCCGGCGTTACGGCAACGACGTCTTAACAGACCGTTCGAACGACTATGCAAGTCGAAGCGTCTATTTGCGGTTTTATTACACCAATTAAAGTTACTTGATATTCGCTAAGGGGTGAAACGCTGAAGAAAACTTTGCGGCGCTCACTGACTGACTGACGCTCACCGATGGGACGAAATTTCTAAAGGATTTATTATCGCTGCAGTCTCTCGTCGGCACGAGGGGTTTTTTTTTTTGCGGTCGTCGATGATCGGCGCTTTGATATATCGGAAATATCGAAATTCGAGATAATATATCGAATATATCGAAATTCGAGATGATGTATAGAAAATATCGAAAATCGAGATATTATATCGAAAATATCGAAAATCGAGTTAATATATCGAAAATGAAAATAATATATCGAAAATAACGAAAATCGAGATATTATATCGAATATATCGAAATTCGAGATGATGTATAGAAAATATCGAAAATCGAGATGATGTATAGAAAATATCGAAAATCGAGATGATGTATAGATAATATCGAAAATCGAGATATTATATCGAAAACATCGAAAATCGAGTTAATATATCGAATATATCGAAAATGAAAATAATATATCGAATATATCGAAAATGAAAATAATATATCGAAAATATCGAAACTCGAGATAATGTGTCGAAAATATCGAAATTCGAGATAATGTGTCGAAAATATCGAAATTCGAGATAATATATCGAATATATCGAAAATATAGAACTTCGACGTAACATATCGAACTCTTTTCTCGTTAATTTAACGGTACCGATTTAACTCCTCAACAGTTTTGTCGAAGTGATCATCCCGTTACTAATTTGTTTCGGTAGAAATTATCATATATTATAATTTTTCTTTCATTTACTAATTATTATCGATTGATGAGAAATTCCGCTCTCGTGTCTCGACGAGTAGATACATTAAAATCATTTAGTTAACGAGTCTCTACCAAACGAAATAAATCACTCGGCATCCTTCTTATTTAAACTAAACTTCTCCCTTCTTAAATCACAACTCCATATTTCCCATACTACCGGTCCGGAGCTCGAAACACCTCGATATATCTTCCATCCGAAGTTATTCGGCAACAGTTACTCGACAACTCTTCAAATTCTGTCGACAACCGAAATACATCTTTTTTCTTTTCACACCACAAACAATTCTTCCACCCCGACTCTCGCCGTGAGCTCTCTTCGTGTCTCACAAGAAACGAACTCAAGCGAAAAAAAAAAAAAAAAAAAAAAAATTCCCGCGGATGATCGAGTCTCCGAGATTCTCTCACGAAAAAATTCTCTCCCTCCGTTCTTGTGCTCCAAAAGATATTTTGGCGTGAAGAAGGATCGCGGCACCTCGTGTATAATAAATATGCGTCGAGAAACAAAAAAAAAAAAAAAAAAAAAAAAAAAAAAGAAAAGATCCGAAGAGAAGAACGAGAAGGAAGAGAGAAGAAAAAGTAAATAAATAAAAGAATACGATAGAAGCAGACTGGCAATGAATAAACTCGGGGAGAGAGAGTATCCCGTTGCGAGAGTCCGAGAGGCATAAAGAACGGAGCCGATGTTTGGCCGGATGGTCAGTACGAATAAAAAATAAAAAAATAAATAGTAAAGAGAATGCAGAGTGAAAGAAGGCGCGAGAGAACGACGGAGATGATACGATGGACGGAGGGAGGAAAGCGAGAGAAGAGACTCCGAGAGCGTTGTCGTTGTAATCTTTTGATTTAGTTGGCCGGAGCTCTTGGCATCGCTCTCGGCGACGTAACCCCTCGCGTTCTTTCTGTGTACCAAAGAGTTTTTCGACGACGAGCAAAGAAACACCCAAAGAATACAATTGAAACTTCGCCGTTGCAATCTTTTTTTTTTTTTTTTTTTTTTTTTTTCGTCGTTTCTTTTCGCGAGAAATGCGATAAAAATTTCACGATATATCGAAAGGTTTATCGACGCAAAGGTCTTTATGCGAAGACATTGCCAAAGGCTTTTGTAATAAGAGGACAAAATTTCACGGAATTTCTTTTTTTTTTTTTTTTTTTTTTTTTTTACGACAAATATATTCGCAAATATCGATTAATTATTTTTGACAAACGGGATTTTTGAAAATCAGAAAAATTCGAAAAAATTCGGAATTTCGGAATTTGTTTTCGGAAAAATTAATTAATTTATTTATTTAAAAAAAAAAAATTAGGTTTACGATGTTAATAATTTTTTGACATTATTATTATGCAAATTAAATTTTCTTAGAGTTTTCGATATGATTCATCGAATGTTTCGAACTTCAGCGGCGTTAATTTTTTTTTTTTTTTGTTTTTTCAGATTTTCATTTCATTGAAAAGTATTCGAAATCCTCTCTTAATCTCAATTTTGGTTGGGAATGTAACGATATACTTTTCCGAAGAGGTCGGAATAATAATCTGAGACTTGTTTCTGCGGAGGAAATTTCGTACTAAAGTGCGTAAAGCATATAATTTCATTATCGACATCGTTACCGAAAGAGACTCCTTGAAAATTCTCTCGAAGTTTGTAACTTACAACTACGTGACGCGAAGTATATTTCAATTTCAAGAGACTCTCGGAGTTTCGATTAAGAATTCACGTCTTAAACTAACGGAGACGTTTTCATGCGAAATTTTTCAGCGAATAGTTGCAGTTGACTCGTTCCTTTTTTTTTTATTTGTGATAAAATAGATAAAAATTGAGTCGAAAGACAAAAAAAGGGTCGCAAACAATTTGTAAGTTGGCAGCGAGCGATGCAACCCGTCAACGGATAAAGATAGCAATGATATATCGGAGTTTCGGAAATACATAAACGGCGGCTTTTCTTTTTTTTTTATACCGCATTCGCCGCGTCTACAAAGCGCCGGAGAGGTTGGGAAACGATAAACTTCCTTTTCCGAGAGATTCCGCCGAGAGTCGGGTGTTCGTCGGTCGTTTGGCAACGCGCGACAGACAAGATAGCTACTCTACAGGATACGCTACTATATCCGAAGAGATGCGGCTATACGTACGGAAGGCTTTCCTTACTTTCATTCAATAGAAAGCTCTCTTTCCGCTGTTTGAAAGAATATTACATAAATAAAACGTTCTCCTCCTTTTTTTTTCTCCTTAAATCTTTCGCCTTTTTGTTTTTTTTTTATCAATTATTTAGTAACACAATTTCGTACGAATTTCTACGATAAACAAAAACAATGAATAGTTTTTTCTTTTTTTTTAGCAATTAAAAAATTATCGACGAAATTGGCGAAAAATATAAATGTGCGTATCGATGTTAAAAATAAATCGCATCCAGAAAATTATTATTTGTTTTGTGTTAAGAATAATTATTAAAATTGCCAGTGTCCATTTTTCCAGTGCGAAAAATTATATTAGTGATATAAATTTTTTTGAAATTCCGTTTCAAAATTTGATTTTTGTAGTTTTTTGGTGTTTTTTTTTACTCAATGAAATTTGTTTATTTACCTGAACTTGTTGTCGATGGCGTTCCTGTTTTCTCTGTCGCCTCTCCAATTCTCCTTTTCTCTCAATCAGCGAGCGTATCTCACCGGTTGGCTGAACGGCGTTCGAACTTTGACTTCCTGTCCACGAATCGCCGGAGTAACGGAAGTTCGACGATCTCGAGACATCTTCATCCTCTTCGTCGATGTCACTTTCCACCAATAATTCCGAATCGCTCTGAAAAAAAAACAAAGTATTTGATATTCGCGAATAAACAAAAAAAAATTCGGAAATTACCGTTTCTACTGAAATAACAAACAATTCGCAATATAAAAATAAAAAAAACGTAATACCGTTAAAAAACAAAAAATAATAAATATATTGCAGTCGAAAAATTTTCAAATTTTTCGAATTCAACGTGAGAAATAGAAAAAAAATATTTAGTGGGAAAATCCAAAATTTAAAAAAAGTGAGAAAATTGTATTTAATTTTTGTTTTGAGAAATAAATTTTTTTTTTCAAAAATTCAAAATTTTATGTCAACGAGACTTTTTTTTTGTTTATTGTTCTTGTAAATTAAAAATATTAAGCAGCCGACAAAGGGAAATGGTAAATTAAGAATTTTTTTAAAATTTCTTTTCTTTTTTTTTTTCTAAGATAAATGAAATATTATTATTACCTGTTCGGGCGGAGAACTCGGCGAACCGGGACTCGAAGCCTCGACAACGGAGACGTATTCGTTTAAACCGCTATCACTTTTTTGCAATTTCAATACCGGCGTCTCGAGACCGCAGAGGAACACCTCGCCGAAGAATAAAATCTTTTGTATCCTCAGACACATCTGCGCGACTTCCTGAAAACATTTGCATAAGTGTATTAAAACCAAAGGGTTGAGTTTGTGTTCGCAACAATAAGCGATAAGAATACAGGAAGTTCGAGCGATAAAAGTGTTAAAAAAAAAAAAAAAAAAAATTACGACTCACCATATCCTCAGATTTATCAGCGTAACATGGATCCTGCGGATTCGACATCAGCGGCGTAAAACCTGAGAGTGTCGTGTCCTCCGGTAACTTTATCAGATCGACTTCTGTAATAAAATAATAATAATAATAATAATAATAATAATTGGACTTCTATCAGTTACTACTGTCTGTTCGGCGACTCGTGACTTTCTCATCAAATTTTTTTGCCGTAAAATTGTGGGGATGAAATTCCGAGTGACAAACTTTTTGTAATTTTAGTGAATGTTATGATTTTTTTTTAGTTTTATTATTTCTTAATAAAATTTTTTTTTTTTAATTTTCCAACGTTTTAAATAATAATTTAGACTATTGAATTAATTTAAAAAAAAAAACATTTCGATTTTTTTTAAATGATTTTTGCGATACTTTTTTTTTTTTCAAATACTTCGCGTGCGATAAGAAAATAAAAATCAAATAGTAACTTCTAAGAATAATTATTACGACGAAAATGGAAAAAAAAAAAACAAATTTTAATTGAAAAAATTGCTTACCATTTAGTCGTCCAGTAACGTCCTTCGCCTGAATGACAATTTGTCTCGAGTACTCGAGCATTTCGAGAAGATTGACCATCGTCGCCAATCTGCTCCAAGAATCGCCCGGAGGTCTGAACGAAGAATGAAAAAAAAAAAAAAAAAAAATCTGATTAACGATGGCGCTAAAGTGCCATTGGCCTTTAACCCTCGTAAACACAAAGCTTTTTTTTCACAAAAAAAAAGAGGAGACTTTTACCTTCGTATTAATGTCCGAACAAAAATAAAAAAAAATGAAAAAAATTGTGAAAAATACGCGTCGATTTTTCCGACAGTATAATATGCAAATTTGATAATATTTCATCGAGTCTTCTAAAAGATACAGCAGTTTAAAAAGCTGTATAAATGCCCCGACGTTTTTCAGCGGATTAAAATGGTCCGTACGTTTTATACTTTTATTAAAAAAAATAAAAAATTTAAATAATTTTTTTCCCATACAGATGATACCCGATATCTCTTAAATATTAAAAGAAAAATCACCGAAATTGCATATCCATAGAAACTGATAATTTTTTTATTTATCTCGAAAAAAAAAAAGAAAAAAAAATTATTTCCTCATTCATTAAGTCGATGTAACCCTTTAGCATGGATATGCGAGTTTAGCAATTTTTCGCTGACTCTGGAAGCCAATAGCGCAATATTAATACGCGGGAAACTCTGCGGTTACGAGGCTATCGAGGAATATTCCTGACCGCGCTAAGCCCGCAGGCTATTTAATTATAATTTACATGCAAACCTCAACGCGCAACAATACGCTAACAAAGCATCGAAAAACTTTTTAATTAACGCAAATTCATATCTACAAACTAAAAAAAAAAATCCATTTGCTAAATGAAAAAATGAAAAAAAAAAAAAAAATTCTCACCCGACTCTGTAGTCCGCGCACGACGGGGGTGGATTCCACACGGTACTGTGACACAGCATCCAGTCGCACCAAATCTGAAAATGTAAAACAATGAAAATCTCTCACTGCGAGCGTCAAGTGCAGTTTGCTTTCAAAACGCCGAGATGCTTAATAAATTTTCTCTCTCCTCCACTCGTTGTTGCAAGCATTGCTCGTGTTTGTGTCCCGCGATGCAAAAACTTATCTTACATTTACCCATGAGAAAATAATTAATGATCTCTCTTCAACGCGGAGAGTAACGGAAGGCACGAAATATTACTCTATGCCATTCCGAGGCACGATAGCTTGAAGATCGCTTATCGATCTTTCCAGACACGTCGGTTCGCTCGCGCGCTCCTCCTCTCAACAACGAACAGGAACGAGTTGTAACGCGAGTGAAAAAGACTACGCGGAATCCTCGAGCAAAGTAAGAACCCGCGGTCGAGAGGACCACCGCGCGAGGATCGGGACAAGGAAGTGGATACCAAAGAGAAGACGGCGTCATCACTCTCGGTGCACCCATCATTATTATTCCACTTGAATGATTATTTGTAAAAAAAATGTGTACAATGCACAGAACATGTTTCATAGATTGGTTAAAAAGAATACGCGGGGTCTCGTTTTGCTGTTGAAACAAAAGATACACTTCCTTTGGCAAAACCTTGTAGAGCTCATAATATCCGGGTTACGAGCATCTAAAGTTTCAGCCAATGAGGTTGCGAGAAAAATTTAGAAAAAAAAAGACTTATTCTTCAATTCAAACTGAACAGATTTTCTCTTTGGCAAAACTTCGTAGAGTTGATAGTTTTCGATTTACAAGCAGCTAAAGTTTCAGCCAATGAGGTTGCGAGAAAAATTTAGAAAAAAAAGACTTATTCTTCAATCCAATCTGAACAGATTTTCTCTTTGGCAAAACTTCGTAGAGCTGATAGTTTTCGATTTACGAGCATACTAAAGTTTCAGCCAATGAGGTTGCGAGAAACATTTAGAAAAAAAAAGACTTATTCTTCAATTCAAACTGAACCGATTTTCTCTTTGGCAAAACTTCGTAGAGTTGATAGTTTTCGAGTTACGATCAGTTAAAGTTTCAGCCAATCAGAGAAGCGCAAAAGGACGCGTCTTTTTCGAGAGATCTCATTGGTTGAAAGCTTCAACTGTTCGTATCTCGAGAACGATGAGTTATAGAAAAAAAATTCAAAGGGAATATTTGCTCAGTTTTTGCTCAACAATATGATTCTGCAGCTTATTTCTAGTATCTTCGGACTTCTGTCATATTCGATGCTATTTTTGTTTAAAGTCATAACTACCATTGTACTACCGTTGCAATTCTAGAACTGCCATTTGACGACAATATTCGCTAATAAATAAATAAAAAGACTAAAAAAAAATGTTTAAATAGGCAAAACAATAAAAAAAAAATCATACCTTTATAGCTGGCAGTAAAACTTGCATGTCCTCGTCGACGATGAGTCTATGAGGTTGATTATCATCGGACTGAGACTTGAGCAATGAGACACCACGTTCGAGTATAAGATTGAACATTTGCAACGATACGACCAAAGCGCGTTCCTGGACTTCCGATCGGTAGCCCTGTTCCATTTGAGAATCTGCGAGCAAATAAAGAAAAAGCGAAAAATGTTTTTAAATAAAATAAAAAATAAAGAAACCAACAGTTTTTTTTTGCAAAAATACAATTTTTTCGGGATGCAAATGTACATTGTTTTTTGGATAATTCCATCCAATCATCAATATGACCCACAAAAATTGCAACGATTATCATGCATTTACGATATTTTTTACAAAATGCACATTTTTTTCAAAAAATGTAAATAAACCAATGAAATGAATAAATCTTCTACGAGGAAGTAAAAAATTGACGTCAGGTTGCCCCGTCACGGTTCACGGAGAAATAGAATTCTGCGAGTAATAGAGAATCAGCGAGGGTGGGGGCTGTGGAAATAGGGAAGAGAGAGCGCAAGACGCGGAACTTTTCATTATCTCGTATATCCATCGGCTTAGGTTAATCGGCATAGCGAACATTTCAACGTGGTCGTTTCCATCGGTCGCGCAAGTGGGAGAACGGGGGGACATTCGCACAGCGGGACCCATCGAAGGAGCTTTTACCTACGCCTGGTTCACCTAGGCAAACCAACCGGCGCGCATCTACGACGAAAGATCGGTCGTCGTCCAAGCTACTTTACGAGGTCGACATTGCGCGGTCTCTTTCATCCTCTCGGATACCAGAAGCCGCGTTTCGTTCCCCCGCGTAAATACTCGGAATAATCCGTGTGGACCCCTCCGTCTATTTTCTCGTCGACAGCTCTTCGGAACTCTTATACAGAAGAGCCATCAAACGGCTGGCATTCGACTCAGCGAAACCCGTGACGATTCTTGCACGTCTTTATTAGTGGAAAATGATCCCTTTAATTAGATTATTTAACCGGATTTTATACGCCTCAAAGGAGATTCCGACTGATGCAAAGTATGAAGACACGTAAATGATCGAAATGTTAGAAAAAAAATGGAAAATACTTGTGATTTTCCCGGTATCGTGAAAACTTTGAAACAAAAGGCTTCGAAATGATGTGATAAAAAGTTCTGTCATCTTCTTCTGTTACTTCCAAATGATACTGGAAAAACCGGCATAACCATCGGCTTCGGGACCATTTAGGACCCTCATTGGGGATCGATCATTTACGGATGGTAACTTTTCTCTTCAATACGAAATGCAAGGGAGTTTGAAACAGATGCATTCGTCAATGGAGTGTTGGAAGAAGAGAGTTATAATAAAAAAGAAATTGGTATATTCACAGCAAGAAGTTAGTTGGCAAGAGAAAGGCTCACGCCCTCGCTAATGATCGTCCTGGCAATTAGCCGCTGCTCCCTATAAATCTCTTTCTAACTAATTGCTCTTTTCACTGGCCGGGGCTCTCCTTCCCCTGGGAGGAAGACCACACGGCTGCTGATGCTTGGTGGTGGTGGTGGTGGTGATGCTGCTGCTGCTGCGAAGCATAGCCACCCGACCTATCGTTTGAACCGGCTAATTATTATCCTTGTCCGCGATAAATTAAACCGAGGCTCGGAGACGCAGGGCTATCTGGAGTCGTGTACTTACTTACGTACGTGTGTGGATGCGCACCGCGAGTACGAGGAACGACCGAGGAACAAGTGGGAGTCGAAGTAGGAGGAGTAGCAAACTGAATACAACTAGGAGTACGGCAACCTCCGACTCGAGACGACCATATAACAGAGGGACGAGGGAATTAAGAGTCACTCGAAGCTACTTGAACAATTGACTTTGTCGAGGAGAAAAAAAACTAAGCGGCTTGTCTATCAATTTCAAGGACGCGACGCCCACGATTAATTTAGTAAACAAGTTTACGTGTCATTCCTTCATAAGCCCCAGAAAAATCCCTATGCCAAGTTTACTGCAGGGGTTGTAAAAACTTGTAATTCCTTATTGGGGATACGAGACTGAGAAAAATTTCCCTCTGGCGAAATTTTGTATAACGCACAGCTGTCGAGTTACAAGCAGTTGAAAATTTCAGCCAATGAGAGTCGTGGAAAAATCTCGCGTTGGAAATGATGGATTATCATTCGTCGATGAAAACTGAGTAAACTTTCTCTTTGTCAAAACTTTGTGCGACGAACAGTTTTCGAGTTACGAGCATTTGAAGTTTTCAGTCAATGGGAGTAGAGCTAGAGGGCGCCTGCATTCAACTGCTGTGATTGGTCGAAAGCTTAAACTTCAAATATCTCGAGAACCACGCATTCTAGAGAATTTTTCCAAAGGGATTGTTTGTTCAGTTTTGTCCCCGGAACGCGACTGCACACTTTGCTACGTGATATTTTCCCCACGCTTTATACGTGTATCACATCAATCAGACAAAGATAGTGCACAACCGAATAATTTTTACATTAGTTATTCAGAACATAAATTGTATATCGTGGCGTGTTAAAAAAACCCGAAGTGAGAATAAAGTCGGAGAAGCTTGGATGACTCAATAAGTGAGCGAGGAGTATCAAATGTAGTAGTAGATAAATCAGATTCACTCGTTAACAGTAAGTCGAGCTAAAGGAAGAAGGTAACGAGACACGTCGTGGGGAATATGAAAAAGCCATTGTCTGGAGATAATGATGAAATAATGGTGCCGGGAAAGACGGCGTGTTGTGCGTCGTTAAGGGAGCGAGCTAGCAAGGCGCTAGGCAGCAGCAAGCACCAGCGTAACGTGCTAACGCGTGAAGAAGCCAGAGCGAAATATAGAAACCAAGTGCCGACGTTAACGACTACGAGTTCCCCTGGCCAATTACCCTCTCCCCTTCGCATTCTTCGGCTAAATCCCGCGTCTCTGGCAGCTTTGATTTCTCGCGATGATCTCGCAGTCAGCCAACGCGACTACGGTCAGTAGTGACTAATCGATATATCGATGCAATATGCTGGGCTAAGTAGCCTTTCAATTTTTTATTGGACCGTAATAAATTCGTTCCCCTTTAACGAAGATGGACTAATGTTTTGAATGACTTCCAGAAGTCATCATATCGCGATAATCTTTCCATTTAAAAGTCCGTATAACCAAAGTTGAAGCAACTCTTTCGCCGCTCTGAATGGCAGTCTTTTTTTAAATAGATTTTCAAAACAATTTTTTTCGTTCACCTAAACTAAAGAGAAACGCAATAAAAAGATGATGACGTTGATGAATGAATCGTAGTAATTGACGAAAAATCAGTTGAAGTTTCTAAGTACTTAAAAGGGTAATCAGCTAATTAAAATAGTGCTAAACCAAATAAGCTTTCCTTTTATTCCATTGAGGGTTATAAAATTCGAATTTGCCTATGTCTGGTAGCTGGTATGGTGGAGAACACGAAAGAGTCGAGTGAACATACGAAGAGAAGTCGAGTCAGAGGCGAGAGGACGGAGTGGAAACGGGTGGTTGACGAGCGTGACGAAGCTGTCGATGTACGCAGTCCGCGTTCGCTTACGCTTGTAGGTGCGAATACACTTGAGCCGCCCTCCGGGAGCAATTTACCGGATTTATGATTTAACGCCCGTCTTTCACAGCCAGTAAGAAGAGCTACCGCTTCGGCTGACTCGTTTGGATCTATCCTTACTGCTATGACTATATGGTCGCACGGCCCCCCCGCCCCCCTTCTCCATCTACGCTCTTGCGCGATACCCAAGCGTTATTCAACGTTACGAGAAATGAAACACGTTGACGCAAAGCTTAACACACGTGCGCGTGATAAAGAAAGACCCGCTACCGAGGAAAATTCCAATGGTCTATCTATAAATTATCCATCGATCGAGGTAGGCGTGTCGAAAACATTGCCACTGATCAATTCTACGTACACATAAAGCAATACAACAATTTTTACACTTACTTCCTCCCAAGGAATCTTTTTTATTGCTCCGCGACCATTTTTTATTTTTCCGAACTCTCTTTAAGCACATCTGCTTGATTTCGGGGTTAGGTGTATGTTTATCTTATGCGTCGGAGTATTATACAACAGAATCCCCTTATACCCGAAGAGTTTACAGTATTTGGCCGCTAGATGGCCATATTGCAAAAGTTTCTCGCTAGTGAAATGTCGCGCCCAAACCTATAAGAGTAATGCCATGTAGTGTTAAGATCCCAATACCTTCTGTTCGGAAAATGAAAATTTTTAATGAATTTGAATCTTTCATTAAACAAGTAACATTGCAATTTTTTATTTTTTCTCTATTTTTCTTCCCCCAGCAAGGTTTAGCCCTTTTGAATATAAGTTAATTAGCATTTTTGTTACCGACTGAGTCGTTTGCTATCAGCTAAAAGTGACATAGCTGCCCTGCAGAAATGTCGAAATTTTTTTAACACATTAAGCCTTCGACTGTACGTTAAGGCATACGCCACAGGTATCAATGCAGCAAAATGCACAAGTACAAGACCTCTTCTCTGTACCTCTTCCTGATACGTTTAGATAGCAGAGATAAGCTACGTCCTTGGTTGCTTTTCACTCGAGAGTGTGATAAGCCCAACGGTTTAGAACTCACTCTCGGAGCGCTCCTCCTTAACGCTCCCTCGTAGACCAAAGAGCACAACACATACAGAGCGTGTGTGACGTTATCGAAAACTGGTTATTCTCACTCCGTCTTCGCGACCCCCCTGGATTCTTATGGTTACGTGGAACGATTCCGAGGTTGGAATACGATTTAATAAAATAACCCCCGGAAACGATAGGAGGCGAGATTCGCGGTCGGAGCGAATTCTCCGACGGGAGAATAAATGCCAAGGCGGGTACACGAACCAGCCAGTCTCTCACCGGAAACTAACCGAAGCCAACGACCCACAAGACAAACAACGCCTTCGAGGTCGCCTTTCAACATGCGAACGACCAAGTCTGCGGAAGCAAGACATATACTTCCTCCGTATCCACGCAAAATCCTCGTGATTCTCCTTCTTTACCACTTCTTTTTCTTGTTCAATATCTTCTTACATATGCGCAATAGACAAAGAATGAAACTTATTACAATCCACGGAGGCTGAAGCACTTTGCGTACAGAAAAAACGGGGGAGATGGGAGTTTAGCATTATCGGAATCCCGTGAGGCTTTGGACTCGGGGTACTCTAATCATCGTCTCGTATACCGAGAAGACGAAGAAAAGGCCGACGAAGAAGAGTGGCGATAGAAGGGCGAAACGGAAAAAGTCCGGTGGACGTTTATTCGCCCGCAAATGAGTCACGAAGTCGATGCTCTGAGTGGACGGAGGCGGACATGGTGGAAGGCGAATGGCCAACACCTTCTTCTTCTCCTTCTGCATCTGCTTCTTCGTCTTCCGAGCAGCCACTGGAAGGCTTTTCTATCCCTTACTCTCTTTCTCTCTATCTTCTCGACGAGTTGTACGACCTTGGAAGGGCCTTGCGAGGTCACCGACATTATACCAGCCCTCCTGGCCACGAGTCCTCCAGGCTCTAGTCACTATCTAGCTATCGTGCAGGCGATACACCACCAGATACGCTTCACTGAATCTTCCTTCCAAGCTCCACCTCAAGCTTATACCATCGTTTCAAGCAAAACATCGGTGTTCGATGAAATTTCAACGTTAAATCCCATCTCTCCCGAGTGACTCCTAAGTCACGCAACGGATGGAAAATTTTCAATTTACATCCTTAGGGCGTTATTGGGAATATCTGATCTTCAACTAGTAACGATAGGCTGAGCTTCAGCTTGCGGAAATGCGTGACCGCAAATGAAATGAGTCCATTGCTTCCTTGTCATTTTTTTGTTCTCCAAATGAAATTGAACTCGATTTCTCAAAGAAAAACACCTGTATTGCTCATAGCCGGGTTGGTATCAAGAATGAATTCCTGTCTCCAGGAGAATTTATGCCGGAATGAGTTAATTGATATTTCGGGTTCATTAATTAATTAAATTCTTCATGTTCCTTGCATCCACGAATTAATTTCTTCGTTTCGTCGTTCAAACACAACTTCCGACTCGTGTCCCCAGCAAACAATCCCATTTCGAATTTAATTACAGTCCCTGAGTAAATGCAATTTCAAACCAAGAGGCGAAGAGAGGAGTGAGGACGCTTTTGCATCACGCCACACGGCATCAGGGGCACGCAAGCCTACTCTTCTTCGTCGTCGTCGTCGTCTTCTTCGTCTTCTTCTTCTTCTTCTGCTACGTCGACTACTACCGAGTCTCCTCCTCCCGTTAAACCTGGTCGTCTTATTCTTATCTCGCCCTCTTCCACTTCTCTCATCTGGTATATATTTGCAGCGCTTGCCCCGTAGAGTTACCGGAGCAGAGGAGACTCCTCTTGTATAGAGTATAATCATCCCCAGGCTCTGGAATGATACTACGATATAATAATAATCGTAGATATTACCATCACCTTGTACTAATGGCTCGGAATAGTATTATTAACCCTTCGTTCTTCTCTACAATCTTTCACGTCCACTTTTCTCCACTCGGCAACACAACTCCTGACAAATTTCTCTGGTTGGGATAGAGACGAGGATGAAAAAAGACGACATGACAAGAAAAACAGAAAAAAAGGAAACTCCCAGCAAAGTTAATGTAGCGATCTCTGAGCCTTTTCTGCTGTAGCAAGAAATTCTTGTCAAGGCCATTTCTGCCAAAGGACCCGTAGGCATGCGACAAGTAAATCTTCACAGAAGTAACCAGGACACGATAATCGGCTACTCCTCCAGAGCGGCCCATTGACGCAGTTTTTTGTTTTTTGGTCATTTGATATTTTATTTTCATTTATTATTTCGCTCGAAGGCAATGGTGGAGGATTCACTTCGAGTTCCTGATTTTTTCGTCCTTTTCCGATGTTTCTGGAGACTGCTATTGGGTTTTCTTTATTCAAGCATTTTCGTTTCCAGTTCTGATGGGGCAGGGAAGGGTGAGGGGAGAGTGCAGACCTACTGGTTAAAACCCGTGAAATATCGCTCCCTGATTACGGGGTGGTGAGCCATGCTTAAGAGAGCTATAAACTCGAGAGACTCTTCCACGGAGCCCTTGTGAATCGCTTCTCTTTATAAGCTATCCGCAACCTTACGCAGAGCTTCCGTCCTTCCCTCCTTTTATACTTACGGCCTCGGGCCGACTGTACTTAACATTGCTATGACCTTGTCCACAGCTCGTGTGCGAATCGAGGAAAATATTTCTTCGTCTAACCTTCCCGTCGCTGATGCTGCGTTGATGACATTTTTCGCCGGTCCACGTGCGGGAAAGGATCGAGATCGGAATGCGTAGATGAGTAAGAATTTGCTAAAGGTGACCAATTTAAATCTACTGGATTTTTTATTAGGCTTATTAGTCCTGATGAGAAATCGTGTTATTACGAACCGAGAATTTTATGTCCTCATTGGTAATGACTTATGCTGCATTGGTCTGAAGTTGAAACTATCTATGAAGAATACCAATACCACCGAAAGCGTAAAAGGAAATGGTTTTTTGTGATTACCAATGCTAGAATTTATTTCTCGCCAATTCTATCATTAAATTCGTGTTCAGCGCGAAATAATGCATTGAAATATGTGATCAGAAACATTTTCTGGAATTTTGACCCTAAAAAGTGTAAACGGTGCTTTTGTATCAAATTGTTGGATTTTTGATAATGACATGTCCTAAATGTCCGTTATGCATTCTTTTTTCGGATAGATAATTGTGTAGAAACTTTAGTCGAACGAATTCCAAAGTTTATCACCACAAGGCGTGTCGTGAAAGGCGCTAATAGTTCCCAATGAGGTAAGTTAGACAACGTCGAAACACGATTTTCAAGATTACTTTCTCGGAAGCGACACAGCCTTCGGTCAGAACATTCGTTGTCGCCCCCTTCGACTTTTAAAAATAACCGCAACCGCAACCAAAGAACAAAACAACGAAGCAAAAAGCATCCTGTTCTATAATTTCTTCATTCAAACCCTAACAAAGAGAACGCCTAAAACTTCCATCCGAAGGTAAAAATAGGAGGCAACCACCGCAACGAATTTTAAGACCAATATCTACTATAAAATTCCATACACGGCTCATCTAACTTTTTCTACGACGCTTTCGCGTAGATCAACGGCGGATCTAAGATTGTATTCATGGGATTGGTACCCTGACGGCCTGCGGGCATAATCTATCGACCAGTCAGCGAAAGCTACGAATACAAGCGGTTTACGAACGTTTGGATCATTCGAAACAATCTCACGCACGTGATCTTCGATTTGTCTGTTTCTCGCCTTCTGGTCCCTAAGCTCTCTGAGGGTTGGACATAGATGAAGCCTTATAGTTAGCGGGTTATAATCTTTCTCGCGATCACATGCTATTTTCTTCAATATAAGTTTGAAGTTGAAGGGTTGTTCTGCTGGTTGGAATCATCGGAATTCCAGGCGTGAAGTTGTGGAAAAGAGAAGAAGTGTGATAAGGCGTATAAGATCGAAGTCAGTGGCTTGCTATATCGCCAACGCCACACTCGATAAATTTATGATCCAATTTTCCAAAGACGATGGCGCGTTCAGTTCGTTTGGATACACACACAACACACACACACATACTATTGCCTCAATCGGTGATTATTACGTCGGTTGAGTACGACGTGAAAGAGAGTGCCACATCCTCGGACAATCTTTACAAGTTGCGAAGAGCTGTAAATAGAACACACACGCGATGAGATTACAAGGAATTTTTTCGTTACTGCCTCCGGGCAAATGCTTGGTGGCTGGACTCTATGAGGACGATGGGGCTACGGCTCAACCAGTGGTAAGAAACGTTTCGAAAGGCAACCGCGTTAATCCTCCCGGCTCTCCGAGTGTCCGGAGAACCCGAGGTGGAGACCGAACGAAGACGTTAGTGCGGTGAGGATGAATAAAACCAAAAAGAAACAACCCCCCCCCCTCTCCCCCTCACCCCCCAACAAACCAAAAAGAAAAATAGGGGGAAGGAAGAAAGAACGGAAAGAAGATGAAGAGCCCTGGAGAGTCTCAGAGAAGTCCACAGGTTGCCGTAGCGTTCACGATGGCTCTCCTGCCACAAACGATGCGCACGGTGGCAGAACCGCGTGTGCTATTCCTGGCTAGATGAATTACAACTTGTTTTGAAGTGGTCGTTCGGTCGTTTTGCATGCCGACGCATAGGGAGAACGGAAAAAAATAAAAGGAAAAAAGAAAGAAACAAGAGGAATGGAGAAAAAAGCTGCACCACCGGGTTTCGCACCGGAGAGATGCCTGGACCTGGACGAGAAGGATGAGATGGACGCTACTCAGACTTCCGCTCTTTCGCACGACTAAACTATCCGACGATCTTCTTTTTTTTTCTTCTTTCTACCCTCCTAATGGCGCTTGAAGTAATCAAGAGTTTCTTTGCGATGTGTGATTCAGGATCGGATCCAGGGATAAATGTTGCCTACATTGCGCCATTATTATTATACTTAATGATTTTCACGCTGCGTCCTAAAAGAGATATTTTATGAAGCATACCTCTTTTAACCTGTTTCTTATCATCGAATTTATTTTTAAGACCATCTTCGTGTTTTTCCTCATCTAATCTAAAGAAATGTCGTATATTACGGAATCATCAATGCTTTACAAGGGTTGAGGCACTCAAATCGATGTATCGATCATGTTAACGCGCAAGCAATTCTAACCTATGAAAGACGTAACTCTAGATTCACCATAATTCAGAAATTCAAGATAGAACTTAAGAAGGCAGAGTTTGAACTGAGGTTTGAACTGACATCATAATAAGTTGAACCGTAACTTAAAAAAAATGTGTTTGATGGAAAATATAAAACGAGTGAACAATAGTGTAAGCGCTCGTTCGACCTTCGAACGTCGAGTCGAGACGTCGAATCGATTAGCGAAGAAGCGTACCCTGAAGATAGAGAAGGGGGGTCTTGAAGAGAAGAGAAAGAGGTCCGCACGAGTCTGGTACAATATCTCTCGCGGGGTCCACAAACTCTGACTGTGGCATGGAGAGGTAAGCACTACTAGGCAGTGGTGCAAGAGAGTACTCTCCCGGCGTACTCGTGTTCGCCATTCCCTGTTCGTTCACCCGACCTTCGCAAGGTCACAGGCATCCGGATAAAAAGTGGAGAACGGCCGAGGCAAGA
Source organism: Cryptus armator (assembly GCA_963971235.1). Lineage (NCBI taxonomy): Eukaryota > Metazoa > Arthropoda > Insecta > Hymenoptera > Ichneumonidae > Cryptus > Cryptus armator. The sequence continues at coordinate 14,957,254 of OZ020240.1, forward strand.
GAGCATCACCACCACAGCTACTACCAGGCACCTCTATAGAAACTGGCAGAGAGTGAGCGAGAGAAAGAGGGAGCCAGAAGCTAGCAAAATCGTTGGATGGAGGCCTAATCAACTGCCGGCGTCATGCTCCAGAGAACACTGCAGGAAGAGGCAAGCCAACTCGGATAACGCGAGCGCGTAAGAGTGAGTGAGCCAAAGGATATGTATATCTCCGCGTAGAGGAGAAGTGTAGAAACTAACCAGTCGCGAGGGGAGAGACCAGAAACGCGTATAGATATGGTGTAAGAAGGCCTTCGCATCTACTGAGAATCACGATGCCAATGAAATCCAACTAGCTGACCATTCGTTCCTTGAAATCGCGATCATCAAACGTCTCTGCGACTGTGTCTTCGTACTTTGTTGTACTTGCAGGCAGTAAACAGAGCAACATATAGTATTAGGGACTTCAAACTTGTCGTAAACAAAGCAAAAATAATGACTCATCTAAATTCTTTATTCCTTTGCCCGTTTTTTCGTAAAAAAAAAAAAAAAAAAACTTAGCTGGAACCGGCGAGGGCACCTGTACTGCCTTTGCAGTTTGGTTATATTCGTTTTACGCACAAAATCAATCGGTAACCCGTAACGGAATGTGTTAGGCGTACTGATAGGTACAGCTTTTGGCCGCCAGATGGCCACAACGCAAAAGTTTCTCGAAACCGAAAGGTCGCGACTTATCATGTAATAAGAGTGCAGTTCGCAGAACAAAAGTAAAAACTATCCGTTTGGGCAATGAATATTTTCATTTAACTAATTTGGATAAGAAATGTTGTCACATGAAATTGAATGCGTCTGCGATTCGGAAGTATGGCAAGAAAAATCATGGAGATATATCAATTTTTAGATAAATCTTGCAGGACGCGATTTATCGAAAATAGTTATAACGAAAAAAGTGCAAGACACTTTTCGTTACCGAATAAATTCCGAGATTATTTTGCAACGGAGATCGGACTCGGATATCTCTTGCAGAATAAGAGAAGAAGGTGAAGACGGAGGAGGAGGATGTTACGAGAAGAAGCGTGCAGGGATTACGTGGGATCCAGAGAAACCCGTTCCGCGATATTGCCGGTGAACGCGATCCGAACCCCCGCCGGGGGCTGTTGAGAGTCGCGGTTCACGATTCTCCGGTGTCCCCAGTTAAAAATAACACCTCCGAAGATATTTATAGAGCGATCGAGAAGCTATCGAGTTGTTGTACATCGGATTGGTCGAGCACGGGACACGCGTTTAAGATCTCACCGTGATCTCTTCAACGCTCACAAGAGAAAGGGCTCTTACCCTTCTCTCTTTCCATCGGAGCCTTTGCCAGAGATCTTAGAAAAGGATCAGACGAAATCAATCGAGCTGAATCTCAAAAAACAACAAGGAAGACGACAACGAAAAAGAACGAAGAACGCACACATCAACGACGAAGAGGTTGTCCCGAAGGATTAACCAGCAGCAAAGTGAGATTTCTATCTCTGTCCAGATGAGAGGGGGGGATGATGGGGGGGAAGAAGAGAAAGAGATTTCTGTATAGTATAGTATGTGCATTTGACGAGAGATCTGCGGGTGCATTGCGCCCGGAGGAAGGTGGCCTTGACGTGGGCTGTCCGGAGAGGGCAAGGACGACCGCCCGGAGAAACTTTGCGTTGTTTTTTTTTTGTTGTTTTTCTTACTTCTACACTGGTGGCGATCAGTGGCAGCAACGACCAACGCGACCAACGACGACGTCGGAGTCGATGGGGACCCAAAGCCTAGGTCTGCTTCTGCTAGTACTTTCTGCAACAACCGCGCCCACGTACATCCACGATCCTGCGGCCGGAACGTCGTGAGAGCACGGGGACTCCTCGTTCTCTCTTCTTCTTCTTCTTCCTCTTTTTCTTATGTTCGTTCTCGAGTATGCGAGAGGTCCCTGAACGCCCGACGCCAACCCAAGCCAAAGAGATACAACTCCGACACCAACAGCCGTTTTATAATAAGCCCCTCGCGCGCTGTTGCGTGAGTACGATCTCTTTCAGGATACGCACTCCACTGTTGTGTAATTCTCGCGCAAGGTGCCCCACGGCTGTTATTGACTTTGGCCTCGAAACTTCGACGATTGATCTGCGCTTTCATCTCTTATTCCTCACATTTTCAGATAACCTTGCGCGATGCACAGTTAAATTTTAGGACCAAATTGATGATTTCAGAACGGATTCATGTTAGAAATGGCAAACGGCGATATGACGATACTCCGAGGATAAAACAGGTTTCTGCTATTAATAAAATGTACTTTTAGTGGTTCTGACTGGTTGATGACGTGACAGGAAATTCTTTACGACAAAAAGGGACCAAAATACATTTACTACGCGATCTTATATTGCTAGCATCGCGCGACCATTGAATAGGATGCATAAAAGTGAAAATTGTCGGTAAAAAGATTTTTAACGAACGATCGCAGTTTAATTGTGTGGATTTAAGTTTCTCAAGTTGGCTGGTGCTTCGAAAAGATACACCGATCTCTGAAAAACAGTTAGGCGTATGTTAAGCTGATTTTGCACGGATATAGCGTGTGGGATATGCTCTTCTGTGTCTCGACTGTCGACATATCCGGGATGACACATGATATTGACACGGTGAGAAGTTCGTAATTCGCGCGCGGCTACGACAAACAGAGGGTTGCCTTCGCGAGGATCTTCTCGCCTATAAGCTCCGTACTCAAGGGCGCTGCACCCGAGAAAACTCGATAGCGCAACGCAAACTGCAAAGAGAACTGGCAAACAACTGGACACACGCGTTATATCCAGTACCCGATGTCAGCACAACGACCGAGCGAACAGAAGAAACAGGAATAAAATGAAAATAGTCAAACGTGTGAAGAGTCGTTGGAAAAAAAAGGAAATGTCCGATTAATCCTGTCTCCCTTCGAGATGCCAATTCACTGGTACTAATCGTATCGTGTAGTTTTGCGTCATGTATTTTGTACGTCAATTGCACTACCTACATAACATTTTTTTTTTTCCCACAAATATATCATTTAGTTGACAAAAAAATTGTGAGAACATGTTTTCGAAACTTCGCTATTAATTTTAGCCGAAAACTCGCTGATCGCCTTCATTATTGTTATTTATTTATTTATCTCGATAAATATCGAAATAAATTATATTTCAAAGTACACCGATAGCTCTCTTGTGGAGATATACAACCGTCGTGAAATGTCTCACCGTTTTCCTCTGTTGCAGCGTGCCGGCTACATTAAAATGTAATTCAATTTAATACCCGGCAATTCTCCTCATTGCAATCGCAACATCAATTTTAATAATGGCCCTCCCCGTGGGTAGGGTACTCTCACGATGCCTACCTCCCTTGCGACTCGTCGTCCCTCTTTCATGCTGTACCCTACCGTTTTCTCCATAATCATGCTGGAAATCATCGTCGGACGAGGTACCCGGGACGAGACCAAGCCGTTCTTCAGCGATCCGGCAATTCTCCTCCTACCTTTGGGGAACCTCTACAAAGAGGGATTCTTCGCACAAATTGAAACATTGTATTCAATAATTTCATTTTATAATGAAATTCCGTTGGATACCGGTGTTGATTGTCGCGTTGATGGATACACGATCAACCGGTACTGGGGTATGCTATTCATACCGATAGCGAATAAGGGGATAGGCTATGAAATTATTATTAAATCGATGCTCGAGTCTCGAAGGGCCAATCAGTGTAAGTCACGCGTGTGGTTACTACCGATTTTAATTAAGTGCGGTAAAATTATAGCCGGAGTAGAGGCGGTGTACCTTTGGAGGACAATCAGGCAAGAGCAAAGGAGCAGGTTGGAACCGGGGGCCCGCTCGCTCGCGCGCGCGCTTCTATATAAGCAGCTTGGACTAATAACTGTAATAAAGCGTGCGTGAATGCCTCATTAATATCATGGAGGGTGCACGACCGTGCCGCCGGTTGTACACCGGGGGCCCTACTCAATTTCCTCAAACCCTTCATCCACTGACTTACGCTTATTGCACTTGACCCTCTGATTTATTTTACTTTTGCTATATGTATATGCGCTCATAGAGATATATAACAACGCGGAGCCACGGAAGCGAAGATCCATCCGTTGTAACCACTTAGTTATCGTCTAATAGTTGGGGTACCCCTAGTGCACAAATGTCGCACTCGATCAATGTTAAAAAGCATGATTTTGATAAGGGGACTTGAACATTTGAAGATCCATTAGTAAAGTTTAATTAATTAGGCATTATTCATTCTCACGAGACTTTGAATTGTCGTCTTAGTGGATATGAGGGTTTTACGTTTGAGGCGTTCAAAAAAATTTTGGGCAAAAGTTTGGAAAAAATTCGAAAAAAATCATGTGAAGTAAGTGACCTCACCTGATAACATCGTTAAAATTTCTAAAAGATTCATTGAGTCCTTTCGAAAATACGACACTTTAATGATATTGGTGCCTAAATTCAAGGAAAGACCGGAATCGTTCTTCTGTAATTTCTATCGACCGTCATTTCCGATCCGACATATTTCGATTATCGCCTCAGCTTACATAATCTACTTGCATAATCCAGAAATTCACTTCTGACCATTTGGATGAAAGATAAAAAATAAAAAAGCACACTACTCGCAAACGAATCACAAATTACGTAAGGATGAGCGTGCCGAGGTCTCAGCGCATCATGTTCTCGGAATTCAAATCCAGAAAAACCAGAACCATCGAGTGTGTCCGAGTTTTAAGAATACCCGGAAGGAGACAGAGAGAATATTTAACGGGCGCCAACCCCTCGTAATCCTCGAGACTTACTCTCGAGTGTGTTTGCAGAACTGCGAAGAATGTCGGGAGGAACTTGATGAAAAACATTGGAAGATTGCGGAGGAAGAGAAAAAGGGAGAAAGAGAGAGTGCACGTGAGAGATATATATATATTTTTTTTTACTGTTCGACCAATCGAATTAACGCATTCCGCGCTCACGCAAAGTTGTAGTAACAATATTTGGATGAGCGCGAATTTCTTTCTGCGATTATTATCCTCGGAGTCTCAACGACTTTTTTTTTGTATTCCCGGCACCGGCAAAATGCTCGCAAATTTTGGCCCTCGAGTTATCGTCTTTAAGTACACAGCCCGTGGCTGGTTTTTTTTTTGTTTCCTAACCAACTTCCTGCAACATTTAAACCCAGAAGTTACATATCGCTAATTTTGTTTCTTACATCTTTTTTCGCGGACCCTCGTTCTCATTATTTGGCAAACAAGCATCGAGGGCCCAAGTGGGACCAATTACCCGAGGTAACTTTTTGCTGCCGAATCATCAGCCCTGAGTATCCATGAATTTAAATATTTCTCTTTGATGCTTCCTCGAGCTTTAATTCCGTGGAAAAAATCAAAATTGAGATTTCAACCTTCTTTGGGAAATACCTGTTATTATTTTATTATAATGAATATAATTCGCTCCTTAGAAAAATTGTACCAAATCTTGTTTCTTCAATTTTCGCAAACCTTTAACTCTACGAAAGTTACGAACAATTACAAAAAACTGAAATTACCGAATGGTAATCAATTTTTTTTTCGCTTCCTTCGACAACATATTTCGCTTTCCCAGAACTCGCGTCAGCGATTTATCCGCGCCGTTGTACGACAAAGAATAAAAATAATGTTCGGAGGTCAAGCCAACCACCTGTGCAAACTACGCACGACAATGCGAGACACAACATTGCGCCTCGAAGACCGTAAAGTATCTCTTCAATCGGCCAAGGATGATAAAAAATCAACCTGTCTCTCGATTCTCCCACAAGATAACCATCTTTCACGGAATTATTTATTCCCTCCAGTTAGTTTCTCTCAGCCACCAAGCGTTTACGGTTATCGAAAAAATAAATCCTAAGAACACATCTTACACATCTCTAACCTCAAAAAAATCGGAATTCCTCGATAGACGAAAAATCGGCTAAAAATTAAAAAAAAAGGTTTTCAAAGTCTCTGAAATGTTTTCATCCCCAAAGACAAATAACTCGTGTGAAATTAATTTTTTTTTGTTTTTTCGATAAAAAAGAAAAATATGAAAACAAAGCTTCCGTGAGTAGGAAGAAAAGGGTTAATTTGCAATGAAGGTTTGTATCTCGCGAATAGCTCGCTTCCTGGTTACTCAACTATCGACCTCAGGATGGAATTATACTCTCACAATCCTCTCCTCTCGCGCTCTCTCTCTCTCTCTCTCTCTCTCTCTCTCCCCCTCCTTCCCCATTCGAAGAGAGCGAAGTCATCATCGACTACTATTTTGCCGGATGCTGTGTATTCGCGAACTCGGATCCAGCGACTGGGGTTGTGTGTTCCAAGTACACAAACAGCCAATTTTGCCAACAAACCCAAACGAACTCCTCACTTCGAGCGGCGCGGAGGGATATGCATGATGGAAAATGATGCTTCGAACCGCTGAGACTCACGTGTATAACATTCCACTGTATTTCCCTTCTATAATTGAACCCCGGAAGTCTGTACCCCGATAACCCGACTCGCTCGGTGTGTGGTTCTCCTCTTTCTACGTCGGAAATTAGCGTATCTTTCTACGAAAGATGAAAATTCCATCGAAATTTTTCATCTATTCCCCTCCAATTTTCCTCGACGTTTTATCGACAGCGCCACGTTGGTGGAAAAGCTTTTCGAATGTAAAACGGCGCGGCGAGCATCAGAGACAAGCGGAAACGAGGAGAGTGTCGGCTCACCGGGTACAACACAAATACACCGGGGATTGGATGGGAATGAGTATTTATCGAATAAAGCGACGACGAGAAAAAGGACACATCGAGAACTGATGATAATTGAACGCGCGACGGGGTCGATTATTATTAATAGAAGGGTATAGGAGCGTCGAACTTCGGAGTCACACAACGTATCACACGGAGTTCAGAGGTCAGTGAACGTCGATCGAGAGGTGACGTTCGCTTCGGGATTAACCAACGGGAGGAAGACGAGAACTCGTCGAAGGCATGCAGACCCCCCCGTGTCATTTGCGAAGTTAAAGGAAAATCAAAGCTGACCTCGCAATAGAATTAAATGATTTTTTCTTTTTTTCTACAAAGATAAAAAATTATTGAAAAATGCAATTTCAATACTCTGGAATGGTAAAAATTTATTTTTTTTCTTTCATACAATTAATTTTTTTTTTCTACGGAGATCAGAGATTATTTAAAAACTTCGTACTCGACAAGGATAAAAATTGCTTTTCTTTCGTATATATATATTTTTTTAATAATTGAACAATTTTTTTTTTTGCGACATGAAAAACGTTTAAAAAATTGAAATTTTCTTATTCCGAAGGGGATTAAAGGGGTGGGGATTCGTATTTCTTTTTTGTTTTAATGTTTTTATAATGAATTTTTTTTTTTTTTTTAAGAAAACGATAAAAAATTGAAAATTTTCGTGAATTTCGAAAGAAGGGAATTCGTCAAAAAATATAATGTTTCTTGGGACAAATATTATTCGCGCGAATGACGCAAGATTTCTGCGCGGCTGCAGCTTGTGTGGAAGGACCGGGAGGAGAAGGGAGACACCGCGGTACCGTTATACCCGTTCCGAAGATAATCTTCGAGAGACACACCGAGAGAGTGACTCTCTGGCTGCAGAGTTCTCTCTCTCTCTCTCTCTTCCTCTCGGCATGCCGCAGCGCCACAGCACACATTACTATTATAGTGTGCGCTTCTGGTGTTGGCGAGAAACGCGAATACCTAATGGGGAACGAGATGGAAATAGCTGACAGCCGGTGAGGGGTTTCACTGATTCAGCGTCGGGTTGAAAATCAATTTTCTTTGTGAACATAAAAATAATCGAGTATTGATTTATTTATCTACGAGAGATTGCGAGTCGTAAACATTTTTTTTATTCAACGATTGGCTTCACCAGTGCGATAAAAAAAAATTTTTAAATATTGAAAACGACGAAGAAATTTTAATAGCTGTAATAAAACAAAATTTAATTTTCAGTTTTTTCAATTTGCGGAACTTCCATTGCACTTTTAACACCATTTTTAATACTGAAATTCAATTTTTTTGCACCCTTTACAGACTTTCCGATTTTCTCTTACGACTTTTTATACTCTAATTGGAATTAATCGCAATTTCTAAAAAAAAAAAGAAAAACAAAAAGCGAGTCGCTTTTGCAGCCATTTTTTTTTTTTTTTTCTTTTTTCTTTTCCTTCGTTTACAAAGCTCGTCCATGAGAAAGTCCGAAAATCAATTTTCGGAATTCTCTTTGAGAAAACTTTGCAAATGACGATAAAAAACCGAATAACGCACAAATTTAATTTTTTTTTTTTAATTCAAATTGATGCGATTCCTTGGAATCGATTTGGAGGGAAGTAAAGTTTCAAGGTTCATAAATCTAGTTGAAAAGGATCAGCACACATGTCTACGAGCGTAAAGAGGCGTGCGATAGTAGTAAGTATAATAACGAGAAGGTTGGGAGGGGTTGAAGGGGGGGGGGGAGGAGGGGAATATATATAGTAGAAGGTTTGCAGTCGCGAAGAGTTGCAACCTCGGGCAACCAAGAGTCATAACGCCGAGGCTAATGTCCCTAATGTCTATAATCTCGGATCATCTGCATCTCTTGACTTGCCTCGAAGCACGCTTTGCTCCTTCCACGTACTCAAAGGAGGAAAGAGGGAAGAGGAAGGGGGTAGGGAGGTCCAGTACTACACACGCAAATTCCTGACCAAGTGGAATACGACGCTCTTGGAATACAAGGGACTCCCCCCCTCTCACCGAGAGCCATAGGGAGAGGAAAAGCGAAGAGAGGATGTACTCGCACTCTCTATACGCGAGCTGACCGCGATCATCAGTAAGCACGTACTTCTTACGCTCCGAGGTGGAGCCAAACCCACCGACCCATACGCAACCCACCCTAACGCTTATATCCATCTCTCTCTCAACTTGGCATCTCAATTAATCAAATTCTACTCTGTTATTATCCAACAATGGCTATTGTGGCTTCGAATAAAGCGAATAAGAAAAAATCAGTTTATATATAGAACGATGCATTGTCCCACGAGGTTAATATTTTTTATAGGTAAAATTAATTTTTTCTACAAAATGGATAGAAGAAGTGCGTTCTGATGATGATATTCTTAGACCGAATATCTGTACTGTACGAGAAAAATTAATTTTTGTTTAGGTTCTATGTAATTAGGTTGAAATAAGGATATTTTATCGGACAGTGTCCCACGTTGGGACAAAAGAAAACATTTCAAATGCTTGCAGTTCGGAAACTGTGCGCAGAACAAAGTTTTTCCAAAAGAGAAATTTGCTGCCCTGTCGCCAGAATATGATCGAACATCTTTTTGTCCCAATTTGGGACACCGTGTCCCAGATAAAATGAAAAATTGCGTAGTCGTATTCTCCGTTAAAATCTGAGCATTTTTTGTCTTAAACACATTTTTCTACGATCTGTCGTTTTCGAATTAGCAGCGATTGAAAATTTCGCGCGAATAAGAACATTCGGACGCTGGTGGCGCCATCTGTAAGCCAACGGCCGTTAGTCCAAAACTTCAATCACTCGTAACTCGGCAATTACTTGCCGTACGAAATTTTACCAAAGGAAAAATATGTCCAGTTTTGAACGTAGAATGCGGTTCTACAACTTTTAAGTCTGAATCTTGTCAACGCATTTTTTTTATAGTTATGAATGCTTAGAACTCGCCTCTTATTTTTTTTCGGTTCTTTTTATGTTTTATCTCGTTGCAAGAGGACTTTTTGCCTCTTAAAACACATCATCACACTAAACCTTTAATGTCGAATTCCTTTCGAGCAAAAAACAATAGGAGGAAGTTGCGTAGAAGACTTAGAAGGCTCTCCGTTATTCAATATCTCCGGTTCATTGAAGATAGAGTCAACGGTGGAAGGAGGAAAAGTGGCACAAGGGTTTACCGCAGGGGGTTTAACTCGGCAATAAGCTCTAAGGAAGACGAGGAAGTGTGTAGTTCGCTCGGTGTCTCGCAGACCGCAGACAACGTTCGATACAGGTGAATTATAAACGCGAGTACAACACCGAAGCCTTCACACACCCGATGATCTTTATGATTTCGATAACCACCAGGTTAGCCTCATTGTCGATGAGGTTTAGCCGCGATTGGAAGTGCCGAGAAGCTTGTGAGGAAGTTGGCGACGAAAGCTAACTTAACGTATCTCCCAGACGGGTGATGAGATTGTTGAGTAAAACCAGAGAGTAAATTGCTCAACCGCGAAAAGCTATACCGTCCTGTCGGCCGTGAAGATGTCGCGGAAGTTTCAAACACAAGACGGAACAGTGCGTATCGATGGGAAAATACATATTTCTTTGTATCTCTCTCTCTTTTTTTTCCAATTGAAAATCAAGAATCATCACTCACCCTTCAGCTGCGTGGTATCGATGGCGAACATATTTAGAGCCAAAAGCTGCAGAAGACGAGTTTCCGGTATCGGAAGCGGCGAATGCTGAAGCAAAGTTCGAAACTCGCGGAGCATCTGGATCGCGGCTTCCTGGAATGTTTCCATCCTGAAAAACATCAATGAAACATCATCCCTATTATTATAATTGCGATGTGTAAAATCTGAAGTTCATCCAAAATCTGAAGTGACTGAAGTTTGGACTTAAAAAAGGAGAAAAAAATCGGTTAACCGATTTGTGAGTATAATTTTCAGCTCTAATTGCTCCCTAATGAGAAAAGAATCATTCCCGGTGTCAAGATAGGCTGAGGATTCGAAACAATATTATAATATCGAACCGGTTTTTCGTGAGATGAGTTGATGATAATTTAAGGTGTGGGAGCCGGACATGGAGCTGAAAGAGAGAGAAAAGGAGTTTTCTCGTTAGCGAGTCCAGTTTGTTTGGTCCATCGGGTGCCCCTCGGGTTCTCTTCCACTAGTGTGCTGGAAACGAGCCGCACAGAGTCGGTAGTAGAAGACCGAGAAGAGGAGAGCACAACCGATCTGTAACGCGCTCGTAGTCAGTCGCAATTAGGATAACGGAGGATGAGCGCCAGAGCGCTGTGTGGCGTATACGAGATGCATTATGGCACGAGTATGCAGCAGGGTAGGAAACTCTCTCGGACTGCTCCGCTCAAGTTCTTGTTAATGCGCCGATCTCACGCCGCGAGGCTTCTACTCTTCTCTATAACCAAGAAGATTCTCTCTCGACATGACATTACCTACACCAAGGTATATAAGTCCAGAGACTCGTTTTCAACTTCCAAAGAAGAAGAGTTCGTAAACGAGCAAACGAGTTATACTATTACAAATACCGTACGATAATGCATCATTTTCTAATCCGATCGAAAGAAAAAAACGAAAAGAAACAACAACGACGAGTCGATGTTTAACGCAATTCTCGAAACATGGAAGTATCTTGTCGATCTATTCGAACGCTGATTGGCTGACGCAGGGGGTTGAAACTGAGGACTATTCGCAACGAGAGTTAGAAGCGAAAAAATCTGTGCTTTTCTAGTGTTTCCAGTTAGAGCTTAAAAACAATATACTATTTTATTTATAAGATTTAAAAATTTGAAAAAATTTACGAAGAGACCTATTTAACCCACCGATGACGTCATAAACTTTTGATAAATTTCAATCCATCCATCTTAAAGATATTGATTATAGTGCGAGGAGAGTTAAAAATCAGTTGCCGTACCTCGCCGGATTAAACCAATTGAAACTTCCATTGATTCTAAAATTCATCAATCTTCGCGCGTAAATATCCTCAACTATAGTATTCGACTCAAACAATGAATAATTTTCGCACAGGTCAAGAAGCAGATGGGATGAATCTACAGCCTCAAAGAAGCGGGTGAAAAGGTGAGGAGAGCTTATAGAAAAAAAAAAAAACAAAAAAGAAAAGGTAGTTCAATCGAATGATTCTAGGATGCGAGTGTATCGCAGTATGATTTGAGGTTTGCAGGCGAGGATAACGAGCCCCGGCAGTCACGTTACCACGCTCTCGGCGAACGAATGATAAAGAAGGAAAGTAGATAGTGAATATCCCCCTTGGCACTCTCGGCGGGTACTGTTCCCGGTAAACACACGAGGTATAGGCCCCCGTAGGTTGTGCCGGTTATATTCCCACAGCCTCAGCCAAGCTGCGGAGAGGCGGCCTCCCCCCACCCCCTCAACGGCTTGTACACGGTGGCAAATTTACGGTACGTAACATCTCACTTGATCCCCCACCGTTGTAATCTCGAGAATTCGTGACGTAACCTCCGGCATTCAGAAGAGATATAGAGAAGAAAAGAGACGCGCGCGAGAAGCTATAACGATCGAGAGGACGTTTTAGCACCGAGATGGCGGGAGGGGCTTTCGCCAATGACATAGGCGAAGCTTAGCATCCCCTCTGTTGGAGGACGAAGGAGATTCTGACCAGACGGCGAACAATAACGCTGACAAGTCTGTAGCTGGTGGAGTTTAAATTTGAAGTCGAAGCAATGCGAAAATCTCCTTCCCGCCCTCGAGCTTAAAGTCAGTCAGCAATGAATACTGTAATTTACTTTTTTGGAGAGTGGTATACTATCTTTCAACAGACCAGGTGATCAATACCTTCAAATCTGTCGAATTTGTAGCTCGATTAGTTTACTTTTGAATGTAAGGCATTCAGCGTTTCCTTCCCGCTTTGGAGAATAAACTCGATCGGTAACAAAAACTGTAATCCATTTGTGAAACGAATTTCAGAATGGCAAATCTTTTTGGCAATGACAGGACTAAGTACCAATAACTGAAGATTCGAAACAAAACTAAGAATCAATACCTAAAGATGCAAAAACGAGAACAAGAACCATTAGCGGAAGATCCGAAATCAAAATCAAAATCAACATCCGAAGATCCTAGTCCTGATCAGATCTTGAAGATCCGAACCAATACCAAGAATCAATACCTAAAGATGCAAAAACGAGACCAAGAACCATTGGCTGAAGATCCAAAATCAAAATCAACATCCGAAGATCCTAATCCTGATCAGATCTTGAAGATCCAAATCAATACCAAGAATCAATACCTGAAGATGCAAAAACAAGACCCAGAATCAGCACCTGAACGTGCAAAAAACAAGATCCAGAACGATTCTGAAGCTCCGAAATAAGCTGAACCATAGCTGAAGATCCGAAACCAAAATCTCAAGAATCAACACCTAAAGATCCAAAATCAAGACCCAGAATCAGCACCTGAACGTCCAAAAAACAAGACCCAGAACCATTTTGAAGCTGCGAAATAAGCTGAAGCATAGCTGAAGATCCGAAAATAACAAGAATCAAGTATCAGATTCCACATAGCACCCCCAGAACAGTGGTCCAACAAGTCCCATGAAAATTCCACAAGAGATGTTACACCGTCTATCCGAAGGTGCTATATATACGGCGTTGTAAAGAATGACAAAATAGTATTTGAGTTTAGACTTTGCAACGAGTTTCGTAAAGGGGAACACCACCGATGCGTTGTTTAGTCGCGCTGTGATTGGCTCGTAAGGACGTGTCCGTGTACCGTTAACCCACCGAGGTGATCGTGGCCAGTGAGTTTTCATCAGGGACCCACCGCGACCAACACCGACGCCGACTACTTTCTGCCCCACCGTAAGAACTACACATCTCTCTTGGTATCCATATCCCCCTTGTATCCCCACATCGGTGGGAAAACTCAACGACTCCGTCTCAAGTTCCGATACGATGGAATTCGTATCTTTCAGGAACGGCTATTAACTATTTATTTTCTTGTATAGATATTCCTTAGTTGTCCTGAGAGAGAAAGAGAGGAGGAGCCGCGCCTTTTGCAACGGAACATTGAAAATCTTTTCATTCTCTTCCTCGAAGCTCCATTGAGGTTTCGATTTATCTGTAATTAGCTTCATCGTCAATTAAGGACTTATTCTGCGAAACTTCTACCGAAGCATTAAGGAAGATCAAGAAGATCGTTGGCACTAAAGCTTGAATATATGACGACATTTTCATAGTTTTTACGATGTATCAATGGAATTAGAATTCATTAATACAATGTTCCTGGTAATAGGCGCTAATGTTGGATTCGGCTTCTGATGAAATTTCACTAAATCTTAGGATGGATCAATCGAATGATACATAAAAACCACCAATAGCGGAATCAATCGAATTGGAAAAAGTGAAGGGAAAGGAAGATACCAGACGATAATAGGCCAAGGAGTGCAGGAGGAGTGCAGTAGGGAATTGCACTTTAGGGCATAACGGCATTGCAGAAGCGTCCTCGCGTCACGTGTTGCCAGGCGTAGAATGAGAACGAGGCAAAGACACCGAGGTGGAACGTAGAGGAAGAAGAGTGAAGAAGGAAGAAGCCGCAGATGAAGAAAACGATGAAGTAGAAGAGGTGGATGCGAATAAGGACCCCGAAGTCAAGAGGGCGCAGGAGGAGCGAACTGAGAAGGAGGCGCGGAGAGGACCGGTCTTCTCTCGTGCCGTTTTCCTACTCGGAGGTGAGCGTGCGGACATTGGTGGTATATACACACACAAGACCCCGGCGGCAGCGGCGAGAACGAGAACCCGTAGAGAGAGGGCCGTCTATCGACTACGGGCAGCAACTCTATGACTAACAAGTTTGCACTTTAGCGCATAACGGGGCATTCCCCAGTGTCCATAGATCATCGTACGTGACCCACGGATTGCGTGGGCTTCAAACCTGCCACCACCGTGATCATACCAACGACCTCCATAACAGATCCGTACCACATCAACGAAGCTTAAACTTCTTCTCTTCTGCCTCTGATTAGGTTCAGCCGCAATTTATCTTTCCAATTGACTTTACGGAGATTGAGAATTAACTTTTTTCTTTAGTATCAGCTTTAGGGCGTTCGGTTTTTTGTGGATTGAGGCCGACTGAGTATGAGGTTTATGGTTAGTTTCAAGGGAAAAAATGGGGTAGATGGTGGACTGTTATAAAGGAGATCAATGTTTGAGAGCGTTTAACTCACAAAGGATTGATTTTAGGGTCTTTTTGCAGAAGGCCTTTTTTGTAGAGTGTAAAGTTCTGTACAAAAAAGGTTCAGCCCATATTATGGCTAATGACGACCGCTTTTGAAGAAATTGAGAGCTAATCAAACGATCGAATGAGGTAACTTAGGCTGAAAGCTCTCGATGACTGTTCTTGTAGTTTTTTCATACAATTTTGAGTCTGGCATGGTAAATGGATAGAATACTATTTAAAGAGCATACATTTCTTTACAAAAAAGATAATTGGCCTTTATCTCGTAAAACCAAACGATTCCGAGTAAATTAACCGAATTCATCAAAGTGCTGATCTTTATCGATGATTCCTTCGTTCACGAGTGATTTATGGTCTCAACTCGCATCTGGCGGACTATATCTATCAGACCTTTTTTGTAGGCAACAGAATTGTCTACAAAAAAGGTCCTTACCATTTTTTTCTGGAACCCAACCGATTCCTAGAAAATTAATCCTTTTCCTCAAAAACCAGATATTCGTTGGCCGCATTCCTTCATTCGATCGTCATTTGCATTTTTCAGCGCGTCTTTCAGCGTCGCAAACCTTGTGAAACCCAATTTCTACAGCAAAAACTCTTCTATCACAAAAAAGAAAAAACTCCTAACGATATCCCTCGAAAAACCGACCGGCTCTGTAGATAAATCGCGCCGTCTTTCTGGAATCAACTAAATCCCCCGCGTTCATTGAATACGAAGCAAGAAGAAGCTGCACATGAGGAAATCACCTCGCGTCCGTTGAGGTCGCACTGGTGAGGTAATCACCGACTTTAGTGGCTTACCTGTGCGCTACCGCCCGGTTAGTTCGCTAACTCGCTACCCCACACGTACGGATAGACTCCCTCTAGTCGCTTCCACATACTTTTCCGCACCAATACGCATTACTCTCCTACTACTAAGCATTACTTTCCTAACTCTCCCGGCAAACAGATCCACGTACTCATATTATCATCCATTCTTTTTCTATCCACATAGAGGAAACTTTGTTTTCCATGAAACATGTAACACAAAATGTCAGTCATTTTTTTTTTTTTTTTTTCTGAATACGATTTCGAAGTTTCCTTCCCGAAAAAAACGAAAAAAAAGATATTTTTTCATAGAAGAAGCTTTGGGAATGAATAAAAGAAAATTACTATCACTACCACAACCAAAAAAAAAAAACAATTATTTTTTTGAAAAAAGCATTGTCGGCGTAAAATTTTTTTTTTTTTTCTAAACATCGAAAATCAGTTTTTTTCCTTTCTAAATATATTAAAAAAATTTTCTCCACAATTTTTTTTTTTTTTTTTTTTCATCCAAGAAATTTCGTGAATAAAAAAATGACTGCTTTTTGTTTCTTCGGCTATTTTCAGTTCGTTCGATTGACTGAATAAATCGAAACAAGTAAATCTATAAATAGTCGTATCTATTTATAGAAGGAAAATTATCGAGTTAAACTCGCGTTATTGCGACCATAATCGTTGGGTCGTTCCTTGAAATTGTCGGAGTCTCGAGATCGCGAACTCGATTCAGGAGAAAAACGAGAAGAAAAAATAAAAAAAAAAAAAAAACGAAGGAAAAAACACTTTTTTTTTTTTCCTCTTTTTCTGCAGTGTCCTCAGAGTAACTCTTCTCACCCTTCTCCATTTCGCAGATGCAAATGACTCTCGAAGGGAGAGGAGAAGGGAGATGAGACGGGGAGGTAAAAAAAAAATAGTAGGATACGCGCACGCGAGATTTCTCCTCTAGTCGTGGCGCCAGGTATCGTCGGACAGACGATACGAATTCCCACCTCCGCCACCTCCTCTTTATCCGCCACTCGCTACGAAACCCAATGGAGACGCCAACATCGCGTTTCTATACTTAATTATCATTTTTATAAATAAATCCATCAGAAAAAAAAATAACAAAAAAATAATAAAAATGAATACGAAAAAAAAAAAAAAAAAAAAAAGAAAAATCTTCCGATGAAATCCTCGCGGATACGAGGAGCAAAAACAATTAATAACATCGCCAGAGATAGATATTACAAGATATTATCGCGATTTTGTCACATAAAACCAAACCGACCTAATAGTTGATATCGCCAACGATAATTCAAGAGATAATCGGATATACATATCGTTAAGTTTCTACTTGAGTTTTAATGGGAGTTTCAGACCTTTTTTTACCTCCCCTTTCATTTTCTCTTAAACTCACTCGGAGCTTTGCCTTTTTTATTACTTTTTCGCTTCGTCTTTCCATTTTTTTTTTTTTTTTTTTTTTTTTTTTTTTTTTTTTTTTTTTTTACGGAGACTATAATCGGGCGAACAATTAATCGGGTGGGTAACGAGAGGTTCGTTCGATACATCGATAGGATCGAAGGTATATCGGGGCGGCCGGCTGGAAACCTCGTTTTCCAATAGAAATGTAATTCATGCCGCTTTATCTGGATTACGGAATCTACGGTGGCGGCGCGGGCGACTGCGATACTTTAAACTCTCCACCGTCGCGCAGGGATGAGTCGTATAGTCGTTAAAACTGAATAAAGAGACGAGAAAATAGCGCAAAGAGAGTAAAGCGAATATCGAGTTAATTTTCATGTCCCCTCAGCTATAATCCACGAGGGGACAGCGGAAAAAAAAATTGAACGCAACGTCGATGAGAAGACCGCAAATAAACGCGAATCGACGGAGATTTCGATCGTGAAATTTATCGCATGCAAATAACAACGTTTATCGTATTGAAGTACGTCGTTGGAGACACGTCTTTCGAATAATGATAGAGAGCTCAGTGAAAATTAATTAATCTAATGACAGTGCACGGCGGACGTGACGGAAAGTTCGATTAATTAAATTCAAATTCAAAACGTTGAGATGAATTTTTTTTTTTTTTTTTTTTTTTTTTTTTATCGGATTAAATTTTAATTTAATTCCATGTTAGTTTTTCCTTCGCGGATTTCCTTTTTGTTTTGGTTAATTAAATTCAAATTTAATAGAGAAATTAAATTTTTGTTTTAATAATTTTTTTTTTTTTTTTTTTTTTTTTTTTTTTTTCTTCAGGGAAAATGCGATCGAAGAGACGCGAGTCGATTTCTCATAAGAATATCCCCTTCGGTTGGGGAGGAAAGAAGGTGAAGGCAAAGCAACAAACGAACTGAGGAAGTTGCACTCTCGCGTGGAAGGGAACGCGAACGAACTTTAACGTTGGAATAATTAATCAGTGAGTGAGATACTGATCGCAAGGCCGGCACTCTTGTGTGCGCAATATGTCTGCGTACCACTTGAGAGAGTCGACGGTTTTACACGCGATTTTCTTCACAGCGCGCGGATGCAACAGCGATGGGTAGAAACTACTCGCGCGGTTTTTCGTTTACGAAGGGTTTAGAGAGCTTTTTTTTCGGACTAAATAAATCGAATTGTCGACGATTTTTTTTTTTTTTTTTTTCAAATTACGAGTGAAATTTTGGAATTTTTAGAATTTTTTTAGAAATATCGAAATATCGAGAAAAAAAAAAGGTATTTTATATTTTTTCTCCGTTTTTCTCCGTCGAAATGCCGAATGCGAATCGTCCCAAAAGAATTGCGACGATTAACGATATTTTTTCCTGAATTACAAATTCTCAGGTATAAAATCCTAACGCCATTTTTTTTTTTTTTTTTCGAAAAAAAAAAAAATTTCAAAAATCTTCAAATCCCTCTAATTTTCCAAAACTAAGTTAAGTCGGACGAACCTATAGTCTGAAAATCGCGAAAAGCTTCGCAGCATTTTAAGATCTTTCGTTCGAAACGATTCCGCAGTGTCCTTGGATTGCACGGGGTCGTCACTCGGCTGGTGCCGCAGGTAAACGACCATCGGAAAGCGATGCCATACAGCAGCATATCTCTCGGTGTTGTGCCCCGATGTTCCTTCTTCTCCTTCTTTCGTTTCCTCCCTCTCAACCCTCTCGAAGCCCAACAACTCCCTCCTCTCCGCATCCCTCCTCTCAGTCACCGTAATCTCTATCACTTTCTATCGCAGAGCAGAGACGCAACGCGCGTAGTTTCCGCGATGAAAACCTCCGCCTACTTCTTCATAACTTCGTACCACAATTCCAAACTCAATATCTCGCGATACGCAACGACGCATCTATCGCTTCCGCTTTGTGCCTTTAACCGTCAAAAAATTTCGTTTCATCGCAAAGTTCCATTCCAGATATCGTGAAAATAGTCTGATTAATAGATTGCTTCGTAGTTGGATCGGTAGGCGTTTACCGCGACAGGTACAGCATCTTCGACGCAACATCCCCGTCGTCTTCCAAGGAATTTCGTTGCTTTTCAAAACCTCCACACGTCCTCCAGATAGATAAACAGATAATGTAAGTGGATAAAATAGATGAAAGTTGTTGGTAGGCGTTTACCAACAGGTATGCAACTTGGAAGCGCATGCTGAACGACTTTGGAAGATCGGAAGAGATGCGAGGAAAGAGAGGGAGAGATGCGTTGGATTCTGCTCTCTTAAAGCTCTTTCTACGATAGTCGGGAGAGGAGACCGGTGGTCAAGCGAGACGCTCGTCGAGTGGCGCCACGCAATTGTCAATTAACATTTTTACCGCCGTACAAGTAAAACACGAACGTTACGGCTCTCCTCCTCCTCCTCCTTACTATTTCTTCTTCTTCTTCTTCTTCTTCTCGTCCTCAGCTCCGCAGTATCTCTGTGGCCAACTAACTCACAACATCGGGAGATGCAGAAGGCAAGAAGAAGAAGAAGAAGGTCTGCATAGACCTCGTGAAGCTTATTTTCAGTACCACGCGCCTCTCTCGGGGCCGCGAGG
Source organism: Cryptus armator (assembly GCA_963971235.1). Taxonomy (NCBI): domain Eukaryota; kingdom Metazoa; phylum Arthropoda; class Insecta; order Hymenoptera; family Ichneumonidae; genus Cryptus; species Cryptus armator. The sequence continues at coordinate 14,976,993 of OZ020240.1, forward strand.
ATACATTTCATTATGATTATGTGTGCAATGGATTGGTAATCGTGGTACGCGCTACTATCCTTCACTTCCCCGCGGCAACTTCACCTCCCCTTTAGCAAAGGTGCGCACCGAGTTCCACCAGTCAACAGAGTTGAACGATTTCTTCCTTATTTTCTTTTTTTTTTTCTCGTCCGGTGGTTTTTTTTTGGAATTTTTTTTCTATTACTTTGAAGCGAGAAGAGCGAAGAGGTCTCGAACTCGTAAAATCGTATCGCATGCCGTTGAAAGACTTCATGGGGAGACAGTACGTTATTAGTGGACTCTTAGTGAATATAGTATTATATTTTTACGGAAGAGAAGAGGAGACTTTTGCGAAATACAGGGTGCAAAGACGATGGGCATCCATCATAGCCAATGCCAGACAGCGTCGCTACGTCGTTATGCGTGAATAACTAATTTTCGTTTTTTTTTTTTTTTCTTTTTTTTTTTTTTTATGGAGGTTTTTTGAGATGAGGGGATGTTTTACGAGATGCAAATGTCGGCCACGAGGACACCGGGAGCTGTTTTCATGAGGATTTTTTTTTTAGTTCGCGGAAGAGAGCAACAGATTGAAATTTTGTACGAAATTTTATTGTTTGGCAGACACTGTAACGAGTGGGAAAAATTAATTAAAAAATTTAAATAACTGGACAGGGAATTAACGAATCGATGAAACGAAAGCCGAAGAGAGCGCAGAAAAGCGTTAAAAAAAATGCGAAATTATTACCGGAGTCCGTGATAAATTTTCACAATTTTTCAAATTATTTTTCTTTCCTTTTGGAAAATTTTTGTGCCGTAAATAGTCATTTTATATTCAACGCTACACTATTATTTCATCGTCGCGCGCTCTGCTTTTATTTCGATCTCGCGATCTCTCGGGTTTAGTAACGTTAAACTAAATTTATTTAATTTGCAGTAAAAAAAGAAAGAAACAGTCGCATCGAAAGGCGTTTAGAATTTTTCAGGATGAAGAAACACTAAAATAAATGCCTTCGCGAAGCAACGGGGAAACCGCAGAAAACCGCCTTTTGTCAGTAATTCTAAATAACATTGTCTCGTGTGTGTATTTTCATAGGAAGAAACCGGGAAGAGAAGCGCGCCTCGTAGTTCATCGATTCTATGGACCTTCGTCTCTCAAACGGCTGTTCGCGTTATATGCAAACGCGTCAAGCGAACAAAAAGGAACGAAGTTAACGACACCGAAGCTCTCGACTAATAGAAGGACGGCTTTTGCATTTCGAGGAATGGGGTGTTTCGAAAAAAATAAACCGTGAAGAAGTTGAAATAAGAGAGAAGAAAAAGAAGAAAAAAAAAAAAGGAAAAAATGAAAATAAAAGAAATCCTTGTGGATTCTTCGAATGGCAATAAAATGTGAACGCTGCAGGCCAACAGACTTCACACCCTGAGTCAAGCTGTTTACACCTCTGTACCCTACAACCAATAATTATCGCTGAAAATAACTCTCCTCGACGAGTCCTCGAGAGGAAAGAGAGAAGACTCGAGAAACGAACGACAACGACGACGACGGCTAAAGAAAGCTTGCGGCGGTATCGACTCACGAAGAGACGAAGAAAACTATCGCCAATGCCAACTTTCTCGCTTTATCTCATCCTTTTTCTCTCTGTGTTTTGTTAGCAATTGTACACAGTATCGACACGAATCTTTTTCAAAGGCAACGCATTCAAAGAGCTTCGAGACACAGAGACAACTGTGTCGAAGTCTTTTCTTTTTTTTTGTTGCATTTTTCTTGATTTTTTATCGTTTTCTTTTTAGTGAGTCGCGAGACGTTTGTTCGCAGCCGAGAAAACTAAAGAGGCAAAACGGTAAAGACGACAAGCGGGACTCGACCATTCATAAATAAATAAATCTTATCAAACCGGAAGGCAGCAGAAATATAAATGATTTTTTTTTTTTTTTTTTTTTTTTTTTTTTTTTTTTCAGTTACTTACCCAATCTTTGTTATCAACTTTCCGTGAACGTGGAGATACGAGGTGATGAAGCGCTTGTTTACCTGTAAAATTATTCGGTAATATACATTATATTGCGCATAAACAATGATTATCTTATAATTAACGAATTTTCTTTTTATTGTATAATGAATACTAACAAATTTCTTTTTTTTTTTTTTTACCTCGACGCTGGTAAGTTGAGAAAGTTCCTCCGAATCGCTGTGTACAAATTTGGACTCGTTAGCGGTAGTCGACGAAGTTGTGCGTCTCACGCGCCTTCCACCCGGATGTACCCAAGTTTCTCGTCTAAGTGCACCGGGCGCGTTGTTCGCACCCTCTTTTTCCTTCATTCTCGCTCTCTCCTTCCATTCGCGTTCTTCCTTGCGCTTCCGTTCCGTCGACTCGTACTGAATAAATAGTTTCGCAAAGCGTTCTCATTTGATATTATTTTATTTTCATTCAACTACCCCGATTAACCTTCAGCTACAGCTCGCTAATCTACTTCTCTACGCCAGAATTTGATATTTTTCAATTTTTTTTATTTTGTTTTTTTTTTTTTCTAAGCAAATTCTATTCATGCTGTTTTCTATTCATGCCCGGCACTGCCCGGCTAATAAACATATCGTGTGCAATGATTTCGCCTGTAACTACGTGAATTTCAAATTCTAACCAGTTTACGAGGCGTTGATTAAACGGAGATGGTCACATTTTAATTTTTTTTTTTTTTTTCACTAGAAACAAGTTAGAGATTTCCCAAAAAAAAAAAAAAATTGGTAAAAATTATGGATTCGTATTCTGCGTTCGAAACTGAGTCAACTTTCCCTTTGGCAAAATTTTCTCCGTCGCGTAGTTTTCTAGTTATGAGCATTTAAAGTTTTCTGACAATGAGTGTCACTCGGTAGATGGCGATACGAGCGCCCGAACTGTCCCATTGGTCGAGAACTTTGTCAGCTTATAACTTTGGAACTATCGGACGTACGGTAAATGTGCTAAGAGAATAATTTGCTCAGATTCGAATGTAGAATAAGGTGCCACTATTTTTGGACGTCTGGGACGCGGTGTCCCAAACGTGGGACAAAAATTGTAAGAGTAGATTCGGCGTTAAAAATTGAGTAACTTTTCCCTTTGACGAATTTTTGTACGGTAAATAGTGTTCGAGTTACGAGCTGTTGAAGATTCCGCCAATCAGAGGAGCGCAAGAGGACGCGCGTTCTCAAGCGCTCTCATTGGCGGAAACTTTAACTGCTTATATCTCGGGAACTATAGACTCTGGAAAAAAAGTACAAAGGGATTTCTTTCTTGGCACCGAAGCCCCAACATAACTGTATCATTTTTAACACAGTTTTCAAAAATCTTTAACTTTCAATTACGTATATAATTGTAAATTATGTGAATATTGTTAAAAACATTTTTAAGAAATTAAAAAGATAATCAAATCCAATACTCGACAATCCATTTCACGATTTCTTCTACTTACTAAATTTGATCGATGAAAAAAAAAATGATATTTGTTCCATCTCCGTTAAGAATTGTGGACGAAAGGTTAAAAACTTTTTTTTCTGTTTTCGTTTTCTACAAAGCGTCGAACGGTGAAAAAAAAATGATATTTGCAAAAGATTTCTGTTTTTTTTTTGTTGGCTTTGTTTTCTCACACCAAGTATCAAAGATTACTTACATAATGCAGATACTGGCGGCGTAAAGAAAAAATCAATAAAGTATTATCGAAGTTAGATCGTTTGTCGATTATTCGCGAAGATAATTAAGATATAGGTATTTTTTATTATTTTTGTTCATTTGATTTATCGTAATTATAAATAGAAAAATTCATCGTACCTTCTTTCTGTTCTCGTCAAAGAGAGCTATGAGACTCTCTCTGGCAGAGTGGAAAGGATTCGAGGCCATTAGCGAACGCATGTAGTAGTAAACAGCGTCCAATTTTCGTCGCTGCAAAAAAAAAAAAGAAAAAATTCAGATATCAAACAATGTAATAATGAAAAGAAAATAGAAAATTTGACGCAGTTTTACGAACCGCAACTTTAAAAAAAAAAAGGCAAATATGAAAAAATGTCTCAACGATTCGTAAACAAAAAAAAAATCTTACAGCGTAATGCGCAAGCAGAGCGAGTTGATTGTAAGGTCTTCCATTTTTCGGATTGATCTGCTGTGCCTTGAGATACCATTGTCTCGATTTTCCGTAGTTCGTTGTTTCGTTCGCCTGTTCCTTGTATCGCGCGAGATCTCCCAAAAAGAGAAATATTTTTTGTGCGCCGACGAGCGCGAGACCGACGAGTCCGAGGCCATTGGACGGCGACGCCGAGACGAGAAACACCTCGAGTTTGAATTTGTATCTGTTCTCGAGTACAACGAGTAAATTTTCGAAGTAAGTAGTACCCTCGTCGATTATCTTTAGCATTATTTGCTTGCAAGCGTCGCGCGTCTCGCCGGGTTCCTTGGGCATCATTTTTCGCAGCATCTCAATCATATTGTAATAAAGAAGTTTCCAAAAGTGTTGCTCGACGTTCTCGGATTGACAGAATTTTATTTCATTCTCGAGAAGCATCTGCAATAATCTTCTCAATGACTGACGAAGATTCGAGATTTTTTCCCAATTAGCGATCAAATCGCCGGAATTGAGAAGTTTTTGCAATTCGCGATCCAGCGATTCGATTTCGACCAGAAGATACGGATCCTTCACCTCGTGCATTCTGTCGACAATTAATAGTTTGTTATTTAGTTTCGTTGATTAGCGCCGGAAGCGGATATTTTTAAGGAGAGTATATCGTCACATTATGAGTAAAAAGTGAAATTTTGAGAGAATTTCGAATACTTTGGCACACGAACACGAATTTTAGTATTTATCGTGTCTTTGGAGAAACATCGTTTGAAAAATATTTTGAAAATACTTACAATGTAGAGTTCGGATCGTACCAAGGTGGCCGCGAACTGCCCTGTTCTGCGACGTATGGCACCGGTGGCCTTACGCCAGCGATTCCGACACCCACTGGTGGTCCTCCGTGATGATAACTATTCGGCGGACCCGTTGGAATCGTTGCGTGCGAAAACTGCAAATCTTGATCTCTGCAGGCGAAAAAACAATTGCCAATTCATCAAAATATCAACAGAATTGAAAAGATGCGAAAAAATGATAAATGATAAATGATAAACAAATTTACCGCGAAAGCAAAGAGGCTCTGCCCGGCGCTCGAACGATGATCGGCCGCGCAGGATTATTCGGATCGAAAAGAGTTTTTCTCTGCTTCCTTTGCGACTGATTGTAAAGCGACTCTTGCTGCTGCTGTTGTTGTGCAAAACCTCGAGGACCAGTCGTCACGTTTCTCGGCGATATCTGATTTCTCTCCGGCGGCAGAACAAGAACTCCGGGACCTTGAAAATTCGTTCCTCTCGCGATCGGCGACATAGATCTGCCGCCGCCGGCGACGACGTTTGTGTCGGAATTCGACAGCGGTCCTGCACTTGGATAGGTCTGATGATGAATGTTCGGAATCGTCGACGAACTGCGCCCGTCGTCCAAATCACAGATCGACGAGCGCTTTCCGGTTCGCCAATTCTCGTCGGCGCAACGACGAGAATCGTCGGACTGACGGTGAGAATCATCGGACTGACGATGAGAATCGTCGGACTGACGATGAGGTACACCGCCACTCCGATAACGAAATCGCTCCCGACTCGACTCACGACTTCGCAACACTTTCACGTTTTTACTATAACGCTTCGTCGGCTCGTAACGACGATTAGCGCAACTCGGGTCCAGTCTATCGTTCTCACGATTCTGCTGATTGTTGACGCGTTCGCGACTCTTGCCGCGATTTGTGTCGTCTCTGCTGCAACTTCTGTAAAAATCGATTTTTATTGATTTTTTTTCCTTTTTTTTTTCTTTAGTTGAAAATGAGATATCTTCGCAATCAATCATTTTTTTTATCGATCAGTTATCGAAATATCAACGAATATCGGCGCAAATGTAAATTGAAGAATGCTTTCGCATAGTTTATAATTCTTCGCGAAACTTTCTCTGCAAAAAGAAGATAAAATCGCTCGTCGAAAGATTTCATACGAGAAGCTTTGTAATTTACTATAGAAACAAAAAATGTGAATCAATTCGTCAATTATATTTGTATCCATTTTTTTTTTTTTTTTTTTTTTTTTTTTTTTTTTATAGCGTATTAGAAATTAGTGGCAATAATTACCGATCTCCTTCATTAGCACCGGAATGTCTTCGTTCACGTCGTTTTTTCTTGAATCCTCGATTACGTCCGACACCACCGCCCATCGGCGGACCCATTGGTCCACTCGAACGTCCGGAAATACTGCCGTTGTCACGGAGACTTGTGACCGACGAGCTTCGGCTTGGATTATCGCGATGCTGCGACGACTCGTTATCATTTTCGAGATCAAACTCGACATCCTCACTCCAGTTTAGAGTTGCAATGGACGCCATATCGGGCAGCGAGCTGTACGGCTCGTAGCTCTTCGTTGGGCTTTGATTCGACGTGTAACGATCGTTTCTTCCTTTTTCCGATGACGATGTCGCTTCCGCGGTATTATTGTTCGCACGTTCCCTGCGAACAAAATTAAAAAAAAAAATTAATAAAAAAACAAAATTCCAAAAATCGGAACCGAAAACTCCTTCATTTTTTTACATAAGTAAGTAACACAAGTAAAGTAAGTAAAAACCTTACGATATTAAAATTTCTTGAGTACAAATGAATATTTTTCTACTTGAATTTTCTCCAATTTATTCTTCATAAGCAAAAATAAATTTTTAAAAAATCGAAAACTTTAAATATTATAAATAAAATAAAAATCAGTATTTCCTTATTTAAATTTTATCCGATTCATGTATCAATAAAAATAAAGATTTTTAAAAAAACTTGAAACTTCGTAAGTAAAGTAAAAATGATTATTTTCCTATTTATATTTGTATATATATTTTGTAAATAAATTTTCTTCAAAAAACAAGAAAAAAAAAAATGGCAGCTTTCAATTTTATAAGCGAAATAAAAAATCTTTCTTTTCGCACCCTTGTTGATTATAATGATGAGACATCGAAGTTGTGTTAATCGGTGATTCGGTTCTTCTGGTTTGAATTTCCTGTGGTGAAGAAGGCTGACAGCTTCTGTTTACGTTGCAATGCGACACAGCTGGCGATGTTATACGCACCGGAGCAACTGGAACGTTGTCGGCTCGGCTGAGGCTTTCCATACTGGTATACATTGTACTATTGCTACCGCGGCGTTCGTACGACCTATCGATTGATTGATCGATCAATTATAATCCATTAATTTAGGTAATTCACTATAATTATGGAAATATCTGAATCTCGGATCGATTATTTACCGCGTCATGTATTCCTGACTCGGAGTGTGAGATCTCGAACTGGCGGCTGAATACTGATCCGGTGTTCCGGGCCTAAAGTTTGCCATCGGTGGTTCGATCTCCTCGGGTCGTAGACGACCTCTTCCTCTATTGCGCGCCGGTATCGTGTTCGACCAACCCGTCTGCGGTGGATAATTGTTGCGCATCGAGGACGGATTATTGTAACCCGATGAACCCTGAATTTTTTTTTTTTTTTTATAACAAAATTCGATTTTTTTTATAATAACAATATTCGCTTTTTTTTTTTATAACAAAATTCGAAATTTTTTTATAGTAACAAAATTCGACATTTTTTTATAATAACAAAATTCGAAATTTTTTAATAAAAAAAAATTAGAATCGATTGATATTTTTTTTGAATGTCAAAAATGTTAATCGATATATATATATTTTTTTTTCAATAAATAAATATGAATTTTTTTTTAAACGATACAATAGCTTAACTTTAGCGAAAGTATTTTTACCTGAAAGGTAACAGTACTGCCGTCCCAATCGTCGTTTGGCTTTGCGAAATAATTATTTCCTCCGCCGAGCGGCATGTCTAATCCATTCTCTGCAAGATATTTCCGCTGAAAACGCGGCGGCAGAGTATCTATTTTGCTAGGAATTGGACCGCCTCCGCGGCGACCCGACGGTGGTTTTCTCGGAAACTTTTCAGCGTATCCCGGTGGATCGACGCTTCTCGTGTCCCGCGTGCGATTGTACTCGTTGGCGTTGTTTGGCGTCACGGATAGTGGTTCCGAACCCTAAAAATAAAGAAATTAATAAGTCGAATTTTCAAATAATCATTCGAAAAAAAAATGAAAAATATTTTAGTTACTCTGAATCCAGTAATTCATATTGCATACAAATTTTGCTTTTTTTTTTTTTTTTCATAAATAAACTAAATTTCCATAAATTCCCGTAAGTATCATAAATTTTTTAAAAAATCTATAAATTGTGATAAAAATAATTAATTAAAATCCTACCTGACGAACCTCACGTTGATAATCCCTACGATTTCCATAGTTTCTCCCGCTCATCGGTGACTTCGATCTCCACTCGCGTTCCTCATTCTCATTTGGATTTCTGTTTCTTCGATTTCCCGAGTAACGCTTTCCATGATCGTCCGATCTTCCGCGATTAGCCATATTGTTGCCGACCGTATCTCCCGCGTCGTGTCTTCCCGGACGATTCCTATTTCTGTCGTTTCTATCGTTTCTATCGATTCTATCATTTCTATCGTTTCTATCATTTCTATCGTTTCTATCAATTCTATCGTTTCTCTGACTTCTGTTCGACTGAGTTTCCCAATCTCTGTTCATAGATTCCGAATCTCTTGTCCATGAAATTCCGCTCTGTTGTTGCTGATGCTGATGCTGTAAAATTGGCGGTGTCGCAGATCGTCTAACAGGCGATCTGAACGCATTTAAAAAAAAAAAAAAAGTAACGTCGATAATTAATAACAGTTATTGCAGTAACATTATGAAATAGAAATCTGATAAACAGAGATGCCAGAAATTCATTATTTGTCAACAAATATATTATTATTAATTATTTATCAATTAAAAATAAATGAGCAAAATAAATAAACGGTAAAATTGTAAATAAAAAAATTTGCAAAAATTATAAAAGATTTTTCTTCCATTCGAAATAAAGGGGAAAATAAATTGAGGAAAAAGAAAAAAAAAATAGAAAAAGCTTTTCTTTGAAACAAATAAAAATAAAAAAATTAATAAATTTGCTTTTATACAAAAATTCGAAAAACTATTTTTTTTCTCGTCGATTAAAAAATTCGTAAAAGCTTTCTTTCCAATTGAAACAAATAAAAGAAACTAAAAAAAAAAAAAGCTAATAAATTTGTATTTCGTACTAAATGCGAAAAAGGATTGTTTTCCATCGATTAAAAAATTCGTAAAAAAATAATCTATCGGCGAATAATAAATTTCTGATATCTCCGTGTGAGAGGATTGGAGCGCGAGATTTCAAAGCCTTCGGAGGCTCGAATCATCTCGATAGTTCACCTATTAGCTACATCCCGTTCGGCCAATGCCTCCTGCACTTTCTTGGGTACGTACAACGGCTGTTCGGGCTTTTTGCTCCTTCGCCGCGGATCCAGATGATTATTATGCTGCGACGCCGTGTCCCGTCCCTCGACGTCGCAGCTCGTCGGATTTCCACGGGCGTTATTCAGTCTCTCGGCGATACCTCGAGATTCGCTGTGAGATTGTTGCTGATGCTGATGCTGATGCTGCAGCTGATGCTGTGGCTGCTGCGGAGGCGCCAATGAAACAGAACTGTTGAACTGCGACGGCTTCAGGCGATCCTGTACCGATATCGGCTTCGGTCTCTCCTCTCCGTTACCCTCTCTTCCAAAATCGTCCAACGATCTCCCCGATTTTTTTAACGGACCGCTTCCCGGCGTGTATATCGCACGGGGCGGCGCTCTGCTACTCGCGGCTCCTCTCATCCCTCCGGAAGATCTTCCTCTTCCCAATTTGCTATCCATTCTTGTATCTGTGATAAAAAAAAAAAAAATTATTAATTTAACAAAAAATTTTTAATAAAAATTCGAAAATTTAGATTTTGCGTTATCGTTAAAAAACAAAAAATTAGATAAAAATGTTTTATTTGCGATTTTGCGCTATCGGGTGGAAATAAATGTTTGGATTGCAATTTTGAGTTAACGTTGAATTCAAAAATTTTATTATAATTTTTAAAGCGTAATTTTGCGCTATCGGCTGAAAAAGAATTGTTATATCGCGATTTTGAGTTATCGGTGAATAAAAAAAATCGTGATAAATGTTTGAATCGTAATTTTGCGGTAGCGGCGAAAAAAACTGTTTAACGCACAATTTTGAAATTCGGTGGTTTTTTGCGATAAAAAGAATAATAATTAGAAATTACGATTAAATGATGCAATAGGCGACGATAGACGAAAACTGAATGAGAGTAAAAAGAAAATCGGAAATTAGGTTAGAAGGGTATTTTCTTTGTAGAAATTTAATTTTGCAAAAAATTGCTGCCATCCGTCAGGCAAATTTTTTATTGTTTCTTTACAATGGAAAAAGACGATTTAATTTTTTTGTTTACTTTCCGAATTGTTGTATAGCGTGATACAATTTTTTTTTTCTTTAAGATTATTTTTTCTCACTAATTTAATTCGTATCGAAATTTTTTTTTTTTTTCAACGTTTCGAGCTAAAATTACGTGTGACTGTATCGCGACGAAATAAACAAAGTTAAATATTCCGAAAATCACTGACAACCGCGACGATGATTGGAAAAAAAAATCCGAGAACCCAATTTCGGAGAAAAAATAAAATAAAATTGAAAAATGTATTTCTTCGAATCCCCGAGATTGAAGAAGTTTTTGGTTATTTTCGAAGAAAAAAAACAAACTTTGTCTCACACACGAAAGCGAAATTTTGAAACAGCAACGTTAGTCGAAGATTATTTGAGGTTAGCTTGTTTGTTGAAAACTCGTCGAAAAGTTTTGTTATCCACACCGCGCAGTGATATTAAATCGCCAGGCGTTATCCGACTCGCTGGTTCTGGTCGTCGAGATTTTCCTGGGTTCACGAATTTTTCGCTTTTTTTTCCATCTTCCGGTCGCGATACGCGAAGATATATTTTTTTTTCGGTGCACGAAAATTACCTTGTGAAATACCTCCCCACTTTCTGCGTCCTTTGTCGTCGTTCGCCATATTGAAATTGAACGCTTGAGTTGTGTTGGTTGTGGCGTACATATTGTTTTTTCCAACGAAGTATAATAACCCGCCTTTGTATCACTATGTATATGTGTGTACGCGAGCGCCTTCATACCACCTTATTTTTACTATAAATAAACGTTCGAATGCAACAGCGCACGTACGTATTAGTGACGCAGCGAGAGGTATGAATGATATCTATCGATGCTTTGTTTTTTTTTCTTCCTTTTTTCAACACGCGACGATAAGACGACTGAAATCGTGAGCCTTTTTCTCATCGCGCCTTACGCAGCAATTATATTACTACATCGGGTGCAATATCTTTAGTGAAAGAATTAAGTTACGCTGAGTTACGTTGTGTTGCGTTGTCAATAAATTATAAGCCACTTAGTAAACAAACTTTGTTTTGTTTCATTGATAAGCAATTTGTTTATTTTAGTGTTTTTATTACTATAGGCTTTATTATTATAGGGAGAAAAATATATTCTTATTTCTTTTCGAGAAATAAATAAGTTTTTCGCTGTTTTTACGCTGCGATCTTGTTTACGAAGATTCGAAATTGCACAAGCTTGCGCTGTTTGACTCGGAACAGTTTTTTTTTTGTTATTGGAATTATTGCTTATCGCCAAACGAACGCTAAACGCGGTAATAGTTAAAATATATTATTAATACGGAATGAATTTCACGATTTGTGGCAAAGATAAAATATTCCAATTTTTGGTATAAAAGAAAAAAAACATTTTCAAATTGTCAAGATTTTTTTATAAATAACGTTAGCTATAAATAATCATTAATTCAAACTCAAATAAACGGCAAAAATGTTTTTTTTTAACAAAAACTTCGATAACATTATTATTTGGTCAACTGAAAAAAAACTGTTGGCAATCCGGTTTTGATTGAACGGATTGACCTTTAAAAAAAACATCGCAAACTACTTTTACGGTCTGTAAAAGTTATAATCGTAATTATCGTAATTAAATAAACCCGCCTGCAGTGCGATTTCCGGTTTGATTGAAGTGGCTCGGGACCGAAAATCACATATTACTCCCCTGATCCAGATTTTGATACAATTTTTTTGCCCCGTTAATATTGCAATTTAGGTAAACTGTTTAATCTCGAGTTTCATGGGGTTACTAGCGAAAAATAGAAATCTCCGCAAATTTAGACTTTTTTTTTTGTCGGGATATCGTGTACATGGTACACGCCCCTGAACCGGCGGCAGAAAGTGCGAAAACGCGATACGGCGTCAGCCGCTCGCATCTCCGCGCCAATTTCATTGTCAGTCGCATTTTTTATGTCGGTCGAGCCCTTCGCACGTTATAAAAACATCGAGAAACGAACTTCACGCGCGTTGTTTTCGCGGAAATCTGAAGAAAGGAAAAGAAAAGGACATTGGCGGTGCCGATAAACAGTGAATAACCTCGCAATGATGGACCTCGTCGAAGCAACGCAGGTTATCAACGACGAGACTACGAAGAATAATGTCGAAGACGAGGATCAGGTAAACAATCGACGCTTCAGATAATTTTTTTTTGTTTCTCTGCTTGAAACGGGACAACAGTTCCTTTGGTGAAAAAATTACGAAAAAGAATTTTAATTACGTGTTTTTTTTTTAAGATCGGATTTTTGAAAATCGGATCCGAGTCGCATGCGATTTATAAGGGATTCAACAGGATTGGACGTTCGCCTCTTTGCCGAGTGGTTGTTGATGATGTGGTGAGTAACTTGACGACAATAAAAAAAAAATTCGATAGCAAATTACGCAGAGATATCGTAGATAAAAGACGTTGCGTTACGAATAAAAATGTATTATTTCTCTATTATTCAAAACATTGGAAAATCGACGATCAAAGATTCTTGGGGCCATTTGGCAAAAACATTTTTCTCAAAATGATATATAAAAAAAAAATGATTTACAACAGTTAGCGGAATATTGTTGAAAAAAAAAATTTGTGGCGAGAAATCGAAAAATTCTTGCGTGCGTCTCACATTTTTTTGGAGACATTTATCAAAAAACTAAAATTCTATATAAAGACATTGCAGGAATTTTCAAAGAACAAAATGAAATTAAAAAAATGTATAATTTTCTGGACTTTCAGAAAAATTTAACAAAAACGTTATTTTGCAACTATCAGAAAATTTTTTGTCATCCAAAATTGTTAAACAAAAATATTGAATAAAAAAACAACGATTATTCTCGTATTATTTGAAAAATGTTATCGAGACTTTTGGCAAAAAATTTGTTTATCGCGAATCGTTGTGAATAATTGGAAAAAAAAAAATTATGCAATGAAAAAAAAACTGTTTTCGGATCGTTTACAACATTTTTTCGTAACGTTTGTCGAATATTTTTTTATCAATAAAATGTCGCGGAAAATAGCCAAAGAGAAAAGACTGAGAAAAAAATAAAAATTATTAAATCGTAGAAAATTATCCGAAAAGAAATATTACGAAGCGAAATATTAACTATTTTCATATTGTTAAGAGTATATTGTTTGTAAAAAAAAAATATATATATATCCGGAAAATCGTCGAACAAAAAAGTTGGGAGAAAAAAAAGGAATAACAAATCGTCGTTATAGTTTAGAAATCGTTACTTTAATTGCATTGATAAACGTAACAACATAAAATGCATAAAACGCTATTCGTCGAATGCGTTAAAAGTTAGTTAACAATAGAACATCTCTTTTTTTTCTTCGTTTACAACTCTATTTTCTTGTGGCCAATTTTGTTCTCAGCGAAGTCGATGGAGTTCCAGAAGTTGTAATTTCCGAAGTCACTGTCGGTCTCGAGGGTCACGACTCCCGGTCCCTTGATGTGCAAATATTTCAGATCTTTGTCGCCGGGTTTCAGTGGCGGCCAGTTGATTCCGAAATATGGTTTTCTAGAAAAGAACAAAATTCGGAGAAATTATAATTAACCGTTCGTAAGTCTCAGGCTACGAAAATGAAAAAAAAAAAAAAAAAAAAAAACCAAAGAGTTCTTAAATGTAAAGATAATTAACATGTTAACGATGAAAAACCGAACAATTTATGTCTTTGAACATTTTTTGTAAATGCTATAGAATCCGAATTACAATCAAATAACGTCTCAGCCAATGGAAACGTTCGGTCGTCATGCGCGCCATCTACCGGGCGATTCTCAGTATCCAAAACTTGAAAAATTCGTAACTCATAAGCTATGAGATCCAGAAAACCAATAATGAGGAAAAAATTGATCAATTTGTGAATTCCTGAAGAATATTCTACACTCGAAAGACCAATTAAGTTTATCTAACTTACCCTGTGGTGGCATAGGACACCCAGAAGTCAAGCAATTCCCTTTGCATGGCGCGGTCAGTAGGTGTGGTGGTCGGGTTTACGAACGGCGAGCCGAGAACGTAGTAGACATCGTCACCGTGGGCAACACCTGCAGATTTCATTTTAAAAAATCCCATTAAAACGAAATTTTATCATCAAAGATCAATACTTTTCGCTTCAAAAAAAGAGAAGAAGCAAATGATTTTATCTCAATCTTAAATCGGCAACAGCGAAAAATGCGGCAATCGGCAACGCTACCCGACGCGACGCTGCGCTGCTAGTCTTCCGGAACTTGTTGTTGCAATTAAGTAACTAAAGGTTTGCGGCCCTTAAATTGTAACACCAAAAAAATAACGAAAAGCGTACCAAAGTTTTGATTGGTTTTGCTCATAGCATCGCTGGCGCTGTTGGCGCCTCTGTAGGTGAAGTAGTAGTAGTAGACAGGGCTCTTGTTCTTCTTGGCCATCAATTTGGCGGCTTTAACACCGTCGACAATGAAGATACGATCTCCAACCATCTGAATGACCGGTGCGGTTGTAGTCTTGTCGATGGTCTTAGTTCCCAAATAGTATTGTCTGATTGTACGCGAAACTTCAGCCTGTTTAGCCAGAGGAATGGTGTAGTTGTAGTCAAGAAGGAAAGGAGCGATCAGTTCGAAGTTGTGGTCCAATTCCTTCAGCTGTACGGCGTCAGCAACGAAATCTGCCGAAAAAGCACAGATTTTTCTTAGTTATCGCCCTTAATAAGCCATCTTAACGGTAAAAAGTTTCATTGGGTTTTGGACTCACCGGCGGCTGGGTAAAGACCTTCTTCGCTGACGACACCGGTGATCCATGGAACGTCGTAAGCATCACCACTGTTGATGATCTCAATTGGTGGGCGATCGACGAATGGGGCATCGCTGCCTTTCTCAACAACCGGTCCAAACGGAGTGTAGGGATTGTATCCCCATGGCTGATGGAATTAAACAAAATGGCAAAGGAATCATTGATTAGAAAGTGTCTTCATCAAGGAAATAGATACGATTTGAGGAGATTGCGATGTTACCATGAAGTCGCCATCGGCTTGAATGATAGCGCGGGGGTTACGTTCTTTCAAACATTCTACCAATTCCTGGTTCGTGCTCGTCGGGCAACCAAGAAGGGCTCCCAATTTCTTTGCCTTCTGCGGAGCAGCTTCAGTCTGCGCCCAGGAATCCAATGCCGATCCACTGAAGGATATTCCTCCTGCGATCAAACATAGCGATTAAAAAAATGGCTTAACACGATCGATCAATGATCAATGATCAATTTGGAAGAATTAGTGATGACCAGTCGTCTATATGATGACTGGTCTATCAATCAAAATCTGCTGATCAATTGGATGCAAATCCGGATCAGTTGGATACAAAGAACGCTAAGCACTGCGCTGTCTTCACCCATATGATTTTATCACACAAGTCACCAACTTAAATGGAATGCTTGATGGTTAATGATGCGTAAAGGCGTATTGAACCTTAGGAAACAATGATAAAAGGTGAAACCAACTACTTACTTGAGAAAAGACCTTTGCTGAGAGGAGAAAGGTAGTGGTAGTGAACACTGACACCACCAGCGCTCAAACCGGTAAGAGTTATCTGCTCGGGGTTTCCATTGAAGGAGCTGATGTGTTCTTTGACCCAACGAAGTCCCATGTTCTGATCCTTGAGACCCATGTTACCGGTTACGACTTCATCGCCGGTGCTGAGGAATCCTAAATTACAACGATTGATTAACATCCAAAGTTGATGTTCCATTTCGGAATCTGAATTCCTATCCTTAATAGGTAGGAAGTCCAATTTGCATGATTTCGTTTGCGTCCAAATCTTATCGGAATAACGTAACAACTAATAACTAAGTCATCGTGAAACGGAAGTATCATAGAAGATGATATGAAGCGAAAAGAGTGTAAAGAAATGATTCTGATCAGCAAACAGTTGAAACAGAAGACGCTAATGAGAAACGATGAAGACGAGAAATGATCATACCAAGTGGTCCAAGACGGTAGTTGATCGTGACAACGATTACATCTCTGTCCATAAGATAGTCGGGTTTAGCGAATTGTCCGTTGTAGTGTTCCATGTCCCATTGGAAGGCACCACCGTGAATCCATACGATAACCGGCAATGGTTCGGATTTTTCAACAACGGGTACGTAGACATTGAGATATAGACAATCCTCAGCGCCAACTACTCTTTCGGTATCGTCTATCGGCGCTACGTGAGACCATTGGACACAACCAGAACCCGGCTTCGTTGCTACAAAGTCACCGGTCCACGGAGTTATCGGTTGCGGAGGCTGTTTCGAAGAAAATTCGTAATTAATTGTTGAGGAATGTTGTCAGAAGGATATTAAACGGCAAATCGGATTCTTTACTACAAATAGTTCCAAATAAAACGTATAATTAAGACAATGTAAGCAGATCTTCTCCTCCGCCAGGCAGGTCATCATTTTGAAAAATGGAATTTCTTATTATAGTCTTAAATTTCTTATTAAGGGTGTAAAATATGAATAAAATGAAGAAATATAAATGATTTTTGTAAATGCAAAAGGCCTTTTTTTTGCCTAAAATCAAAATTTTATAAATGGTCTTAGAACATCAAAATGGCCATTTTTGTACGGATTCAACTGTAAACTTACAGACGTACTGAGGCCTCATAAAAATCAATAAAAAAGCTTTTTAAGTTGGAATTTAGTACGAATAATAGCCAAATTTAAGGGAAACGTAAAAAACAGCCGACATACCTGGAATCGGAGCTCTCCGACGGGTGGTAAAGCGAACGGTATGCCCTGGTAAGCCACATAGGGCCTTCCGTGTTCCGAATGTTTCAAGTGTCCAACGATACCTCCCAACGAAGTTTCGACTTTGAGTTGAACCACTGCCAGCGCAACCGGCAGCAATGCAATTAAGGCGACGAGCCTCATGATTGTAACGATTAAGTTAGAAACCTTCTATTACACTGTGGAAACCCCTGACTGATGCCTAAACCGTGTATTCCCAGCATATTTATACCCTCTTTTCATATCTCAAAAAGACTCTATTATCTTCAATGTGACCGGTGCTATCAACGCGACGAAAAAAAAAAAAAAAGAGAAATCTCCCGTCGGCGATTCATATACATTTGCATTAATGCAATTATTTTCTGCCACTACTCATTAATGCTTATCGGAGCGAATCCGGGATCGATGAGAATTTTTCGTTTTCGGGGCAAAAATAAGTATACGTATCGCCATTCGGGACTCAGAGTCGTGAGCTCTCGCGGTTAATTGTTTATCTGACCTCCGCTCAATAACGTAATATCAACTGTCGCGCGATATTACGTATATTTATTATAAGCGCTACTCTCGTCTCGATTTTTATTCATAATTGGCGAATGATAAACATTTTTTAATCGATTTAATTTAATTGAAGTTTTTTTTAAATATCGTTTTTTTTTTTATTATTTCAGACTGTTTCCAAGGTACACGCAGAAATACAGGGCGGCGGTGAAATCGCATTCATCAGTGACCTACGATCCTCCAATGGAACTAAAATTAAAGACGTAAGATTATGGAAAATTAAGTATATACATTGATTAATTACGTGCGGATTTTTAACGGAGAGAAATACATATATCGAAACTCGACGCGCAACAATCGTTCTCTTTGATTGACTAGTAGAACGACGAAAAAAAATTTAATACGCGATATTGTAGAAATGTTGTGTATTGTATTTAAAATTTATTGCGCGTACGCGAGTGATACATTATCTGTATTCTAATTCAGGAGAGACACATCGACTTTAGACGCAACTAATCTAACGCTATAACTTGCGTTCTTTAAGGGTATTTATAATGTTATCGTATCGAACCGCAGAATGCATTCATAATTCTCTTATTTCGCTTTGCGACGAGTTATTTCGTCTTACAATGTGATACTTTTCTTAAAAAAATATATAATTTTTTTTTCCTAAGTTTCCTTAAAAAAGTTTTCTTAAAGAAGATAAATGTTTTTATTTACTATACAATTCGATTTCGGATGCAATTTAAGTCACAACAATTCTCTTATCACATTTATTTTACCTTGAAATGGGATAACTTTTTTTTCAAATATATAATTTCGTTGCTTTTACTTTCAAAGTAATATTTCGCAATGGGATAAAAATTTGAAAAAAAAAAAAAAAAATCAGCAATATCGAAGGTCTAAGAACATTAATTTTTCATAATAATACTTCTAAAAAAATATAATTTAACTAATTACAAAAATTGTTTAACAGATTATCCGGCAACCGAAGTTTTTTTTTAATAGTAAAAATCGATACATTAATTCTTTTCAATATATATGACTTATAAAATAATTTTTCAAAAAACCTGTTTTTGCAAAACTGCAAAACTATATCCAAAGTTCATGAATTTTCATCGACAAAAAATAAATTTGAAAATTAGAAAAGAAATTCTAAAAAAAAGTATATGTATACAGAAAAATTAATCCCTTAAAATACGACAATCATATGTAGTTTTTGCATAATTTTTCGAAAAAAAAAAAAAAAATGTATATATATCCTGCGAAACTTTAAATTTCATGTTTTTACATATCGACTTTTACCAGAGATAAACATTTTAATCGCTACAATTGAGTAATAATAATGTTCATTATTATGGAATTGTAATGTCGATAAGTTTAACATTTTGGATTATCGTTCACCTTACGCCTGTAGCGAGACTCAGATAAGAAAAATAATTGCGTCTCGACTCGTCTTTATGTTTGTTACGAATTATAATATATATAATTCAACTGCGAAATCAAAGAATTTTTTCCTTTCATTATATATTACGAGTTATGTAAACAGCAATTTATTTATGTTTATAGGTCGCATTGAAGCCGTTTTTTTACTACACAATTAACGACGGCGATGTCATTTACTTCGGACGCGTCAAAGCGGAATACTCAACGGCAGTCAAAGCCGCGGAACCGGATGACTTCGTTGTTCCTGAAACACCTTTCGTATCGAAAAATCGCAATTTATCGGAGAAACGTAATTCAGGGATTGGAAATGTTTCCGAAAGTTTTCTCGTGAGTTTAATTATTCATTCGGACAAATGGAATGTGAAATATTTTCGATTTTTCTGGAACTTACGAACGCATTAATTATTTAAAAAAATTCATATCGTTCAATTGAATTCATTCAGTAAATAAATGTCTGTCTATCAGTTTAATACTTTCTCGTCGTTTTTTTTTTTATTTAAAAAATTACCATTTTTTCATTTTAATTTTTTTTTTTTTTCAGAATAATTCATCGATTTACGACAGCGACGTTTCGCTAATTCCCGGAACTCAAGAAAACGAAAAGAAACAGAAAACATTCCATAAGCCATCGAATCCCGTTGTCAATTCTCCGGCTTCGTCTTCGTCGAGAATCGACGATGTCGCGCGAGTTACCGATATCCACGAGATGGAGACGCAGAATTATGTCGATGTCTCGTGCCGACCTCCGGCATCGAAAAGAATTCGATTACAGAGAATTCGTCATAATGCTCTCGATAATCAGACGAATATTTACGAAGCAGAGACACAGGCGATGCCGATCGCGAGTCCCAAACGCAAAGAACCCGAGCGACTTGAAAATCAGGACGACATTTTCAATGCCGAAACTCAGGCAATGCCACTGAAAATTATCAATCAAAGAGTTTCGAGAAAATCGCAAAACGACGACGATATCTACGGCGCTGAGACTCAAGTATTGCCGATCACAATTGTCGAGCAAAAAGAGTTTAAAAAATCACGAAACGACGACGATATCTTCGAGATGCAGACTCAGGCATTGCCATTGAGAACTTATAATAAAAAAAACTCAAAAAAATCACAAAATCAGGAAGATATTTACGACGCCGAAACTCAGGCAATGGAAATTTTGAGCCCAAAATCCACGAAAAAAGGATCGAAAATCAATGAAAAAAATATTTACGACGCCGAAACTCAGGGAATGGAAATGTTGAGTCCTAAATCCACGAGAAAAGCGTCGAAAATCAATGAAAAAAATATTTACGACGCCGAAACTCAGGGAATGGAAATGTTGAGTCCTAAATCCACGAGAAAAGCGTCGAAAATCAATGAAAAAAATATCTACGACGCCGAAACTCAGGCAATGGAAATTTTGAGTCCAAAATCCACGAAAAAAGGATCGAAAATCAATGAAAAAAATATTTACGACGCCGAAACTCAGGCAATGGAAATTTCCTCCCCAAAATCCGTGGAAAAAGAAATACCTGAAAATATTTACGAAATGGCAACCCAAGTAATGTCGATATCTTTGCAAAACAACGAGAAAAATACTATCGCCGTTTGCAGCAGCAGTAGCGACAACAACAATCGATTGTTCAACGAGACCGCCGAGTCGAGCATTCAGTCGAATGCTTCTCGCAACCGTCTTCGTCTTTCCTCGAGTTCACCGGAAAATCTCGACGACATTTCCGAGTCGCAGAATTTGCTGGAAATAGTTGAAACTCCGTTGTTGGATTACGAAAAATTTGAGACGAAAAAATCGTCTCAAGAGCCGCAAAAAAAATCAAAAGACGTCGACGAGGAGGAGAAAGACGTCGGTGAGAAAAAATCGCCTTATCGTCGTCGCGTTCAGACAATTCCAGAATCTTCGGACTCCGAAACAGACGACGAGGGAGTAACGATGAGAGTTTCGAGAAAATCGAAACCGTCAAATGTTATCGAAGATTCGAGTGACGAGCCGACGGACGAGGAAAATGTATTCGGTGGTTCGGCGATCAGAAGCGAAATTTTGAGAAGAAATACTAAAAAAACGTCGACGGCGACGAGGGAAGGAGAAGGAGTCGGAAAATTGGAGGTAAACAAAGTTCGAAGTTCGCCGTTGCATTTGAAAAAGAAACCGGAAGTTTCGTCGGAAAATATTATTTCAGGAGAAACTTCGAACGGAGAGAAAAGTCGCGTAAGTATATCGGGTGGTTTCCCGAGTACAGTTGCGGCAAATAATGAAAAAACTTCTCCGCGAAAGATCGCGGAAACGTCGACGAGAGATAAAATCGAATCGAATAAAGCCGCCGATTCGCCGACGCGTCCCGAGAGAAAGACGGAGGAAATTTCGATGAAAAAAGTCGACGAACCGTTGAGAAGCCGATTGGGGGCTTCGCCTTTGCGTCTCTCGCGAAAAAGGGAAGAAAATTCTTCCTCTGCGAAGATCGATAAATTTGGGGAAATTCGACAAGCAAAAGCGAATTTATTTTGCGATAAAAAAATTGATGATTTATCGACGAAAAAACCGGGAGATCAGGAATCAAAAAAATGCGGGGATTCCCCGAGAAAAAATGATGATTCGTTGATGAAAAATTGCGAAGAATTGAAATCAAAAAAATTCGACACCCCGACGATTATTTTTGAAAACGGCGAGGAATTGTCGATAGAGAAAAGCGATGAAAAGTTGATAAATGAATTCGACGCCTCGACGTCGACGAAAAATCAGGTAAAAACGTCGGGAAAATCGAAAAACGATGAAAAAACATCTGAAAAATCGGAAAAATCGAAAAATCGCGAAGAAACATCGGAAAAATCGAAAGATCAGAGAGAAACTTCGAAAAATGAAGGAAAAATATCGAAAAATGCAAAAAATCAAATAGAATCGAATATAATCGGTAATTCCCCTAAAAAGAATGATCCCTCGTCAAAAATTGAAGGACAATCCATATCGTCGAATAAATTCGGACGTTCGTCTCTGCGTCTGTCGCGAAAAAACGACAATAATTATCCTAAAAAAATCGACGAAAAAATCGGTAAAAATTCGACAAAAACTAATCGATTCGGAAATTCGCCATTGAGAAAAGATTTGTCGACGAAAATAATCGAAAAAAAAATAATCGATGACGAAGACGAGGATAATATCTTCGAAATTGCGACTCAACGTATAAATCCCACGAATTTAATGAATTCTGATGAAAAAACCGATAATAAATCTCGAGATTTGGGAGGAACAACGAGTATCGACGATGATATCGATATCGATCTTTTGCCGACGCAAATTCTCGATTTACCGAGTTCGACGCCTTTTTCGCGACGAATGAGAACCGGAAGAACGGTCGCGAGACAAAAATACGACGGTGACGATATCCACGGCGCGCCGACGCAGATAATTAATCTCGAAAGTCCGGGAAGAGAAAACGTCGAAAACGATATATTAGCGATCGTTGATAATGATGAGGTAAAAATCGTCGATAATAAAGAGAAAAAAAAGGCGAAAGAAAAAACTATCGATTTGGACGATAGTTTGGCGGTTAATCTCGGAAATCTTCTCGGCGAGGAGGCGAACAACGATCATTTCAACGATGACGACGACGCGACGCAACTGATGACGCAGAATTTGGTGGATATTCTGCGACCGACGCAAAGCTTCTGCGAGACGGAGCCGCGCGGACGGAAATCGAGTCCCCGAGTCACCGAGAATCTCGTTGGACAGGGAACGTTCGACAGTCCGTTGAGAAAGAGAATTTACGCACCGGGAACTCTCGGCTTCGTCGACGGCGAAGCGAAAGACAGCGGGGAACTCGTTTCGGCCGATTCATCGCCGATAAAAGCCGCGAAAGCTGATAAAAATATTGTCGAAACTGACAAAGTCGATGAATTGAATGCATCAGGTAATTTATCCAAATCCATCAGTTATTGTATCGATGTTTGTGAAAATAGTCCACTGTTAATTATTATGGCTTTTCATCTAAAAGTCTAAAAAGAATTTAATGTTTGTAATCGTCCATTTTTCCTTTTTTTTTTCGTTTGCGGCGATGTCGAGAATTCTTTGAGAGTAAAAAAAATGTCAAACATTCGCAACAGCTTCACAAAGATATCGAACAATTTTAATTAATTTTCGTTTGCGATATACGGCACTTTGACAAACGAAACGAAAAGAACGGTGGATTTTTGAAAAAACTAAAATGTGGTATTCCTTATTGAAAAATGTTGGAAAAATTTTGAAAAAATTCTCAAAAATCCCGATCGATCTACTGAAAATATCGTACGAATTTCATAAATTTTCGTTGAGTGGTTTGGAAGATTTAACAATTTAACAAAACAAGCAAAGAAAAACAATTTTTTATTAAAATCCAAAATAGGATATTAGTATTTAAAAAAAATTGAGAAAAATTGTGAAAAAATTCTCAAATGTTACTGCGAACTCTTTGAAGATATCGTCCAAATTTCATTGATTTTCATTGAGAATTTTGAAAGTTACGGCGATTTAACAAAATCGCTATCAACCTAAAATCATTTAGCAGTAAAACTCTCCAAAGATTTCCCTATCGCCTCGACAAACAAAACCAACAATTCATATATTATTCCAATGTACTTAAACTCTTATTTTGTTGATCGTTAAAAAATCCCCAAAAAAATCGCACGCAGTGGACTAAAAAACGCGCGAAGGTAAATGAAGAAACATATCACCTTAAAAAAAAAAAAAAAAGTATTCGTTCACAAAGCAGCGTTCACCTTGCAGCGTCACATCACGACCAAGAAGACATATTCTTCGGTCTGCCGGAGGTGAAGATCGCCGGAACTCTTTCGAATCCCGGAAGTCCCGTCTCCTCGTCAGCCTCGTCGCTCGACGAATTCCTTCCAATCATCAAAAACATCTCAGAACCCAAAAATTTCGGAACGAAACGCTCATCGTCATCGAGTAAATTCTTCGCCTCAACGGATCCGGAATCGCCGATAACTCCGAAAAAATCTCGTATAACGCGTCGAGATCCTTCGCGTTATCGTATAACGGACGACGTTCCGGACGATTCGGACGACGATTTCGATTATCAGGATCTCAAGAGAATGGCGGATCGTTTGTTGGCAACGGAAAGTTCTTACGATACCAAAATCGTTCCAAAAAACGACATCGCAATCGATGAAAAAATCGACGAAATTCCCGTATCCGCGGGACGTTCGCGAAAAGGAAAAAAAAAAATTGTCGAAACGAAGGAAATCGCGATTACGAAAAAAAGTCGAGCGACGAAATTATCCTGTGGTCCTTCGTCGCTTATTGTTTCAGATGCCAAAATCGAAGCGGCGGGAGAATCGAGAAAGTCGTCGAGGCAAAGAAAACCCACGAAAATCGCTGCCGCCGCCGCCGCCGCCGCCGCTTCTTCTTCAGCAACAGCGAAAGTAGTGGCGAAACAACAACAGCAGCAACAGAGTGGTAGCAAAGAGTCGCAGGAAATCGAAGCGATTCTCGGCTCGTCGCTGGACGAGAATCAGCCAATGATATCGAGAAAAAGTTACGTAAAAGTTCAACTGACGCGACTGGACGACAGTGGTAAGGAGAAGGAAGACGGCGATAAGATTAGCAATGCTTTTGAACGTCCGAAAGTCACGCGGACGAGACGAACAATTTCGGCGGTTAAAAAAGAAGCGCCGTCTCCTTTGGCGTCACCGGCGAAAAGGGTTCGCAGGACTATCGCTGAAACTCCCGGTATACCGGGAAACAATAAAATCGATCATAAAATTATGTTTACCGGTGTCAATACTGATGAGTACTGCAAGATTGTCGAGAAATTAGGTAAAGTTGAGGTTTACATTTTTTTTTTTTTTTTTTTTTTTTTTTTTTTCTTCAAAAATTATTCGCTGAATTTATAATTTTTCTCAATGTTTTTTTTTCCCCTAAAATATTATTTTCTGTTTATAATTTCTCTCAATGTTTTTTTTTTTTTTCCCTAACATATTATTTTCTGAGTTTATAATTTTTCTCAGTGATTTTTTTTTTCTACAATATTTGCTGAATTTATAATCATTTTTTTTTTTTTTTTTTTTTTTTTTCATTTTTTATTATTACACATTTGACTGAATGTCGAAGAACTTTGATAATAAATGAACGTATGATCCATAGGTGGTACTGTGGTGGCGGAACCCTCGAAGGCAACTGTACTGATAACGGATAAAGTTCGACGAACTTACAAGTTCTTGTGTGCCGTTGCCTACGGCATACGAATCGTATCGATTAACTGGTTACTCGAGAGTAATAAAGCTTCGACTTTTCTCGATTGCGATAACTTTATACTACGGGAACCCGACGCTGAGGCTAAATACAAATTTACACTCGAGAAGAGCTTAAGAATTGCGAAGACTAAGAAATTTTTGGATGGCTACACAATCGTCATAACGCCGAAAGTTAATGAACCCAATGTCCAGGAATTGAAAGGTTTGCAAATGATATTTGTTTTGGAAATTTTTTTTTAATTTACAAAAAATTGGTAACTATTTTTTCGTTCGATAATATTAAATTTTCTAAATTATTATTTTTTTTTCTAAATTTTTATATTTTCTGAATCGATAATTTTTTTAAATATCTTTTTCTGAATTTTGAATTATTTTCAATACTTTTTTTTTCTGAATTTATCATTTTTTTTTTTTTTTTTTCAAATTATTATTTGCTAAATTTTTTTTTTCCTTTTTTAATGTTATTTTTTTTTTTTCTCAGCTATGGTTGATGCATGCGGCGGACGATTGTTAGTTCGTCCGCCCGGTCCGCGCAGTTGGAACGCAAAGACAGTAATAATAAGCAGAGAGGAAGATTACGCCGTCGCTAAAGCGTATCTCGCTAAAGTGCCGAAAAACTTAAAGATAACCGTACAATCGAAGGAATTCATTCTGACGGGTATTCTTCGTCAAGAGGTCAATTTCGTTGAACACAAGTTGGACTTTGCGTGAGGAGTTTATTTTGATTATTATTATTATTTTTTTTTCGCGTTTCATATTTTCTATAAACGAAGTAACCAATGAACATTTTTTTTTTTTTTTTTTTCTTCAATTTTTTGCAACCAAATATTCATTTTTTTTCCTCTCTTTGGTATTTAGTCGGCTGCGATAAATATTATATAATTATATTATATATATATATATATATACGAAAGATATAAATTCGTTGCTAATGCTATAAAAATATATTCTATTGTTTTTAATTTCTAAAAAAAAAATCAAAAAACAAAAAAAAAGAGAAATATATAAATATAAATATATAAAAAATTTATTAATCTTTGCCGAAGGAGAGGAGTAGAGAATCGTAGATTCCTATTAAAAAAAAAAAATGTATTTTTCCATATTTTCAACAATCGCAAAGACAAATAAAAATTTTTCATTCTTTGACGAAAAAAAATATCAACGGCGTTAGTGAATAAATTGGCGAATCGATGGGTATATTTTTCCCGCTGTCCCTCTTCCGAATAATAATACACTTTTAAATATTACGAATACAATTTTTTTGCATTAATTAATTTATCAAACTTTTTTTTTTCATTAACATTTTTTTTTTTTATATATATATTTTTTTTAAATTGAAAGGTTTGCTATCGAATGCATCGAATTTGTTTTATTTATCATTCACATTAAAATATATTTTTTTTTTTTGTTAAAGAAAAATACAATTTGTTATTCTTATTTACAAAAAATTAAATTCAATAGGCGCTCTTTTTTTTTCTCCATTTTCTCCATTAAAATTAATGTGACGTTATTTTTCCTCTACGAAAAAAAAAAAAAAAAAAAAAAAAAAAAAATTAAAATTTTTGGAATTTTTTTCGATCGGAAAATTTCAACTTTTCGTACATTTTATGTTTCCGTTTTTTTTCGAGAAAAAAAGTTTTTCCTTATATTTCCTTCGCTCGCGGATAATGAAATTCGATTAACTAATGGAATTTTCTCCATTTAAATAATCTCTCGAAGTCGTCGGATGTTACGAATAATAATAAGCGGCAGCAGCATCAGCAGCCGTAGTCGCTGCGCGTCAATAGGAAGTCGATAACTCCGCCGGTGGTGGTGCGGTGGTGTGAGAGAGGAGCGGCAAAGGCCGCGTCGTAGTTTCTTTGTGTCGAGTCGGCGAGCCTCTCGTTCTCCCTGCCGTTTCCCTCTCTACTTACTTCTTCGCCTCCGCATCGCGTTGCCAAGCAAAACAGAAACTGTATTATGCACTCCAACTGAATGTATATCTCGAGGTTCCGCCAAAGCCAATTATCTTCACGTACTGCATATCCACTAAACTTCGTAAAACGGGTTAAAAAAAAAAAAAAAAATTACGAAATAAAGTAAACCATTTTTTTTTTTTTTTTTTTTTTTTTTTTTCATCTTTTAATATTCATCTCTTTATTCGATTTTTCTTCATAATTCTAACAAAAAAAAAAATATATCGTAAATCTAAAAGTCTTATATCGTTAAACTCGAGGAAACTATTTTTTTTTTTTCTTTATCTACGAAGTTTACATTCGAGAATCTTAAACATCGAGAAATGCTGTATCGAGGAGTATATTAAGTATAACATAATTAATTTATCATGAAAATTTCTAAATTCACATCGATCGATCGATTTTTCTTGAAATCAATTTTTTTTTTTTTTTTTTTTTTCGTAATTTCAGAGATCAAAATGCTTCATATCGTGGAGTATAATTTAATTATCATAATTTATAGACGAAAAAAAAAATCTATAAATAGAATTTTCTAGTTGTTTTTTTTTTTTTTTTTTTCTTTTAGTAATTATTGTTTTACGCGATTTCGAACGTCTAATACTCGCATAATTTATCTTTATATATAGGTTTCGATAGATTTACGTGAAAATAAAGGGGAAAAAAATGTTTGCGTATTAATAATGTATGTTAGTTTTTTTTTTTTTTTTTTTTTTTTTTTTTAATATCCTCGAGAAACCTCAGCGGACGCGATGAGAGTGTGTGTGTGTCTTCGGCGAGGCAACGAGGACAGGAACGAGACGCGATCGTCTGAAAAAAATTAACGAAAAAAAAAAAAACTTCAGTTCTCGACGATTCCATCGCGCGCCGCTTCGTGAGTTTCTCTCTCTCTCTATCCACAGAGGAGACTTGTAAACAAAGACAGTGCTACGCAGTTCGTTACCGGCCTTGAAACGAATATTCGTTTTGGTAAGCGAAATATTTCACGAGAACACGAAAAACTTCGAGCCGAAAGTTCGCCTTATTTTTCCGTATTAAATAAATCGACGAATTTTTCGGAAAATAAAAAAATTGTTTTTTTTTTTTTTTCTTTTTCGTTCCGATAGAACGAAAACGCGAAACAAAATATTGACCTTTTTTTCCCGAATCCTGTATATCGATCAATTTGACACGAAATAATTCACAATTTTCGAATATTTTAATTTTTTTTTTTTCGATCGAACGAAAAATTTTACGATACTTCGATATTTTTTTCGAATTCGATACATCGATTAATTAATAGCGAAAAAAATGTAAAAAAAATTGAAATTGTCGATATATATCGATGAATTAGATGCTTACCGAGATAAATATTCTATGCCTTGCTTTTGTCGACTTGACGCTTATTGTGCTCCGAGTTCATGAGTTTTGTAACGATTTTTCTCGAATGGCCGCACGGATCATTGTGATTCGTGTGTTCGGTTGCTTCGCGTTTGCTTCTCTGCTTCCCTCCGTGACCGGTGAATATATGCTTGTCGTAGTCGTAGTTGAAGTGCTCGTATTCGTCGAAATGCTGCTCGGACATAGCTTCACTTATTTGGTTTATTTCACACGTAAAATTTATTAATTCGCCGAAAAAATATTTGCTTCGTCGCGCTTGACGTGATTTTTTCGTTCTTTTGTTTTTGTTATTTATTTGCGTTCTCGGTCGCCCGCGATTATTCGTTAAGACGTTCGTACTCTGTCGAGATTCGATAGTTTGCTGCTGCGTCGTGTCCCGGCGCTTGACGTTTTATAGCCGGTGAAAGGCAGAGGGGGTCGCGCATGCGCGCGAGAACTCTCAGTGGGGGTCACGACGAGCGGTAATGAATTTTCGCGTTCGAATTAACGCCGAAATAAACTTAAATTTATAAATTAAATGAATATTTTTTCAAGTCTATTATTGTAGAGATCGGGAGAACATTTTTTAAACATTTTTCCGCGTGTTTTTCAATCGGATAACGTTAATTTTGCTGACAAGAACGAGCGGACGATATATCGAGAAATATCTGTGGCGCATGCGCAATCGGCATACGTGACCGGAGGCCTGTGTCGTCGCGATGGTAGGTATCTATTCTTCGTTTATACGAAAATACATGGATAGGAAAAACCAGGAGCGGCTGATGTGTACAGGTGCGCGGGGATTCGGAGAAATATTCATTCCCCAACGAGAATTACGATATTTCTGTTAAATTCAATTACATTGCGTTGAATTTCGACGAAAATAATGCGAGACACGTGAATTAAAAATGTTTTTATTAAACGGTGATCATTTATTTATTTATTTTCGGTACTTGTATCGAGATTATCGTCAATAGTGATTACGCATGCGCCCGTAATTATTATTCCACATGATGCAACGTTTGTTTCCGCGGATTATTTCATAATATGTGTCACTGACTGTAAACAAAGTCGGTTATTGCATTTATCGTGTAATTTGTTCGATTTATTTCGTGTGTATTGGAACTGCAAATTTTTTCCGAATATTTACGATTTTTTAAAAATTGTTATTAATTTTTCGTTTCGGTCTTTTTTTTGTTTATAAAAAGGATTCAAAGTGAACCAAACAATTTTATGCCACAAATAAAAAGTGTATTTAAAAAATATTGTTTATTTTTTTACTCAGTCGTGACATCCGCATGAGTCACACTTATAAGTGCCAATTTTATCAGTTACCGTGTCAAAATTCAATATTTGCCTATAAAAAAATCAAATTACGAAAAAAAAAATCCTTAACATTTTTTTCTTTTTTTTTTTTCAAACGTCAAAACAGACGAATATTTTCATACTATTGTGTTTACTTTTTTTTCCATGCGTGATATCGTTGAGTCACACGTGCGCAATACTCGAAAGATTCTTTCTGTCCGCGTTATCAGTATTCTTGCCTCGAAATGAGAGCTTTCGAGTATAAATATTGATTGACTCGCGAGTCGTGTGCAATTTCCCTCCTTCATGAGTTTAATATACGTAATTCGTATGTATGCTTCACTTCATCATCGTCGCGACGAAAAAAAAACATCTTCGTTGATTCGGCGTTGTAGCCTACATGTTCAATCGCATATAAATACTTATGTTTCCGTAGAGTAGAATCGCTTATGATTTTCCTCTGAGACATTAATGTTTTTACAACTGTGCAATTCAGAGGCAGATAACACCTACTGCGTTCTTTTTTTTGTCTTTTGTTTTTTTTTTTTTTTTTTTCGTTCGCTGGATTACCGGCGCGCACTGTGCTACTCTCTCCGTTCGATAGTATCGAACGTTCCAGCGCCGTTCAACGACGACGACGCGATCCTCAATGCCAAGAACCTTTCAACGATTTCTCGAACGTTCCGACCGCATCGAATGGGTTTTGTTATCGTCGCGGAAAAAAAACGTGTATGCGAGTAAAAAAAAAACACAATTGTTGCAACTCCGGCATTAATGCGATACCACTTAATGCATTGTATGCGAAAGCGTTAGCGCGATAGGTTAACCTCACAGCTATCGCGCGCGATACATGCGACATGCAGTGGACAGAGTTCATATATATATGCAACAATGATTATGTTATTTCGGATATTTTTTGCCTTCAAAAAAATTCACAGCGCAGCAGAGTGTCGTATCTCGTTGCCAAATAAATACGCAAGAGCGTTTCGTCCTCAAGTTGCTTATAAAGACGGGGTATGTGTATCGATATACATATATATATACATTCGGCTTTCTAATAACGCGGTATATGTCATGTTTTGTATTGATAAATAAAAAACTGTTTATCGACGAACCTTCGTAAATGTTTATTACAATATTGAAATGTTTTTTCCTGTTTCACTTCAGCTTTTTGGTAATAATAAACAATAATAATAATCATATAACACGTACATGAAAATAGTTTCGAGATTCGGCAAATTTTTTTTTTTGTTTTTTCGTACGCAAAAAATGAATATAAGTTTTTTTATCTGCACGAGTTATCTAAAATCTCTTACGGTTCATTCAAATCAATCAAAAGGCATGTATACACGATCGAAAAATATTCTCGAGATCAGTGCGAAATGTTGTTTGTTGACTGATACTACCGTTATGTAGTTGAGAGGGATACATGCGGGAGATCGCCACACACGCTTATTTGCGAGCCGCTTGATTGGCCAACGAGACCACGGGGGCAATTTTATAGTATGATATACATGCGTCTGGGATACTGGAGAGTCCGTGGGTGCGTCCAACAACTAAACCGTCAGACAGAGAGCATCGAACGCGCTGGCGTGTGCAGTATGGTAGGTGAGTAGACGAGTTTCTCTGACGAGAGACGTGATTAACTACTTACTACTCTATCACGATGTATACTCGATAAAAATAATAATAAAAATTCATGAAAACTCGTTATACAATGGGAATAACGATGCAGATATCGATCGAAATTAATGCGATGTATAGAAAGACGATACGGTACACGATTTTCGTTGATTTTTTCGCGATTTTATCGATCGAATGTGTTTTCTGTTTATCAAAACTCACGTGCCGTATAAAATTACGAATCCAAGGCTCGAAATACGCTATAAAAAGATATTCAAGGAGAAATGATAAATACGCACGTAGGCCTTGTCGGCGACGTCACAACATCAATGCCTCCGAGTGGTGTGATGTTTTTTTCTTTTTCTCGTATTGTTATTACGACGCATGGATATAGCGACGGGCGATGAGATGAGATGATAGCGTATAAAACACGTGGGGAATAACATTTTTCGATGTTCGACTTTATTACGATTTTCGATTAATCGAAGCGAAACTCAAAAAGTATAAAAAATAAAATAATCCTTAGGAGATCGCGTTTTTTATAAACAATAATCATAATACTTAATGAAAAAATGATTTATTCTATGAATATTCGTTTTTATCAAAATTTGCGTTATTTTTTTCTCGCTGTCGATAAATCAGCCGTTGGTAATGTAGGGTGTGATAAATGAGCGCCGAAATCTCTCGAGACTTTTGAATCGGAGATTCAAATACGCGTTTGAATATTTTTTCGTGGAAATTTCGGTGGATATATGTTTTTTCGATAATATCGATCGAAAAAAATATATCGAAGGCAAAGGAATTTTTGTGAAAAAAATAAAACGATTTTTTTTTTTTTTTTTTTTTTTTTTTTCGAACTAAAAATGTTTTATTAGGATATACGCGCAAAAGAAATATCGTATCGTATATCAATCGATACCATATACATCGCCGTTTTTTCTGTAGTCAGCGTTCGCGTATATCGTTCCGTTGATCTGCACGATCGCGCAAACGACGCTACCGCGATCGCGGTAACGCGACGTTTTGTGACCGAGTTGTATCAACCCGTCGAGGACCGGCCTCGGCACGCCAAACTCGTAAGAGATCGTCATTGGTATCAGCTGATGATGAATTCTCGCGGCATCAACGGCCTCTTTTATCGTATTTTTCATCCATAAATGTCTCGCTATTACCTAAAAAAAAAAAAAGTTTTCAACATTCAGTTATTAAAAAAAAAAAAATCGTTTTTAACATTCAATTATTAAAAAAAAAAAACACTTTCTACATTCAGTTATTAAAAAAAAAAAAAACGTTTTTAACATTCAATTATTAAAAAAAAAAAAACACTTTCAACATTCAGTTATTAAAAAAAAAAAAGTTCGTTACTTTTATTTCTATGTTAATTTTCAATACAAAAGTAATTGAAAAAAAAAAAAAAAAAAAAAAAAAAAAAGCGGAAAGTATGTCAAAGTAACGACAGTTAAATTGCCGCAAATACATTAAAAAAAGAAGTTTAAAAATAGATAACATACATAGGAGACGGAAGTAGTGATTTTAGTGCCACCGGCTGCGCCAACTACCATGCGAACGTCGCCGTTCCCTTCAACGATAATCGACGGCGCCATTGACGAAAAAGATCGTTTTCCCGGCATAATATAATTTTTTTCGTTTGGCGGAACTCCGAAGTAATTAATACTCGAAGGTATTCCAAAATCGTCCATTGCGCTGTTGAGCAAAATTCCGGTCGATTCGCTCACAACGCCACTTCCGAAACTGTAAACAATAAAAAAATTTTTTTTTTTAATTTCTATTCCATTTATATTCGATTTATTGGTTCGAATGAAAAAAAAATTCCATTCCATTTATATTCCATTTATTGGTTCGAATGAAAAAAAAAAAATTTCCATTCCATTTATATTCCATTTATTGGTTCGAATGAAAAAAAAAAATTTCCATTCCATTTATATTCCATTTATTGGTTCGAATGAAAAAAAAAATTCCATTCCATTTATATTCCATTTATTGGTTCGAATGAAAAAAAAAAAAAATTAATGGAATATAAATGGAATGGAAATTTTTTTTTTTTTTTTCAATAAATGTTCAATAAATAAAATATTAAAATAAATTTTACGACATTGTCAACTCACTAAAGATTAATACTGCTAGTTACGGAAACAGCGTCACCGTTCGGTGACAAAACTGATATATGCGCAGTTCCGTGATCTTCGGCACCAGATTTCGTGGCTCCGTAATGTTCGATATCGTTCCACGTTCTGTAATCGCTTATATTTTGTCGTACGGAACGCGCGTAATCTCTTGACGTTAATTTTTTTATTACCTGCGAAAAAAAAAAAAAAAAATTAAGTAATTAATTAATTGGTGAATTTTTAATAAATATTAATAGTATAATAATAATAATAATCATCAATTATTAGATATTTGTATTATTATTATTATTATTATTATTATTTTATTGATATTAATATTATTTTGTTTGATTAATTAATTTTACGATTAATTATATTCGTTACATAAATTCGATACAAAACGACATTTACCTCCGAAACATCGACAAAATCGCCGTCTGCCAATTGCGTTCGCATCGCGTACGCGTATTTGAAAGTTTCTATTATTCTATGATAAGTCGTAATTGTACTATTCACGTCCTCCAAACTTCGAGCGTCGAAACGATACTCTTGCAGTACGTTTAGTATAAAAGCTAAAAGAGGTCCACTGCTCGGTAAACCGGAAGAAATTAGCTTCATATCGTTCGAGAGATTTATCTGCATCGGTTCCCCCCAAACGGGTCTATTTATTGAAGAAACAAAAAAAAACAAAAAAAAATATAATAGTTAGAAATATTTTTACACTTCTCGCATTTTTCGGAAATAAAAAAAAAAATTAAAAAGCAGAAAAATGTGAAAAATTTTTTGTTAATGATTATTTTCTGATTATTATAAAATATTGTATTTTTAATGAAATTATTTTTTCGAAATTACTGGAAATCGCTATTTTTCGCAAAATTAACTATAAATTGGAAAAAAAAATTTTATAAAATATTTTTCTCGTTAGTTACTTCGGAAATTTTTCCCGGAGGCATTTTTTCAAAATGATCCGAAATTCTAAATGATATTTTACTCGCCGATCAATAATTAATAAAAAAAAAAATTCTAACGGAAGCTAAAAAAACAAAATTCATTTTTGTCATTTTCAGCACTGAATTATTCGATTTTTTTATATAAAAAAAAAAAAATTTACCTGTATTCATTGAGATCTTTCGTCGTCAAGATACTTCCGCGTTTTTTCAAATCCTTCACCAATCTTTCGCCCAAAGTTCCGTTGTAGAGAAAAGTTGCATTTTTCTCCGCAATCAATTGCATCGTTTCGCAAAGCTTTTCGGGTTTTATCAGCGAACCCGGCTTTTTGAATTCTCCAGTTTCCGGATCGACGAACATTTTTCTGTTTAATGTTTTCAACATTTTTTTAATTTTATTTTATAAATTTCCATTTAGATCGCGAAATAAAAAAAAAATTTCAAAAACTAAACTAAATTACGAAATCGTAAAAAAAAAAAAAAAATCAGAAATTTAAAAAAAATAGTTTCGTATGAACTGACAGTCGTATTATAGGTTTCTAGAAAACCCCATCAATTTGAGAAATAATCGTAAAATGACCATAAAAACGGCGATCGTTTGGCGTCAGAAATTTATGGCGTTTTTTTTTTTTTTTTTTTTCAATGGGTCACCGAAAAACGATCGTAAAAAGAGTCCACTAAGAAAAGGTCTTTTCCGACCGGTGGTCGTGTTACGGTCTTTTTTTCAGAATTTTTTTTTTTTTTTTTTTTTCAAAAAACGACGTATTTAATTTCGAGTCTTTTTACGATCGTCAGAAATTCTATAGATTCGAGTAATTCATACCTCAGTGTTGCGTCTTCGTAAATATTGGGCGGATGAGCGCTGAGCGCGTCGTACTGCGCTTTGGTGAGATTATAACCATTTTTACACAATTCGATACTCGGATAGAACAATTCGGCCCAAGAAAGCTTTCCGAATCGTTCGTGAACCACCGAGTAGCCGGCAATTTCTCCGGGAACACCAATCGCGAGACCTCCTAAATTAATTAATGAATCGATAAAAAAAAAAAAAAAAAAAAAAAAAAAACGTTAATAGTGATTTTTATAATTACTATTTTTTAAATATTCCTATATTAGTAGTAATATTTTCAAAAGTAATTAATAAAATTGCTGTTAATTTTAATTACCGATTCGGGAAGCCATCGATGATTTGTTTTCGTACATATCGTATGCCGAGTTGATTGGTGCGGTTTCGCGAGAATTTAAAAAATATGCTTTACCGGTTGATCGTTCGTATAAAGTCATTACGAAACCGCCTCCCATTCCCATACTTTGCATATTTATTAAGCCGTTGCAGATCATCGCTGCCAAAGCGGCGTCGACTGCGGATCCGTTGCGATCCAACATCGATCTGAGTTTCAATATATATATATATATATATCATTTAATTTCGGTCAATAAATCATCGATCGAAAATCGTTTTCTCTTTTTAAAGCTCTAAGAAAAATATTATATTTCTTGAAAACAAAAGTTACACGGGAAAAAAAAAAAAAAAAAAAAAAAACGTTCTTTGAGGAAATTATCGAAATTGTCATCGAGACATCGATATTTTTGTCGCCATTTTTATTTTTACAAACTCTGTAAATTTATTCTCTTAAAAACTCGACGTAATATTCAATATTTCCGATTGTAAATATTTGTTCGGGATAATGCGTCGAAAATCGCGTACAATCGAACTTCGAAGATATATTTCAATTTCTCTTATATTTTCGATTTTTTTCATTTTTCTTTATTACTACTCGTCACATAATTGAAATTTTTCATAAAATCAAAGACAAAACACATGCAATTCAAAAATTATTACGAAACTTAAATTTTCGTGGAAATTGTTACTAAAAAAAAATCTAATAAAACTTTTCATTTTTTTTTTTTTTTTTTTTCGTTATATTTTTCATGGACATACTTGCCAATTTGGGCGCAAGGAGGTCCATCGGCGCAGACGGCGCCGCGTTTGAATATCCTAAGTTTGCTCCATGTCGGTGGTTGCGCGACTTCCGGATCTGGCGGTACCAAAATTTCCGATTCATCGTCGCCACTCACCGAATGCCATTGAATTTGGTTT
Source organism: Cryptus armator (assembly GCA_963971235.1). Lineage (NCBI taxonomy): Eukaryota > Metazoa > Arthropoda > Insecta > Hymenoptera > Ichneumonidae > Cryptus > Cryptus armator. The sequence continues at coordinate 15,013,742 of OZ020240.1, forward strand.
CTCCCGTGAAAAAAACTTCCGGCGATTACGAGAATTATTCCGATGACTGTTAGAGTCGCGAGAATAATCCTCTTTGCCCGATACGTTGCCCTGAAAAACCCCACTTTTACGAGATTTTATTTTATAATCCACGCGCGAATCGCGTCGCGGGAGTGATGACAGGGGACACGCGCGCGCATGCGCAGTTTCGTTCTCTCGGGGGATATCGGGGAAAAGTACGTTAAAAACTCGATTCTCGATCTTTTCTCCGCGCGTTTGCAGGACAGACGTTGTTGTTGAGGTTATATGAGAAGTCAGCAAAAACCGCAGATTCTGGGCTCGAGGATGAAAGTCCGTCGTCGTGTCATTCGATCTTATTATCATTACGCGGTTGTTTTTTTTTATGATCTCGATGACGACGCGATCTGATCAATTCCATTTAATCTTTCGTATCTCCTGTCACCCGAGAACTTTGTAGTCATTCGCTCTCTGCATCGCGAGTGAAACATTACTTTTTCAGTAGACGGCTGACAGAAACATTGCAACTGCTGGTGAGTACTATTGTGATTTACGTAAGAAAAGAAGAGATCCGCGATATTTTGCACTTTTTTTTATCGACATGAAAGTTTCTCATCTTAATGTCGTGCATTTCCCGAAAATTCGTGGCGTTACATTTCAAACTTTTCCCTCCGACGTCACACCGGCTACAATAAGCAATATTTCTAACCTTTCGATCGATTTAATTTCTCACTTTGTCGAAATGCTCTATTTCTCTCTCTAAAGATCGCGCGTCTCGTGCGATATCAACAGTATGCGGCGGCGCGCGACGACCGATCATTGTTTTTTGTTGTTAATCAGTTTTAATCTAAAAAACTAATATTCTCGAACATTTCGATACCTGACTATCGATTCTCCGTTTTTTTTTTTCGATCGATCCGCCTTTCCATTCACGCAAATTTGGCGCTTGAAAATTATTGGACGACTTACTTGGCTTTTTCGTCGTTTTTATTGTCACCGTAATTCTTTAATTTCGGTGGTTTCGATACCGAACGAATGAGCATATTGTTGCTTCCCCTTTCGTCCGTATTGCAAGTAGTCGCGACGGACTCTGCACTACTAGACTCCGACGAAATCATGTTTTCGCGTCTTCTCACGACGCTCGTTTTGTCAGCCACGACTGTGTCGCGTCTCCAGCATCCCATTTAACTAATAAACTTTTCGCCATTCACAACAACCTTTTCGAGCTTTCGGACTCGAGGCACGAACACTTTTATTGTTTTGTTGTTATTTTTTATTTGTTTCGTCGACTTCACGAATCGTCTGTTGCCACTGACGAAACAGCTGATTCTCGTTATATCGATCGGGTCGCGCGCGCAACCCCGTATTTTCCCCACCAGCGATATTTTTGCCTCCACCGTCGAGAGGGATGATGTTTTAAATATCACTTTATACGTTATCTTTCGAGTATAATAATTAATTTTAATGCGAAACCACCGACAAATAATTTTTACTTTAAAAATAATTCGAAGATATTTTTATTATATTTTGAATGAACCAAAATATCATTTTTTCTTTTTTTCAAATTACGAAGATAGATTTTGGTATATCGACCGTCGATATGTTCAAAAAAGTTTTACGATTTTTTTTTTTTTTTCGTATTTAAGCAAAATGTCTAAAAGTTTCATTAAAAAAATACTGCCGAACGAAAAAAAAAAAAAAAAATAGTATCATTGCAAAACGTTTGCGTTCGTTATATCGAAATCTATTGAAATATCAACGACGAAAAAAAAAAAAAGAATTATCGTTTTGTTGAATACATACCTTCGGGAATTGGTGTCGACGTGCGCGAACATCGTCGTCCGATTCTCTCGCTGTCGTTTAACAACTGTTTTTTTTTTACGAATTCTTCAAACGTTCTCACCGAACCTTCGACCGAACTTACCAATAACCGGTCCTCGCGGATGGCCTTCTCCCGTCTTTCGTCGTTCTGGTTATTCGTATTTTCTTCCGTCTCTTAACCCGCAGTTGGAACCGGTCGTGTAAATTTGAATTGCGGACCGGGCGCCACGATAAACCATTTGTCTCGCTATAGCGATAAAGTGAATGAATTCCCAAAGTCTCCCGATTTTTTTTTTTTTTTTATTATTTCTATCTAACAATTATTTTAACATGATACTCAACAGTATTTCCTATTCTATTAGTACCGGCGATGCCGAATCACGAGAAAGTAATTTCTCTATTGTGAAAACAATAATAATAATTGTAATAAATTAAATCTTTGGTTTTTTTTTTGTTTAACGATCGATATAATTTATAACAACGAATAGAAATATTTCCGATTGAATTAAACTTTTATCGATTATCGGTTATCGATAAAAAAAAATCCATTATTTTCTCGATTAAGCATCACCATCAATAAATATACTCTAATTTATTGTATTCGGTGTATTACACGGCACATAGATTAACGTCACTCTACAGATTGATTCGGTGATTTCTTTTTCTCTATTTTTTTTTTTCATCTTTTCGTTTTTTTTTTTTTTTTTTTTTTCGAAACAATTTTTTATTCCGCGATTCAATAAGATATACAAATCGCATTCGATCGCGTAAGGGTAGCGACTCTTTTACTTTTCAGGGAGGGGCGGGGCGTTTAGAACGAAGTTTATAGATGTGAGGAAGTAGAAAAATATAATTTACGATATGTCAATACGTCGCGTTATTATAGCCGATGATGAATGGTAAATTGGGAATCTTCGAAATTTGAGATAAATATGAACAATTTTAGAGTAACTCGACAAATTTATCGGAGATATTTCAATGAAATTCGAAATAAATCGAGAAAGTTGTGAATACAATCGATGAAATTGCAGATATGTCGATTAAGTTCGAGATAAATCGATTGAGATTGGTGTATATCGATAAAACTCGAGATAAATCGATTAATATCGAAATATATCGATAAAATCCGAGATAAATCGATTAATATCGAAATATATCGATAAAACTCGAGATAAAGCGATTAATATCGAATTATATCGATAAAACTCGAGATAAATCGATTAATATCGAAATATATCGACAAAAATCGAGATACATATATCGAAATCGACAGGTGCCGATAAAACTCGAGATAAATCGATTAATATCGATAAAACTCAAAATAAGTCGATTAATATCAATTAATATCGATAAAACTCAAAATAAATCGATTAATATCGAAATATATCGAGTTACTTAAAAATTGGTTAATTTTTTTTTCTCTCAACTCGAATTAATTCGATTTCTTATTTTTCGAGAACGCGCACATTACTTCAATGAATACGATTTGGTAAGTGGATTAGGGAAAAGGAAAGGACAATGAAAAAAAAAAAAAAATTAAACTAGGAGGGAGTCAAAAGAGGCCTCAGCTGAAGAGCTCCCTCTTGGTCCACCGTGACTTGTCCCTTTCGAGATTTGTCTTTGCGCTTTTTTCGACATTTCTTAACGAACGGCGATTCGGAACGGTTCGGCGTGTCCATGTTGTCGTTGTGCTCGTTGGTAAGACTCTGTAAATCTTCGTCGTCTTGAGCCAAAAGAGATTTTCCGTTTTCGAAAAGCTTTGCGATATCTTCGTCCTCAACGCTGCTCCAGCTTGGCTCACTGTCGGTCTGCTCGCGTTCGATCCGCGGAACTATCTCCGTTTGAACGTTTGATCGCGTCTCTTGCGACTTGTCCTTCGCCTGGAATGATTTTGCTCGATATATTAACGGGAATCGTGAAACTGACGTGTAAAAAAGGTTGAAGCGTATTCACGATGAAAAACTGAAGAAAATTGTCCTTTGAAATATTTTTCTAGAGTTCGTAGTATTCGAGTTACAAAACAATAACGAATGAAGCCAATAAAGCGTTTCAACGAGATATGCGCCATCTATCGGACGGCTGTAAAAAAGGTTGAATCGTATTCACGATGAAAAACTGAAGAAAATTGTCCTTTGAAATACTTTTCTAGAGTTCGTAGTTTTCGAGTTACGAAACAATAACGAATGAAGCCAATACAGCGGCTCAACGAGATATGCGCCATCTATCGGATGGCTGTTATTGGCTGAAACTTTAATCGCTCGTAACTCGAAAACTATGCATCTTAGAAAAATGTTTCAGAGGACAATTTTGTTCAGTTTTCAATTGTGAAAACGATGCCACGAATCTTTAAGCCGAATTTTAGACTCTTCCTTATTAATTTTCTTAAAAATCACTAAATCAATGGTAAATCTTACTATAGCCGTTATTTTGGACGGAAGAGTCGACGTCGTGGTTGTCGTAGCTGTTGTATCCGTTCCATCGCTGCTTTCGCTGTTGTTGCTTACGCGTATACCAACGACGATGGCGCCCTCTTCCAGAGTTCTTACTCTGCTCAATCGCTTGCCCGCCGGCCAATTGTCAATCGAATTCTTCAAATTTGCTCTCGCAATCTTTTGCGTTATTCCCGTTGTCCAAACGCTCGCATCGCTGCTACCGGTGCTGCTGTCGCTTTCAGTACTTATGTGTCTCCATCGACGCTCTGCAAAAAAAAAAAACAAAATTAATTAATTATATATTATAAAAATTTCTTTTTTGAATTAAGAACAATAGTTGTCTCCGTTCAGAATTTTTACCAGAGATCGAGTTTCGAAAAAAAAAATCACTCAGTTTATTTTTTTTTTAAGTTTCGCCTTAACGTAGTTTCCCCAGGAATGTCCCTTTGGACCCAATCATCATTCCACGATGAACCAAAAAAAAAGAGGAAAAATACTTTGGCTCCCGAAAAAAAAAAAAAAAAAAAAAAGAAAAAAAAAAAATTCGTTTCTTACTTTCGCACCGGGAAGCCGCGGGATGATTGGCAATTTGTGTTCTGCGTAGCAGCAGGGGGCTTCCGCCTTCCGGGCTCTCGACGCTGTAGGCCCGAGTTATAAGGATTCTCGGACTTCTCGACGGTGTGTCGTTGAGACTCGTCGAAATTTCGCCGTCACCGTCGCCGACGAGATCGTCGTTTCGATAGTGAGCTCCCATTAGGCTCGCCGCGCTGGCGCTCGTCCTCACTAATCTCGTCCTTTCGGCTTCGAAACAAAAGAAAAAAAAAATTGAAGCGATAAGATTCGAAAATTAAGATAAAAAAAGGAAAAAAAATAAATCTTTTGTCGATCGACGTCGATTTTGTATTTACCGGGTTCGCTGCCAGCCGCTGGTACCCTAAGGGTGTTGCACGACGCGGCGGGTTGGAGCCTCGAGCGATGAAAAGTACCGATATTTCCACTCTCGAAGCTCGCAATGTTCCGCGAATTAGCGAGAGTGATGAGTGCTTCGCTTAGGCGACGTTGAAGAGGCGGAAACGGAAATAGAGAGACGGGACCGCTTCCGGAGGGTCGCCTTGAACCCGCAACGCTCGGTGTTCGCGCCTGAATTTCCTGCAAGAATTCAATCCGCGTAGCGTCGACCCCCGCGACCCCGGAGGCAACGAGATTTTTCCAGGTAAGTTAATTGAAACGACGAAAGAATTGGCGACTCGGCGGTCTCTACTTCGTCGTTAAATCAGAATGAGAAGAACGGGAAGAAAGAAACCAGAGAATCGAAAAGTTGGTGAGAAAATTAATAAAGAGAGGGAAAAGGAAGAGGAAGAATAAGAAAGAATTGGCGAACAGAAAGGTGATGAAAAAAAAAAGATGATAGATAGAGAAAAAAATGAAATTGTGAATGAAATGAGGGAAAGAAGAAAAGAAAAATTGAGGATTTTAAGTTACAAAGGAAAAGAGTTTTGAAAAATGCGATAGAAAAATTAAAATGAAAGAATCCGTGAATAAGAAAATTGTGAGAAAAAAAAGAAATGTTTTCAGTGAAAAGAAGAAATTGGGGATAAAATATGAGGAAAGAAAGAAAATAACGAGGATTTTCATGTTAAAAAAGGCGATAGTATTTTTGGAAATAAGAAAAGACGATGAAATGAAAAATATTCAAATGGGAAAGTAGCGAAAAAATAACGGAGTTACAAAAAAGACGAAATTACCGAACAAATATAGAAAAAAAGAAAAAAAAATGAAGAAGTCGAAGTAAAAATTAAAAAAAAGAGTTTCGAAGACGTAATCCGCCTGACGAATGGTAATTTACCTGCTGCAATTCTGATTTAGTGACTTTTTTTCGCCAATAATTTTGCACCGATCGTTTTAGGGTCGGTGATTTGAGGCCGTAGAGCAGTCCGTTTATCGGTGGCGATGCGGCGAGCAGAACGGAGGCCAAGGACGCTAGTTGTGGATGAGCGTGAATAGGATAATTTCGCGAAGTTAGGACGGCGCCCCAAGATTCCCAGAGAATTAGTACGCAGTAAGGAAAGTAGAGAACGTAAAGAGAGCCGACGAGTTGCATCACCTATGAAACGAAAAAAAAAAATTCAATTAATCGATATATGTTAAATATTTCTAAACATTTTTTCACCCTAAGAAAACAACTTTTTTTTTCACCCGAAGAATTTTTTAATTTTTTTTTTATTCTATTTGATTTTTTTGTTAAATATTTGTGGAATTTAAAAAAAAATTTTTACATAAATTTTCCGAATCGTTTTACATGTAAATCAACGTGTAATACGCCCCGTTGTTTCTCAGCGGTCGATATACTGATATTAGCCCTTTATGAGTCACCAGTATTATATCTTCACTAACAAGATTTACCGCATTAAGGTACTTTTTCGATATAAAAAAAAATACAGGAAAAAAATCAATTTAACGTAAAATTATCTTTCCACATGGAGATTTGAAGGATTAAGTAAATTTCCATTTTATCACTGTTTCGTGTTATAATACAAAAAAAGCATAAAAACAATTTTTCATCGGCAACTAGAATCGCACATTTTTTTTTATTTCATTTCTTTTTTGAAGGTAACATACAAAAAAAATTTTATTTAGTGAGAATCTATGTTTTTACGCGTAAAATTGAAGGATTAATATTAATAAAAAAAAATGTAAAAAAAAATTGAACTTACCGTACTGGCAGCGCTGTGAAATTTCGGTGGTCCACCGGCCGACGGACTCGTCACCGTCGGCACGAAGAATGGATTTCTCTGATGCGTGATCGTCACTTGTGCGCTTAGCGTTACTTCGTAGATAGCGCTCGCTATGCGATGCCGATGATACCTCGCAATGCCAAGAACCCGAAGATTGCAAACGGTAATGAGGATAGCGGGCAACGCGAGACCGAGAACGGCGTATATTGCACCGTATACAGTTGCCGTCGAACCCCAATCGTCGTTACCGAACTCCGGAACGCAACAGCCTAAACCCGTATTGTATTTGTAGGGCGGTACGAGACCCGAGAACGGCGGTAGACACAGCAAAAGTGCACCGGTCCAGGAGACGGCTAAGCCGACGCTTACGCGACGGGGCGATACCAATGCGGCGTAATGCAGCGGTGCTGCTATCGCGTAATATCTGAAGAGAATAGTGTCGATAGACGTCGATTATTCATCACTCGAAAATTTTATTAAAAAAAAAAAAATATCGCAGATGACGGAAATAAAATAAATAAATTAAATATGAAAGAATTTCCGGCCGAACGAATTTCGATTGATCCAAAAAGTAAATAAAACGACATGTTAAAAATGTGATATAGAATTTATGTTAAAAAAATGTGTTTTTGTTAAAAAAAAAACGTTAAAAAGGATACACATCGTACCTATCACAGTTTAGTCCTGTGACGGTCCACAGCGCAACGGGGTGCAAAACAGCAAGAAGAAATCCGTGAAGGCTGCAGGAGCTTCCGGAAACAGGCCATCCACCGGTAGTAAAAATTAGCAGTACTATGCACACAGCAGTTTCGACAGCTCCAAGATGAATTAGCAACAAAGTATTGGCCGTTTGTTGTTGCTGCGTCTTAAAAAAAAAAAAAAGTCAATCAATAATTAAAATTGACACGGATTCGGCGAGAAAATTGTCTTGAAAAACAGACCTGTTTGCCGAGTCCAAGAACGACAAGTAGAACGTAGGCGTTCAAAAGAAGCCCGAGAGCAGATACAAGGACGATAGACACGCCGAAGGCCCAAGGGCCCATTCCTCCGTCTCCGTCGTCCGATGATCCCTTTCAACGATAACCCAAGACATCTGCAAATTGGATAAAAATCAAGAAATAAATTTAAAAACTTCGTTTATAGCGTCGTTTTTCAGTCATTTTTCAAAGTTTTGAAGGATGAAAGGTTATTTTAATTAGCACTTTCTGCCTTTTTAATGGAATACTTAACATGATAACATATGAGACTTATGAGACTTATGAAACTATATGAGACTTATCAGGCTATATGAGATTATGAGACTTATGAGACTATGTGAGACGTATGAAACTTCAGACTATATGAGACTTGTGAGACTATATGCGACCTGTGAGACTCTATATGAGACTTGTGAGACATATGCGACCAATGAGACTATATGAGACTTGTGAGACTATATGCGACCTATGAGACTATATGCGACCTATGAGGCTACATGAGACCTATGAGTCTATATGAGACTTAAAAGTCTACATGAGATTCTTCACCGAAAGTCTATTTACCCGAAAAGTTGATCGGAACCCGTGCCGCGTAATGCGATGGTGTTGCTATTGCGTAATATGTACCGAGAAAAGTGTAACTTTTAAAGAAGGTATTGGAAGTAAAACGTCGATTATCGAGGGTCCTCGTTAATCGAGTCACCAATGTAAATTCAGGGATTTATTCGGATTATCTGTGCCGGGATAATCGGAATTCCACTTTAATGTTAACCATTATAGGATAATTCTGTTTTTTTGTCCTTGTGTCGATGAGAATCAATTAGTCAATCAGAACATTTGGTTTTGTATACAAAGATTGACACGGAACGGACTGTAAACAGCGGCTTTAATCGCATTAACATCGACCGCGATGAGTGTATTTTTAGGATACGACTACAGGTCGGGAGACAAAAGGCAACGAGAGTTATGCGCAATATTGCAGCTCCCGAGTACTCAAAGTACACAGCGCACATTGTTGCGAGATGGTTACACATTATTGTCTTGTAGATCTCGAGGTCCTGGGCGTAATTCTATCGTAATTCAGTTAGTACGTCGCCCCGGTGGTTCCATTATCGACCATTAAGGCCGGAGGAGTCACGACGTCGAGGTCGGGACGTCTCGCGGTCCTCGCGCGCTATCGTCGAATTAATAATTGTCGATGGGGGTGCGTGCGGTACCTCGTGCTCGACTCGAAGTCAGGCTTCTGGCCTTCCAACGTAATAGACATCAATAGCTCACGTTCCAGCGTTTCAACGCCCCCGATCGCCGCTGTGCGCGTTACGCACACAGAGATCGCAGTTTCTGCAGTCCGTGTATTCCACTGTGTGTTCGTACTATCAGCGTCATTTATTGTGGTTAAGTGCTTTTTTTTGTTGAACTTTCTGCCACTATATGCAGACGACAATGGATTCACAGATTCTGCGTGATCGGTATCGATAGGCACGTAGCCAATGGTCTCTATGCATCACTACATCTCACTTAAGCATCCTACGCGGTACCGGGTCACTTCACCTACTACTGAACGTTTCCCACTCCTCTGCGTAACTCTAATCCATGCCGATCATTCAGGATTTGTATTTTTAGAATCAGAATATGCAATGATTCTTTCGCAAGACAGTAAGGGGTTTGGGGAAATGCGGTCCGTTCAGTAAATAAGAGCAGTTTGGCCGATAGGAGCGGCGGCAGTCGAATAGGTGGGGTTTCGACTGTATCGGGAATCAAAATTGATCAATAAATGACACAGGCGATAGTATTCCGCTGCAAAACGACCTTAAGTATTGATCCTACCAGGTGAATTGACTTCCTGAGCGCGAAGAAAGGGCCATTTTCCTTCGTAAACCAAATCCAATTGGATCATTCAGGCAATGCAATGATTCTTTGGCATGAAAGAGGGTTAAGAAAAATGGGGTTCGTTAAATAGATGGGAGTGGTTTAGCCAATCAAACGAGTTGGAAGAACACTGATCGTGAAATAGGTTAAGTTCGGGTGTATTCGGGATAAAAATCGAGAAGAAAATGGCGTCCACACTTCTTGTGTCCACCTGCAGACTTTGAAGACCTTATTCACGAAAGTTTTACAGATTTTAGGAGATATTTTTGCGGCAAACGCTTGTAGTCATCTGAACATTGGTGTACACAATCATTAGAAGGTATTTGCGAAAAAAAAAAAAAAAATAGGTTATACGTGACTTGGTTAGGATAACTAAAGTCGAACTACCAAAATGGCGTCCAAGGAGCTTTTTATCTACAATATTAATTGCATTTCGGATATTAATTTTTTTCCACCCATAAATACACAAATAGAATCATTTTGGTAGAAAAAAAAAATCGATAAGTATACGTGAATTTTTGTTTTTCGCAAGTCGAAAGAGCTATGAAATTTTCCATTCACCGATCAAACTCGACATAGATATTCACTCGAGCAGATAATTCGTATTTTTCTTTATCTCAACGTTCAAGATAACGATAAAAAACAATTATCCGAAGGAAAATGGAACAAACAATCTTTGTTTTTTCTTTCTTTCTACCTTTTTTTTTCACTGGATCAGGATGATCCTCCTTCGAAGTTGATTCGGTGACCCGACCTTTCGCTCGAGTGAGCAAACGAGAGGGATTTACCTCTACCCATCAGGAGCCCCTGAGCACAACGATATTCGAGGGGATTGCGAAATACTTGGGAGAAAAAAAAAAAGGAGTCCGAGAGGGCGATCGCGAAATTAATACCGGCTTTATGGTCGAAGAGGATTTACTCCGCGATCCGTTCTTCTCGTGGGGAGAAATGATTAGTTGTATACAATATACCGGGGTATGGAGTACTTACGGGGTACTTATATCGAGACTAAACGATCCTTTCGTCGATCCGCTTCGTTTGCAAGAGCAACGCAGGCATATACCGGCCGCTTAAGGGAACACTTTAGTTTATTCGTTGTAAAGTGAAGTTTCGATTAAAAACAAAAAGTTCCGTGAGTTTTGCACTTTAAAATTCTCGACAATTTTTTTTTTTTTTTTTTTTTTTTTCGAAAAGTAAATTCTATCAAAAATGATTTTCGGTTAATTATTCATAAGGCTATTCTGGTTATGTAGAAAAAATTTCAATTCCCATATGAAAATTGAGGGAAAAGGTAAATTTCAAAACAAATATATAAGATTTGGAAAATTGTATTTCTCCGACAATTTCTTATATTCAAAGCTGAGCATTTTTTAAAATAATCATAACACCTTTACGAAAAAAATCAATCATGGTGAATTTTTTTATGATTTTATTTTCATCGATAAAAAAAAATAAAACAGTGATTTTTTGCCTGTTATCGGTGAACCTCTTCCGTAGAAAAATTGAATTCGCGTAAATCATTTTGTTCGTTGTCTCCGGACGTAAGGAGATAAATAAAAACTCACCATGAGGTCACTATTGAATGTATTTAAAATCATTCGGGATATTAATAGTCCGTCTTCTCTGACTATTATAGAGATATAGGAATCCATATTCATAGCTTCCGACGAGCTCCGCGTCTCCGCTCCTTACACGCGGGTCAATTAGTAGTGCGGTCGTTATAGTGCGATAAATATTCGATCATTATGATTAATTGCTCAGCTTCCACCAAGAAACAACTCCCAAGCCGCAGGACGACCACAACGATATAACGCTGAATAATATAGTAAATAATCCGCGATGAGAACCGAGGGATTCGGTCGCGTGACCCGAATGAATTTTTTCTAAAGAAACGATCGATCATAGACGTCGAATCGATTACCGACAAGAGACACGAGAAGTTTCTCACGACGCGCGGGCGTAAATATCCGATTTTTTTTCTATCAATATGTAATCACTATACCGGCAAAAAGCGTGTCAAGGGCCTTCGGTCCGAAACATTGCTGATAGTGTTTTCGGTGATAGTCGTGGAAGGGAATTTCTCTGTACCATTTTTAGGGTGAGTCGTTAGACTTCTATTTGCGAACGTCGCGTGACCATAATTCTCCTATTTTATCATTTATAGAGACGACTTTCGCACCCGTTGAAAATAAAGTTTTTTTTTTTTTTTTCTTCTTTTTCGGAACGATATAATTGGAGGTTTTATGACTCATTTAGAAAGACGCGGAATATGAATTTTAGTAATAACGACATATTTATGATTACATTTCGAAATTTTCGTTTTTACAATTTTTTTTTAGATTTTTTATTTTTCGATTTTAAAAATTTTCAGCGAAATTTTTATTATTATTGATAATTTATTGTTTATAACTTTTCGTCGTAAAATTCGTAAAATTTCGTTTTATTAAGAAATATAAAAATTTCGATAATCGATATCTACCGAAATGAGAACGGCAGCCAATAAGATTTAAAGAAAATCGGCTTAAACTTTCATTGTTCACTCGATAAAAATGGATCAGTGTTGATTGCAATTAGAAAAGAAAAGGTTAAACGTTAATCTTCTTTCCAATGTAATTTTTTCATGAATTTGAAGAAAAATATTGCCGGAAAAATGTTAAAAATAATTTCGGGGTTTAATTTTTTTTTTTCAAGTAGTGAAAAAAAATGTTAATATTTTTTCATTAAAATAATATTTGCTTAAATCATTTTTAATTTTTTTGTAAATAATCCATATAATATATTATATGATAATAGTAATAACAATAATCACATGTTTACGAAGAAATAAAAAAAAAAAGGAAAAAAGGGAATTCGATATATTTTCATTTTCCGAGGGAGCAATAAGCTCCGCCTGAGAAAACAGTGGACAGGTAAACATAATAAGCTTTATATACCATCCATATCGTGGTAAATACCACGTGGAATTATAAGACACAATAAGAAAACATTAGAAAGCATAGAGACGTTACCTCGGGGAAATATAGTAGCAATTTTACTGTATACCTTTTCTTATTGTATTTCTTATTGGATCGCCGCGACTGGCATCAACACGTGCCGTTCACAGGGCAGCAGCTGAGAACAGCTTCCAAGTTAACTGACCCAATCGGTCACCGCTGAGATTTTTACGCGAAAATACGACCGGCAAATTCCCAAAGATATGCGCATATTTGCAGCGATACCAACGATTCGCGCAATTTCTATGATATAAGCGCGGAAATACGCGATTCGTTGGGTTTTGTGACCAATCGGTCAAAATCCATGTAAGTATCGAACGTTATTTATTCTCGATGAAACTTTCACCGAAGTAAAAGTGTACGTCTGCTTCATAGTTGAAGGGTTGAAGACGGGAAATGTTCTCCTGTATCGATCTTCACTCGTCTCAACCCATTCATTAATTATTTTCGCTACAGGGAAAAATAAACACGAATGCTAAAGGTCAAAAGTTCTTGTCTGACTTTTAGCAGTTGATTTATATTTATGCGAAAACGGGATGTTGCGACGAAACAAAAATGGATGTAAGGTTCGTTCCATGGAAATGTTCTACACACGCGAACGCGTGAGACTCGAAAAAATAATTAGAGAATAGGAGTAAAAATTGCTGCGTCACTTATTTAGTTTATAGAGAAATATTGAAAGGGCCTTCCATAAGTTAACAGAACAGGTTTGACCTGCTAAAAACAGTAGCCGCGTCTGCATAAATCAACGATTTTTTAAGACATTTTAGATGAATAACGACGCGAAAAGAAAATCAGGTCGCCTTTGGGGCCCTCTTATGAGACGCCCCTGTATAGGGACTTAAAATAAGCGAATCAATTTTTTACTGCAGATTCGTATTCATGGTGAAAAATTGGACAAACTTTTCCTTTGCAACTTTTTTCTAAAGTGCAACGATCTCGAGTTATGAGCAAAAAACCGTTCAGACACACTCGCGCCATCTACCGAGCGTTCCTCATCGGCAACACTTCAATCACTTATAACTCGAGAACATTGCACGATAGAAAAAATCTTTAAAGGAAAAGTTTCTTCAGTTTTCAATTGTGAATGTGATGCTATATTTTTTTTCGCGATTTGTTGAAAAGAAATTGCATTGTCAGCGTTTGTAGGGAAATTTCATGATTTTTCTAAATCCTCCGATTCGACAAATGCGCCAACATCGTTCAAAGGCTTCATATTTCACTGCAGCCTCAATAATTACTTAATTCACTCGGTAATTACTGTTTCGAAACAATCCTATCGGATCTCAATGGCGCTTCGGAGTTTCTATGAAATTCGATCATATATCGAAGTCATTAATGGACCCTCCAGGATGATTCTGGACGACCCAGTTGCGAATTTTCCGAATGCTGCTTTCCGGTAAAAATTGAATTTACGGAGAAATCGAATTCGCTTTTCGATACACGTGAAAATTTGATATCTTTCGGTTCGAAAGATGAACTATCTTACACCTATATCCATTCGCCCGTAGAAGTTGTTTGATTAAGTTTTTCGTGTCGTTGGGAATTCTCTGACGCAACGCATTATACTTGTATCGAGTCTACGAGCGAACCGTGTTCTATCTTCGAGTCGTTTAGGGGGACAAAATCGTTTAGGAAATTTCCTGTGGAGTCAGAACATCGTACTTTCGCCTTATCTCCGCCCCGTGTCGACGATTTTCTCGTCTTAGGGTGGTGTCTCTTGCGTTGAATCAACACTCGTATGACGAGAATCGTGGGATAACGTAATCGACACTGTATACGAACGTTTCAGGGGTATCATCCCAGATAAACATATCTAAATGGAGAGCGAGAGGAGCGAAGAAGAAAATCGCGATGTCGAAGAAGCCGAGGAGGAGAATGTCGTGAGCAATTTTTTTTTCATCCCCATAAACCCCATAATTTTAGATAACTCGCTACTTTATTTTCTTATCGACAAAAATCTTAGTTGAAAGTCGTGAGTTGTGGTCCAACTTTGGGGAAGTATAGCTTCGAAAGTATTGATCATCGAGAAATAATCTCTAATTGTGATTTGTAGAGAATTTTATCCTCTCTGAGATTTATAATAACTATATTTCCTGTAGGATCAATCGAATATTAGTTATTCAGGAAAAACGCGAATTCCAGTATTTTTGCATCTGTATTTTGACAACTGAATTTTATCGCCGATGAAAGAATGAAAACGAAAAATCAATAAAAATTTATTTCATGAAAAATTTTTTTATTTTTTTTTCGATAATAAAAATTTCGAAAAATTGTCTACAGAATTTTTATGTTTTTTTTTTTTTCTTCATTTCTAAAACGATCTCTCGTAAATGTACAGTTGGCCGTGCATTACCCTCGAGAATCAAAGAAGCTTAAGATCAAATTTCGCGACTCATCTCCGTCACCGTCGTCACCGGGACAATCGGGTATCGGATAGCTTATCCCAAAAATTTGATTTTCCTATCGTGTCTTCGATCGTCTTAAACGACACACGATTATCTTGTTTCGAACGCAGTGGATGTGCGACGAGGGCAACGAGAAAACAGCGAAACGGTCGACGACGATAACGAAGAAGAAGAAGAAGCCGAAGAAGCTGCGGAGATCGAAGATAAAAAACTTTCGAGTCAAGACAACGACTTGGATATTCGCCGAGGCGTTTACAAGTGTTGCGTTTATCTTTGCGCCTCTGTAATCTGTTTCACGATAATGATCGGTATCGTGGCTATCGGATACGTATTTCATTTGAGTCCATAATAAAAATCCCAAAAGACCTTTATTACGCAAACGACATATGTATAAATGCAATATCGTCGTAATTTGCTTTGATTCCTCATCGATGAGACTTATTTCGTGAAAAAAAAGTGCTATTCGTTAACAACTCTAATGGGTAACACCTCTACCGGGGCGAACGTCATTAACACAACTCTACCGGAGTTGAAATCGTTAATAACTCTAAAATGTTGCAACTCTACCGAAGTGGACGTCGTTTTTGACTCCAAAACATTACAACTCTACTAGAGTAGACGTCGTTAATAACTCTACCATCTAAAAATTCTGCCATAGCAAACGTCCTTAATAACTCTGATCCGTAATAAATTTACCAGAGCGAACGGCGTTAACAACTCTAATGCGGAACAACTCTATCGTGGCGGACGTCATTAATAACTCTAAAATGTAACAACTCTACCGGAGTTGAAATCATTAATAACTCTAAAATGTAACAACTCCACCGGAGTTGAAATCATTAATAACTCTAAAATGTAACAATTCTACCGGAGTTGAAATCATTAATAACTCTAACATGTTGCAATTCTACCGGAGTGAACGTCGTTATTAACTCTGAAACATTATAACTCTACTGAAGTAGACGTCGTTAATAACTTTAACACCTAAAAAAATTGCCATAGTCAACGACGTTAATAACTCTAATCTCTAACAACTCTACGAGAGCGAACGTCGTTAATAACTCTAACATGTAACAACTCTATCAGAGTTGCCATCGTTAATAACTCCAACATGTAACAACTCTATCAGAGTTGCCATCGTTAATAACTCTAACATGTAACAACTCTATCGGAGTTGCCATCGTTAATAACTCTAACATGTAAACAACTCTACCGGAGTTGCCATCGTTAATAACTCTAACGTGTAACAACTCTATCGGAGTTGCCATCGTTAATAACTCTAACAAATTGCAACTCTATTAGACGCCGTTCCCAACTCTGACACGTTCCACTCTACTGGAGCGGACGTCATTAATAACTGTAACACGTAACAACGTTACCAGAGCGGAAGTAGTTAAGAACTTAAGCACGTCGTTATCTCCCGTTACAACGCCCTCTATAACTCGATCAGAGTTGTTACGCGTTAGAGTTTTAATATACATAGTGACAGAAATTTCTTAGACGGCGGACTGTTCCGTAGAGTTGTTACTCAGTAGAGTTACTTGTATTCCCTTTGGTGCCGTTTTTTCCAGCGAACTTTTAATGTGGTGGCATTTAGCAAGGAGACTCTTAGAGTTATTAACAACTTTTGCACTGATTTTTTTTTTTCCTGTACACTTCGAATGCAATACAAATTTGTCGGTAGACTTGGACTATAGAGTTGTTAGTTGAGACAATTGTCTGCAGCACAGACCTAAATAAACCACTCGATCAATACTGTACAATGTTTGATACAAAAAGCAAACAATATCGTAACAATGCTTTGTACAAACTTTGTCGAGCATCGATCGCGGCGTCAGAAAAATTTTATGAATTTTTCCCATTTTTTTTTTTTTTTTTTTATCCATTTCAAAGAAAAATTGTCCACCGATACTCTCGAATCAACGAATCTTGAGCTATCGATCCGAAATTTAAATTTGATTTTTTACAGTTGCGAAATTTATTTCGGTTTTTTTTTTTATAGCTTTGCGAACGATTCTTTCGTGAAAAACTCTAAATTTGGCAATAAAATTTTTCGTACCGTAAATTTTACTGGGGACGTAAAAAAAAAAAAAAAAAAAAAAAAAAAAAAAAAATGGGGACAAATGAGCAAATCACATTTGCATCTATATGTTTCCCTGAGTTTCAGCTGATTCGCGGTATAGGCCTCCGTTTACTCAGTGGCCTGACATACCAACACGGTATTGATCTCCCCTCCTCCGGCAACGAAATTGAAACTGGACGACTCTGACATATCGATTTCAACGGTGCGTCCTACTTTCCGTAAAGTCAACCCCCGTAAGGATAGCCACCTTCGTCGAAGTCGTTCTCCTTTTCTTTTTTTTTTTTTTTTGCCGGTTCGGACGGAGCTTTTATCTGTAGGTGATGGGCTTCTAGTCTCCTCTATTCGTCGCACGCGAGAATCAGTGGATCGCCCGCACCACCCCCATCAGGAGAATTCACCCCCTCAACGGCCCCCGACGGTACTACTCATACTATATGCTCTGAATCGCATTGGGGGAAAGATCCTTCTTTCAAAAGAAAATCCGCCCACAGAAACCCCTCTGCGACTACATATGAAAGATCGAGGATACGGATTCTCGCGCTTTAACCCGAAGCTCGATGCGCGGATAGATCCGAACTTCTATAAAAGGAGCGAATTGGCGGGGAATCTCGCAACGGCATTACGATCGCATAATGGCACCGGAAAAAAAAAAAAAAAAAAAAAAAAATTTTCTACCGATAGTAAAAAATGAAAAAAAATTGTATTAATAAAAAAATCTAAAATTTATAATTTTTTTTTTTTTCATCGATTTTTTAAGTTTTTGTAAAACGCGACATCGATTTTGAAAAAAAAAAAAAAATTATTGACGATAATTTTTTTTTTTTTTTACCGATTCGCAATTTTTTTTTATTACGATACCAAACGATTTCAAATACACCTTTCGGAAATATGTGATACCAGTCAGTCCTCGTGTTTCGTAAAGGGTTAATATCATTTACGATAAAAAAAAAAAAAAAAAATTTCAACACGATACCGATTTTTATTACGTATATCTCATTAAATTTATGGAAAGTTAAAATAGAATAGTTTTATGTCTGCGAGTCGTCGAGAGTCACCCAGGGAGAGTTTCTACCCCCGGAGTTAACCGCATGCATGTCCTTGACACGCTCTTCCCCGACACGAACGCGAACAGTGGCACCAGTAGCAGCGCCTGCCTTTCAAATAAGCCTCCGACGATCGTCAATTTCTGTTAATATTCATTCTCCGCTTTCAATATAGTGCGCCTCCGGCCCGATTTCCCCCGTGTCGCCCTCCCCTGTCGAAGCTTCCGAGAGAAGCTCTCACCGCGAGCGTAACTCGAATCCCCTTTTTGCCAACCCGCGGTTCTCTCTCTCGCTACTCCTCCGTTTATCGGCTCTCGAAAACAGCTTCGAAACTTGTTTCGCGTCCCACGGAGTTTTGGTATTGTGTATTTCGGTAATTTCACATCAAACCGCGAATTTTCGTCGACGAGAAACAGAGAGAAAGAGAGGAGAAAAGTTATAAAAGAGAGACGGCGAAAGATGCTTTTATATTTCTTTATCCCGATTTTTGCGGACTCGAGTCGTCGAGTGCCGCGGGTCTCTTCCAGATTTAGAGGAAACTAAAAATTCTGGCACGACGCTCAGTCTACCGCGGAGTCTGCAAGGAGTCGCCGGATTGTCTGGCCAACTCGACCGTCGTCTACCTTACGAAACTTTTTTTTTTTTTTTTTTTTTATTGGTATGTTACGATTTTGCGTGTATATAGCGGAGAAGAAATGACACAGAGCCCTCGTCACCGATGAATAAAAGGCGCGGTAAACAGAGGAGGGGATGAAATGATACGCGTCGATAACCGGAAATCGAAAAAAAAACTATATGAATGTTACGACGCCTGTTTATGAGGAAATATGTCTGAATGGTTCTTTTATAAAAGGGAAAACAGGGATTTGACGATTCGACATAAAACATCATTTTTTTTTATGCGAAAATATTTTTAGACGAATTTTTTTTTTTTTTTTTTTTTTTTTTTTTTTTTTTCACGGAATTCTCGAAAATGTTTAAGGGACGTTTTCGAAACAACTTGTTTCGAGTTTATATCGAATCAGTGGAGTGCGAGAAATTTGGGAAAATCGTTTAAAGATCTTTTCGCGGAGATTTAATAAATAGATCGATGATAAATTTTATTAATTGTGTAATAAATAAATAAACAATAATTCGATAATATTTAAGATACTTTCGAAATGGAAATTCATTTTTGACGATTTTTAAATTAAATGCCATTTTTTGTTTTTTTTTTTTTTTTTTTCGTGTGAAATCATTTTTACGATGATTTTTTTTTTTCGGGAAAAGACGCCATCAAGAATTGAAATAATTAAAAAAATTGACTCCGAGAAACGTTAGGGGAGATCGGGATTAATCGGAATACGCGCAGTAAAAAAAAATAGGTAAATAAAAAATTTTAGCTCGAGGATATGGTACTCTATGGAATTAGGGGACATACTATGGCCAGTAATTCCTTAGAGTGCCGTATTTACTGCGTAAAGTTTTTTTTTTTTTTTTTTTTTTTTTTTTTAACGTGTGTTTCCGTGATTTACCTTTACCTCGGTCTTCCCTACAGTCTTATCGCGACTTACAATGCCTCGGGGCTTCGGGTGGTTTTTTAGGGGGCATCGGAATAATGTGGATCTCGGAGAGTTACTCAGAGAACCTTAAAATAATGAGGATCAGGGAGAAGCTTAAGGTGACTGAGAATGCAGACATCGAATAATCAGAATTCAGGTTAATGAAGTCTTTCCGGAGAAATTTTCGCGCGACAGACACTTTTTTTACTGGGATTTTCCGAAATTTCGGAGTTCGCGAAATTATTTACGTTTTTCGATAAAAAAAAAAAAAAATGTCAACAGTTCGTTATTTTTCGATATAAAAATACGCGAAAACGTAATTTTTACTTTTTTTTTCTGCAATCCAAAATTTGATATTTTCGTATTTCAAATAATAAAAACAATAATAGTATTATTTTGTTTTAAAAAATAAAATAATTGCGGTACTGAAATATTGAATTATCGAAATATAATTCGTCACACACCAGGTGCCCCGATACGACCTCATTACCGAATTATCGATGTATGAATATCGGTGCCAAAAAATTGCGGAAAATTGCATTTGCCTCTATTATTTCGTCAAAATAACGGTATCGATATTTTTACACGATTATTATCACCTTAAACTCTCGAAAACATAATTTAGCGCCAATTTTACAGTTAAAAAATCGTTTCAAAATACGCGTTAACCCTTTAACTCGCATTGGTTATAAAAAAACGATAAAACAAAAAAAAATTATTTTTGTTAAAAAAATCCGCAAAAATGATACGTATAAATATGAATCGAAAAAAAAAAAAAAAAAAAAAAAATTCAGCGAAATTTTTTTTTTTTCAAAATTGATATATATTATATAAATTTTGATATAAAAAATCGGCGAACACTTGAGAAATTTTTTTTTTTTTCATTCTTTTTTATTACGGAAAAGAAACTTTATCGTTGCAGCGTTGTAATGAGAAAAATTTAATGAACGGAATTTCATACATTCTTATCGCATAGCGATGCAATGCTCGGGGGATGCCGCACGATAGTTCACAGGCAAACGACTGTACGGAGTCACACGTTTGCCCAGAAGGTTGTAGACCTTACCTTTTTTATTATTAAACGCGACGTACATCGATTGTGTCTGCGCGGCTTGGTAAACCCGTTTCTATCTACATATCGAACGATATCTCCGCCACGTACTGCAAACCGGCGATCGTATACATGTGCAAAAAAAAAATAAAAAATAAACAAAAATGCATCAAAACCGTAAAAAAAAAAAATGCAAAATCCGTAAAAAAAAATTTTTTAAATTCTTCCAAATTCAAAAAAAATGTTACCTATATCCGCTATTTTGATAAATCGGCTCGAGTTTTAAGATAAAAAAAAACGCAACCCCTAGAAAATGGGAAAATTAAAAAATAAATTAATGAAAGAAAAAAAAAAAAAAAAAAATTCAACAATCGATTTAACAATAATTTCGCTCACCTGCGGCGATTTCCATTGTCGCGCGCCTCGCGTACGGAGCGTCTCGCTTTTTTTCTTTTCTTTTCTTCACCAAAACTCGTCCCGAGTAAAAAAAATGTTAAGTATCGAACTTTTAACTTTCCGTCGCATTTCTTCTTTTTGTTTTTATTATCATTTCACCGAATCGAAAAGATGGAAATTTTTTTACGAAAATTTGTATCCAAAGTACATATTGAAATAAAAATTTAACTAAATTTCGTCAATAAATGATCATTACTTGTTTTTTATATTATTTATTTATTTATTATTATTATTATTTTTTTTTTTTTTTTTTTTTTTTCGTTATTAACAGAAATTTAGAGATTTAGAGAAATTTGATGCGTTTGCGAATAAAAAGTTTCGAAAACCGCGACGAAACCGCGGAGGACAGTGCAAAGGGGGGTTTTGTCAAGCGACGGGCGAGGATCGCCGCCGTTTGACCGGGAAGTCTGCCCGGTCGTCTCTGTATATTCTCTCCGGTAGGTAGGAAAGGCGATGCCACGTGCTTGCGATGTCAAATGGTGAACCATCGACGCCGACGCGCCGAGACGCTCTTCGTTTACGAGGCGCGCGCGCATCACCGCACAACCGATAAACTCTTTTCTTCTTCGGGTCAAAATACCAAAGGACAGTTTTTTTAACTCCCAACTCTACCCGCCCACTGAGTTTCCGTGACTTTTCCGGTTTTCTTTGCCGCGAATTTTTCCCAAAACACCTCAAGGGGTTCGCCGCCTTCCGGCAATAAAGAGGATTTTTTTTTTTTTATAGAGATGAAAAAAAAATCGTATCATCAGTTCCATTCGATTGTTTATAAAAAGATTTCGCGGTCCAAATAGAAAAATTGCGGGAGAAAAAAAAAAATTTTGAAAATAATTTTTTTTTTTTTATTAATAAAAATTTTTAGTTACATTTTAATAAAATTTATTTTTCAAATTTTATAAAAATGAAACAAAAAATTTTTATTAATAAAAAAAAAAAATTTTACGATAGCGATATCGGTACTATCGGTACAATCAATCGGATGGAATTTTTTATCGGATTTTTCTTTACTAATAAACAAAAAAATAAAACGCTATTTTTCATCTGATTGTCGCCGATTTTCTTAAACCGCCGCAGGCAACGCGAGTTTTTTACGAAACGCTTAATATTTCAGTTTCGTTTTTTTCCGAGATATCTGATAATCGGGTCGCGACTACCCTCTCTGAAAAAAGTTAGCAGTAATGGAGTCCTATATGGCAGGAGATGCGAAAATCCAACAGTTCGTTTTCAAGTATCAAACGGTAGAAGCATCGCGTGGGTCGCCAACGACCCTCGATGCCCGCGGCGTTAGTTTTTTCCACCGATAAGCCAAAGTGTTTCATATAAACCGAATTTTCCGAAACCGAAGTATAGTGTCCCGACGTTTTCGACGATTTAAAAAGAGTGTATCGTAGCATTCGCAACCAAAATTGCAATTCAGAAAGAATTTGATTTTCAATAATAATAATTCCAAAGAGTTATCAAAGAACAAATTGAAAAAAAAAAAAAAAAAAATTTCAACAAATCATTCGGCAATCGATACTTTTTTTTTTTTAGCAAAAATCGAATCGTTAATATTTCTCATTACATATAAATTTTTTTCGATTTTTTTTTTTTTTTTTTTTTTTTTAACGACAAAAAAGGAAAAAAAAAGGTTTCGTCATCTCATTCCATTCGCTAATCGCAAAAATTAATAAATGCATCAAAAATGCGATTTTTTTTATCCACAATTTTTTAAACGTTTTTTTACTGTTACAGGAAAAAAATACTTTTAAATCGACGAGAAAAAAATCGTTAAATTTTTTTGATAAAAAACGTTTGTAAAATGTTCACACGTTTTTTTCGACTGCGTAGGAAACAAAACGGAACGGTTTACCACGTAATAGGTACTATAAAAGTGAAAGAAAAATAAAAAAAAAGATTTTAAATCGAATGTTTTTAATGTTTTTTTAGACGGCGCAAAGATGTATCCAAACGAAAGCCAATTGTCGGGTCTGCGATTGACGAGAGATACGGGTCGTTTGACACAGGCGCAGCGTATCTTTTACGAGACAAACGGCTATCTTGTTATTCCCCGTGTCGTTCCTTTCGACATTCTTAGCAGATGCAGCAAAAGGTAAAAAAAAAAATTAAAAAAAATAACAATATTTGTCAAAACAATTAATCGCAATATAAGATTTTTTAACGATTACGCAAAAAGTTCTCCAGTTTTTTTTTTTTTTTTTAATAATAGCCGCGAAATTCGGTTTTTTCATTGATTTTGATCCTTTGAGACATAGAGACGAACTTTCGTAGACCTTAAATTTTTATGCATTAATTTTTTTTCAATTTCCATATATAATACCGACAGTCGATAATGACGATTGCAAACGCATTGTTAGGTTTCTTGGACATTAATTTTCTATGTAAGATATGTAAAAAGTCTCAGTCGGTAAAAAAAACTATAATTACTATTTTTACCGTTTGTGTTACCGACTGAGTCGACACAGGCGATATGCAAAGACTCGGTAGGTAAGAAAACTGCAATCTTTTTTTTTTTTACAGTTTTTGTTACCGACTGAGCTTTTTTCGTGTCACCTTAAGCATATGTGTCTCAAATTTTTTTTTTATGTCGAATACTTAACATTTTTTTGACATTTCGACCTTAAAAATGTTTTCCATCGAAATCCTTACCTCGCCAATCAACGAAGTTAAATTCTCGTCCAGTTGCGCCCCTTTCACTCGTGCAGTTCACGGAGTCTCCGG
The DNA here is from genome assembly GCA_963971235.1 of Cryptus armator. Classification (NCBI taxonomy): domain Eukaryota; kingdom Metazoa; phylum Arthropoda; class Insecta; order Hymenoptera; family Ichneumonidae; genus Cryptus; species Cryptus armator. Next base: position 15,037,869 of record OZ020240.1, read on the forward strand.
TCTCCGATTTTTTCATCCAACGGCCGTGTGGTACTTGAAGTCTGTAGTAAAAAAAAATCATACTAAATGGCCATTCGCTATAAAAAAAAAAAAAAAAAAAAAAAAAAAAAAGTTGAAGTATCTTCGCCCCGATACTCTTTACTTTTCGAAGCGATGTTTTGGAACAAACGGCTTCATCGAGTATCGTAGCGTGACAATCGACGTCCGTTGCACCCTCTCGAGAATTTTTTTTTTTTCACCCTCTGCACGCGAATCCGAGTCGAAAACACTCCACGCGCACTGCGAATGCCTTTGAAAAAAAAGGCAAACGATTGCGTTCGCACCGGCGATAGCAACATTACAGAACGGGAATTCCGCTTCTCTCGTTACTGACTTTTTTTGAAATCGTCGACTCTATACGAGAAAAACGACAAAATTCATTACTCGTTATTGTCGCGTTGAATTTTAATAGTATTAACTGCACACGAGAGCTCTTCACACGATACTGCAATTCGGAGTCAAAGAAATTCTGAGACTAAACATTTCTCCGTTTTTTGCATTTCAAAAAAAATCAAATATAGCAAATTTCATCAAATGGAAAATTAAAAAAAAAAATTTCGGTCGCGAAGCCATTTTAATCTCAGACACCGAATTTTTTTCTTATTTTTCAATTTTCGTATTCAACTTTACGTACGCGAAATTCCGGAGTAGGTTACCGATTATCGGTAACTTACGTAGCGACACATTTGTCTTTAAATGAATAATTTTGATAGTTAAATCAAAGATACAAAAATAAAAAAAAGTCTCATATATTCGTGAATTCGTGAGGATTATAATGGATTAAAAAAAATTAGGGGTCACCGGGCGTTTGGCAATACTATGAGCGATGAAAGCCAAACGCTTACTAATTGCATATCCCGCGCGCAGCACTCAACGGCTACTATTCCTCTTAGAATTTCCTCCGTATAGAATTTCCTTAATTATAATTCTCGCAGATTCGACGACATAGCAGCGGGAAAAGTGGAACGGGGAATGATGACGGTGATGAAGGACATCGTGGATCGCAAATCCGTCAACAAAGTACAGGATATCGTTCACGACGAGGTTTTCAAGGAATACATCGATAACACCGCTTTACTGGATATCGTCGAGTCGTTTACCGGACCGAATATCATGGCAATGCACAGTATGCTAATAGCAAAACCTCCGGACGCCGGTGCCAAGAGTAGCAGGTAAAAAAAAAAAAAAATCACACCGAACGTAAAAAAAAAAAAAAAAAAAAAAAAATTTCGATGTTTAAAAAAAAAAAATTCGATTGCTACAATTTGTCGAAATTGTATCCAAATTCCATTGGAAAGCATAGATATCTGTGATAAAACACCGAAAATGTGTTAACTTTTCGCGAAACTCGATTTTGGAACAAATTTTTTTTTTTGCGGATTATCGATATATCGATATATCGAATTATCCGATATTTCAGCGAAATTTTTGTTTTTTTTTTTACTGATCGCGAATTCGTTATCTATAGTCCTTATAGTTCGATAATATTTCATACGAAAAAAATTGAAAAAAAAAAAAAATAAAATAATTTTTCAGACATCCGCCGCATCAGGATTTGTATTATTTTCCCTTTCGTCCGGCGGACAAAATCGTCGCTACGTGGACAGCTATAGAGCCGTGCGATGTCGCGAATGGATGTCTCTACGTATCGCCGGGTTCTCATTTGCCTCGCAAACTCTATTCTCACGGATATTCAAAGAAATCCGACGCCGATCCTATCAACAAATTTTATCACGAAGTTCTTGAACTTCCCGATGCTATGCGATGGGTATCGCTGGAAGCCGATCCCGGCGATACACTTTTCTTTCATCCGTTACTCGTTCACGGTTCCGGTGTTAATATATCTAATCGCACGAGAAAAGCGATTTCTTGCCATTACGCAGCGGCCGATTGCAATTACATTGACGTACGTTAAGATTCCTTTTTTTTTTTAATCGACGAAAAATCGATGAAAAATTGAAAAGCGTAACTTGTGATTTTTTAATACTTTTTTATATTTTGAACGGCGCGAGTTACGCTCTTCGATCTTTTATCATTCGAAATGCAAACAGTTCTTCAAGGCGAAGAACAATGTTTTGCGACGCAAAAAAAAAAATTGATAAAAATTTCGATTTTTTTTTTTTTTTTTTTTTTTTTTTTCAAATGATCGATCTGATTTTTTTTTTTTTTTTTTTTTTTTTTTTTTTTTTTTTTATAGGTTCGAGGCACCGTACAGGAACCGATAGAAGCAGAAATAGTGAATCTGATGTCGAAGCGTTACGGAACCCCGAATCTTGCATATCACGACCTATGGAGAGCGAAATCAAAGATAGTAAGAGGAATCCGTTCCTCTCTCTGAACATCGTTCAGATTATCGTCGTCGTTGTTATTATCTCACGTAGTTTTTTTTTTTATATATATATTTTTTTTTTATGATTTGTAAATAAAACTCTATCGGTAACGAATTGTAGAAATAAAAATAATGCGGTTGAGGATGAAAAATATAAAGAGAAAAAAATACTGAAGTTAAAAAAAAAAAAAAAAAAAAAAATCGTTTTCTAATCTTTAACGATGACAAATTCTAAAATCTAATTTTATATCTGCAAAAATTATGTGAAACAATGTCAGTTCTTTTATCTTAAATACGAAATCAATTTTTTTTTTTTTTTTTTTCAAAATCTATGTGACTTTTTCCCAAATTTTATCTTACTTTTCCCTCAAATTTTATCTCAGGTTTTCCAAAATTCTATTTCAGATTTCAACAAAAAAATTTCCGAAATTCTATTTCGAATTTCAAAAAAAAAAAAAATTCCAAAATTCTATTTCTGATTTCAAAAAAAAAAAATTTTCGAAATTTTGTTTCAAATTTCAACGAAAATTTGTATCTAAAAAGAAAGAAAAATATCGAAAAACTCACTTTCGTCTCATAATCCTCCATAAAAATGCAATAATTCCATTTGAATTTCAAAACAACGTGTAGAAATTTCCCAAACATTTCAATCGATTCGACGACTTCTCAAACATTCTCTGCATCGTGTCCGTTGATATGTCGCCTTCGGGTCGATCGTTCTTTCGAGATTTTCGGGAAAAGGATTGGACGGATTGCGTGCAAACATTTGGATTAATAATTGCAACGTAGAAGAAGATGTAACGACAACGGCGCCGTTGTCATCGTTATTATTGTTCGTATCGTCGCGACGATTTCGCTGATAATGCGAATAGCAGTGTTTCGAATCGGGATCTTTGTAAGTATTTTCGTGTCGAACACTCGCGCTTGAGGTTCGACAAGCGGCGAGACATATTTGAAATCGATCGAGATTTCGGAGGCGAAGTTTCACCGCTTCCTCGCCACGTCGCGACTTCTGACTGTCGCGACGTTCCTTTTCCGTGCCGATCTTTCCATCCTTCTTCACTCGTCTCTGTAAGAATTTAATGCAAAAAAGTTTATCAATTTTTTTATAAAAATTATTAATTATTAAAAATTGAAAAAGAAAAAAAAAAATAATAATTTTTAAAAATTGAAAATGAAAAAAAAAAAAAAATTTAATAATTTTTAAAAATTAAAAATTACAAAAATTTCATCCATTTTATCAATTTTTTTTTTTTTTTTCATACCTTATTGGGTTGAAGACAACACGACACGCAGTACTCGTAGATCGCGCAGCAACCCTGAGGGTTGCAAGTCTCGCAACTGTATCGACGCCTCGTAATGCTGAGTCGCGTGTCGTCGTTCGTCTCTTTGGCATTATCCAACATCGTGGTGCAACATCCGGTCGGCAAAACTTCGGATCGCGCGCACACGAAACCCCTATCGTCGACAATCAACGCCTTTCCCTGTTTGGAAAATAATATTTTTCTTTAGTTTAACAATTTTTAAAAAATCGTTTTATCTTCCGACAAATCGGTAAATTCGATTATCGAGATTTTCGATAATCTGCCGACTTTGCCGATATACGCAAATAAAAAAACGGAGACGTAATATCTTTAGATTTTTTAATTTTCTTTGAATTTTGTGTTTTTCATACATTTTTTTCAAAAAAAAAAATTCAAAGTGAATTTGAAAGATCTGAAAAAATTCAAAATAAATTGAAAAATCTGAAAAAATTCATACGTATTCAGAAAAATAAACGAATCATTTTCATAAAAAAAATAGTTGCGTTTCCGGAAAATTTGTTGAGCAATTAATTTTTTCATCAATTTGTTAATAACATTTTGGAATTATTATTATGCAAAATTAATCCTTTCAGTCCCTTCAATATTCATGAATTTTTTCAGATTTTAATATCATCGAAAAGTATTTGCAATTTTCTCTCATTTTTCTCGAAGTTACGCGAAATACGCGATAACTAATTTAGTATATATATATATCCCTGCAAACAGTTCCCCTTTCGAAATATGATTTGTCAGTTATTATTTATAGGTGTTAATAATACTGCGCAACACTGCGCAAGATAAACGAAAAATATAACTTTAATTATACACCGATTATTTATTATTTAAATTCGCAAACCCGTTTTACATTTGCTGCGCTTCATTCAGCTTTCCGCTTCTCACCACCGCTTCCACTGCTTCTCAGCTTCTCCCGCAGCACTTCGCCTCCCCTCACCGCCAATAAATATATTTAAAATCCCCATATCTCCACTACTATTGTCATTTCTTTATAATTATTTCGCCTCCGGAAGCAAAAAAATATAAAAGAAGAAATCAGTATACTGACGAAAGATTTGCCCGTCGAAAGGACTCTTTTCGTTTGCGTAAACCTTTTACGGTTCCACGAGTTGTAAATCGTAACCCTTTCGACTTTTTGCCGACACGACATTCTACTTAAACTTAAGGAAAACTAATCCCCGTAAAAAAATCGGTTTTATTATTGGAATTCCTGGAAACTAAAAACCCGTAAAGGGATTGCAGGTGCTGAGATCGCCGCCGCGCCATCCTTCGTTACCTCGAAACTCAACCCAATTATCTCGAACCCGCGTCCCAAAAACGTACCGCAACACACATACGAAGACCCGAAACCAATGGACCAATCGTAGAGGCGATTACAGGCACTTCGTCGTCCTTCAGCGGTCGGATTCCCTTCGTATTACGAGTTACATATACAGAGATCGATCCTTTCACAACGACGAATCCCCACCATGTAAGGCGTTCGGATGGGAAGTATAAAACCCCGAAATCGGCCGATCGCGGCGCCATTTGCTCCGATACTTCGATACATCGAGTTTCGGAGTCTCCAACGTATTTAGATCGATAGATCTTTCGAAAAGATCTCAAAAAACAAAACTCGACGATTCCGCTACTCGTTATCCCATTTTTTTCTCGGATAATCAATAAAAAAAAAAAAAATCGCTATTCGAATCGACGTAATCCAAAAATCTGTTGATTTTTCGTCAATTATCGGAAAAAAATTGATTTTTGTATTCAAATTTTTTTTTTTTTTACAATTTTTTTAAAATCGTTTTTTAGTGGATTATTTTCATTAAAAAGTGATGAATGTTTATGAAACGTTATATTTTCTTCAACATCCGGTTCTCCGTTTACCGCGGTAAGGATATTTTTGTTAATTTTTTTTGTTTCGATAATTTTTTTTTTTTTTTTGGAGATCAATTTTTCAAAAATTATTTATTAAAAAAAAAATATGTAATTATAGTTTTATTTTCACACAGTAAATTTTGAAAAAGAAACTTAAAAAAAATATACTTTGAGGCGAAGAAACGAAAATGCGAAGAAAAATAAACGAAAAATTCGTAGTTACGTCGCACGTGCGGCTTTGCGGTTTCTAAAAATTTTTCCTGTTTATTTTATTATAAAAATTCAAATTTTTTTTTGACGGACCGACCGATCGCCAGATGTTTATCTACTTTTCAAGATGATAATAAATATTTTTGCTCTCCAGCATCCCCCCCGTCGACGTTCCTCTGGATCTTCGTAAATAAATTACAGTAATCCCTTTCCATCGGTTTTACGATTTTGGAGTTCATATTTTGACTATATAACGACCGCTTTTTCTAAATCTGACCGGAGATCTGTCCGCAAACTTCTCGACTATGCAGCATCCCCTCTCGTCGGGGCGCGATGCTGTAATTTCGTTGTTGCGACACGAGTTTCCACTTTGCTTTGCCGTAAAAAAAATCAGTTTTCGCGTGAAAATTATACGACGCGAGTAAATTTTTTTTTTTTTTTTTTTTCGATCGTAAATCTCGAATCGTTATATCGAATTTTAGTGCGATAACCGAAAATCGCGAGAATTCCGTTCGTGTTAAAGATTTCACATAACATTTTTTTTTTTTTTCTAATTTTCTCTAATCTACAAATTGTTTTTTTATCGATTAAGAAACGCAAATTTCGGATACGAGTTCACGAAAAAAATACGTATTACACGTAAGAAGTTTTCGGGTAAATAATCGAATATATTTGCAATTGCCAATAAAAGATTTTTTTCAGAAACGGGTTTTTCGAAAATTAGAAATAACTTTGAAAAAATTTTTATATATTTAGAAAAATTGACGAATGAACTTCTAAAAAAAAAGTTCGATTGCCGAACTATTTGTTGAAAATTTTTTTTAGCTGATTTATTAATACATTTATTGGAATTATTATTATAAAAAATTAATGTTCTTCGCATTTTCTATATGGTAAAAAAAAATTTCCGTTTTTTTTATCTCATTTCCCGAAGTCGTCGAAATTCTCTCTGAATCTCACTTTTGGTTGGAAATGTAACGATACATCGTCCTTAAAAGATTCACGAAACCCGTGGAACGTTAATCCTTTGTAACGCCGTTACTAACTTCTTCCGTATAATTTTTTATTATTTTTACGTATTTCCTCGTAATTTTAGAGATTTTTTTTCATATTCCGAAGTACTAATGTACGCCACGGGGAGTTAACGGGGGAAAAAAACTAATAGAACGAAAAGAATGTCCGAAATTTTCGTTTCGTGAAAATATTGTTTTTTTGAAGTCACTGCACGTTTGGTTACGTGAGAATTTCTTCGTGTCTCGAATCTAAAATTGTTATCGTAATTTTGGACCTTTCCGTTAACGAGTTTTATGATCCATCGAACGTGAACAGTGTCTCAAGAGGAGTCTAAGGTGTCGCGAGGCGAAAGAAACTTTGGGAATTTTTCGCTCTTTTTTTTTTTTTTTTTTTTTTTTCAATGCCATCAATCGTTTCCGGAACTGAAGTAAAATCGTACCGGATGCAAAATTACCGTCGATAGTCTGTCGGAATTTTTAAACGGATAGCATCCATGTAACTAATTTTGCTGCTCTGTTATTATTCATTGACTATTCGTACCGTAAGCGATTTTTGCCTTAAATTCATTTTTTTTTCGTATTTTTTTTAGAATAAAAAAGAATAATCGCGGAACGGGAAATGTTTTTTTTTCGATTTTTTTAAAAATGCTGAAAATGTTTTTTCGCGCAAAAAAAATCGGTTTTTTTTTCTTTTTTTTTTTTTTTTTTCATTTAAATCATTTTTAAGAATGACGATTTTTACGTAATTTAAGTCATGAAAATTAATACCTGAACTGAATTTCGACACGTTCGGGCGATGGCCGAAGTATCATTGAAATCGTTCGCTGCGTTGGCATTTCCAGACTCCGCGTTACCAGCGTCATAATTATTTTCCAATTCCAATTGCCACGCCAGATGCTTTCCCGATCCCCGGAAAATTTCGTCTTCTTCGTCGTTGACACCGATATCGACGTCTTCTTGCATTTTCAACGAATTTCCCAATTTCTGCGAATGACGAGTAATCAAAAAATCGTTAATCGTTATTGATTAAAAAATCGTTCATTTTTTTTTTCGTGTTTTATTATTAATTAAAAGAATTCGGAAAACTGATTTTTTTTTTGTCCGGCGTAACAAATATTTGATAAAAAATGTCTATCGACATGTTTAGTGGTGAAAAACTGATTATTATCGTCGAAACATCGATAAATGAACATCATTATTATCATTGTTATTATTGACGGAAAAAAAAAATTCCGATGCTGATTTTTGTTTTTCGTAATTTTTCGTAACATTGATAAACACGAACAGTCAATTTATTTTAATCCTTATCGTTACTTACCTCGTGCGACAACAACGATATAGCGCAGTAAGTCAAAGACATCGCGAATATAATGCCGAGTACCAAACGTCGTCTCAACAATCTAACGACGCTCGTCCAGTTTGGCATGTTTTTATTATTTTTCTCTCACTAGTTTTCCCCCCCTCGCGAAGCCACGAAAAAAATTGTTCTTTTTTTTCGTCTATTCCGTAAAGAAAAAAAAACAACAACTCGCGACTCTCACACGACCGGAGGATTCCATGATTTTTCGTTCACCGCAATTAACCTCATCTCGTCCATAATTATTATTCTCGCGAAAAAAAAAGAGACAAAAAAACACCAACACAAAAAAAAAACTCCGAAAAACTGTAAACCGAGACGCGACGAACAAACGAATAGAATGAAACAAATTTAAAAACAATAAAACAGTTTTACAAACAAAAAAAACTTGTCGTTTTCGCTCCGTGTCGTTTCGTGTTTGATTATTTCTTTGAGGTTACGTCGCCCCTCCCCCGATATCACCGCGCATCGCGCGAAGTTGCACATAATTCTGTCTCCTCACGCGCGCCGTACACCCGAGGATGGCACAAGAGAGATCTCCTCAACTCTCTGAATGTATCGATTATTCGTATGTACTGCGATAAGACGTATAACTTCAATGAAGTAAAGGATAATAAAAAAAATCTTCGTCTTCTAATAATAGTCAAAGGAAAGATCTATTCGTTTAGCCACACAAAGTTGCACACGTGTTCTTACGATATTTCGCTATATAGACAAAGATCTGTATATATATATAGACTCTCTTATTTAGAGGAGAATATAACACAAACAACAAAAATACGTTCGAGGCGATAAGCAAAAGCGGCGCGGTTCAAGAGAGGAATGTATTTGCGACGAAGATACGATCGCGGGGATCTCGAGTGACATTAGGAGTGTAAGTCGAACCTTTATCGTTTTTCTTTTTGTTTTTTTCTTCACGCAAATGAAACTCTTCTCTCGTCTTGCAAACACCGATACGTTAAAAAAAAGCTGTCCATCAGTCATAGTGAGTTATTGTGACAAGTATATTAATAAGTCGTATATAATGGTGCGAAGTATATTGATCGCGATAATGGGGGGATCTGTTTATAAATGGATCGCTTCGGTAACCGTGTTTGCTTTAATGATGGCCGTAGTTTCGGGAACTTGTATGTATCTCGGACGTAGTGCGGCCGCGGAAAAACATATTCGCGACGATCGAACGATCGGTATCCGACCATCCGGTATCGAAAGTACATCGAAAAAAATCGATAACGCGCCTGTTACGACGAAAATTGTTGAAACTGCCGTGGGGATTGAGGACGATAACAACAAAATCACATCTGTCGATAAACCGGGTAAATGGAAATTATAACGAAGATATATTGATGAGGCCATCAGGAATAACTTTCAGGGCTCTTTTTCTTTCTTCGATTATCGGAAATTTGAATGAAATAAATACATAATACGTGTTATCGTTTCGTTGATAATATTTTAATTGTGTCATACATTTTGGGGGATTAAACACGAAATTAATTATTGAGGGCGGGAGTCATAACCAACAAATTTTGCGGTGCATGAAATTTAGGCAACGAGAAAAACGAAGAAACCGAAATACCGTGGAACATGAACAACGACGATGACGGAGAGTTCATTAATCACAACGAACGTGAAAATGCGAAAAAATCTTCGATTTTGAATAATGAAAAAGCTAATTACGAAATTACGAAGACGCGAGTTCGACCCGATGACGAAAAATCGTAGTTGGATAAATGAGAAAAATGTAAAAGCATTTAATACGCAACGAAAAAAACGTTGAAAATTCGGCGGCGATTGTGAGAAATAAAAACAATGAGAAAAATAAAATCGTAGAAAAATTTGAGTACAAAACTTTTTTTTTACTTCGAAAAAAAAAAAAAAAAAAATGTTTTCGCGTCTAAAAAATTATGGCGGACAGCAATGGCGTCCATGAAATAAGGAATTCCGATTCGCCCTTACGCGCCGCATAATAATATCGCTACCGAGAAATATTCGTAATAAAATATCTCTCTCAACCGCGGGACCCCGAGCCGCGTGGCGCGAGTCTCGGGCTTATCGCTCGGCGTCGGTTGGTTAGCATTAGTCCGGTATGAACGCGTCTCGCGTTTCATTGCCTCGTAGACCCCGTGGTCTTTGCTTTCGTAAGAAGTACTGAAATACGCACTTGTGATCGTTTGTCCTCGAGACCCTTGAAAAAGAGGCGACTAGACGTATCGTAAGAAAAAAAAAAATCAAATGTTCAACAGTTTTCGGCCATAAATTACACTTCTCGAAAAAAAAAGTACGCCGTTCCCTTTCGTTTTTCTGTCGTCTTGTGTGGGGCACTTGAGAATTTTGTTGAGTCTATGGAAAAGTCAGCGAGTTGAGTCAAAGAATCTCATTGGTACAATAGGCAAACGGGTCGTAAAAGTTTCGGCCCCTTGCGAAGGGAAGCCACGTGACACTTTGAAAACTATGCAGAAACGGGATATGCTACACGAACGTGAAGCACGACGTTTTCTTTTTTGCTAACTAAGAAAAAAAAAAACACGCAAACAATTTTTTTTTGATATTTGAACGCTGACAACAGTTATTTCACGTAATTTGATTAAAACTCAATATGCGATCGAAATATAATACGAGAATTATAATTCCGAGCGTTTTCTACCAAATCGAAAAAAAAAAAAAAAATTATTACGAAAAATACGAACTACAGAGCCGAAAAATTTAATTCGAAATAATTTGAAATAATAATAATAACAATTGAGTGTAAATATTTTTATTATTTTCGGGAATTTTATTTTTATTGATATATGATTTTTTTTCGGTTTTATCCCTTTCGCTCGGATTATACCGGTTTTTCCTGAACATTTTTGCGAACAAAATGGCGGTTACTATTTGGGAGCTCCCAGTGGGAATTTTACAAACATATCGTCCTTTCGACAAGCTTCCGTAGATCTATTGTCCGTTAATCTATTGTTGTACGGAATTTCGATGATAAATTTGGTAAACACGTGTCGCGCAGGTTTCGTACCTTTTTTTTTTTGTAATCGTTTGTGTATTCATGGTCAGCGGCGAGGGGGGGAGGGGGAGGGGGCGTTTATGGCTTCGTGTACCTTCCGAAACTCGAATAAGATGCAAATTTTCTATTTATTTTCTATACGGTACATCGATACTTCGTTTCGATGGGAATTTTATTATTATTTTCTTCGAAGATTTTGAAAATTTTCGAAATTATTAGATCGCGTCGAAGTAAACGGAAAAATAAAAAATATCGAATTTTTTTTCGAGAAAAATTATTTTTTACGGTTTGAATTGATTTTTTTTTAAATTTCGGATAGAAAGTGTCGTGCATCTCGGATTTACGTATACCGAGGAAATTTCGATTTTTTTTTTTTTTTCCGAATGCTTTACGATGTGTTTGCATTCAAATGTATCCTTCGATAGTTTATCTCTGAGGCGATCAACAGCGGCGCTCGGGGATGCGTTTCACACCCCAACAGCCGAAAATTCGAGTTTTTACTGTCGAGTAAAAAATAAAGTCCACTTATCCTCGCAGTTGAAGAAATCGTCGATTTTACGAATTATTGGATCACTGAGAGACACGCGTTCCCATTACCCCAGAGAACCCGAAAAGATCGTAGAAAGGCGAACAAAATTGGAAACCGAATATAAAGTTAATAATTTTTTCAAATAATAATAATAACTAATTATATTTATAGATAAAATACTCTATAAAACATACGAAAGCAAACAAATTAGAGGATAAATTTACTTTAATAAATACAAAAAAAAAAAAAAGATTATAACATTTTTTTTTTTCATAAATTCTAAAAAAAAAAAAAAAAAATGCGAAAAAAAAAAAAATTTCAATAAACTTTGTAATCGAAAAAGTTAATAAAAACTTCTTTTTTTTTTCGTAATAACAAAAAAATCGAAAAAAATGGCGAAATAATAAAAGAATGTAGTAAAAATTTTTTTTTTTTTTTTTTAACGTCTTTATAACAAAGTATCACGAAAAAAAATGTCCCCTAACATTGACGCAAAATATAATAAAAATTCGTCAATTTCCACGATCGTTCTTTCTATTTTGTCGCAGAGATTCCAGAGGCCGCTGCCGGTAGACGTGAGTGGCGCGCTGAAGTTCGGTAACGCGTATATGTGGTTTGGATCGCACCGTCGTAGGACCGAAAAAAAAACAGATGCTTATACCAGTTGTCAGCCGGTCACTCGAGCGAAAGGCTGTGTTTCCCGTCGTCGCTGTCTCCATGAAAAATCCTCGACGTCATATAAACGAAAAAATCGACAAGCAAATATTTTCGATAACTAACAATAATCACGAAAAAAATTACCGATTCGATCTAAAAAAAAAAAAGTTTTCGTAAAAAAAAAAAAAAAAAAAAAAAATCCGAAATGGCATACGACAATTTGCCTCTAAAGTCCTGGCTGCGCCAGGTGGGAAAAATTCGGCGGAAGATATTTCTCAAGAAGGTATTTATTCGAAAAAAAAAAAAAAAAAAAAAAAAAATCTCGTAATCCGCGTGTTTTTGTTGCATTTCCCCTAAAATCGCTTTTTTTCGCTCCCCGCGAGGCGAAGATAATAAAATTAATAAAATTGGAAAAAAAAAAAAAATTGACGAAATTTTTTTTTTTAACAAAAAAATTTGAAAAAAAAAAAAATTGACGAACTTTTTTTTTTTTTTTTTTTTTTTTTTTTTACGAAGTTTGTCAAAATGTGAATATGTATTTTTGATTCGCAACAGTTGAAGAAAGATTTGGAAGAACGCGGCCTCTCGCAGCTGGAGGTATACAACGGTTTACTACAACTTATCGCCACAAATCCGTGTGTCCGTCTTACACGTTCGAGTACATTGGACTACTCTCAGTTTCGGTTAGTAGTAAACACTTAAACGACCTTTTCCCGTCCTTTCCGTAACGTATACGCGTTCAAAACCATAACAAGAGCGGTGTATACAGGTAAAAGAAAAAATCACTTCTAAAGTATCGGAAACTTGAAAAGTGACGATGAGTTTTGAAGAAAACCATTTAACTCGATCGATTGATCGATTAATCGATTATTTCCCGAACTTACGTCCCGGAAATCGGGGCGCAAAATCGCCGTAAGTCAATTAGTAATAAAATAATTTGAAAAACTCGATTACGCTATTCGAAGTAATATAATGATGAAAAATTAAATTTTCGAACCGAAAAATCGATGTATCGATTAATTAATCGTATAAATCGATTTTATTTCGATTTTTAATGGTCCGATAGACGCGCAAATTTTTTAACATTTCACGAGTTATATAGTAGTAAAAGTATTATTATTATACTGAGAAAACGATTTATCGAAAACAAAAAAAAAAAAAATCGATTTGTATCGATCGATCGATTGTATTAATACGTAATAAATAACACGACAGTAACAAAATACGTTTACACCGTTTTAACTACGAAAAAACTACGCGACTTAAAAAAAAAAAAAAAAAAAAAAAAAATTAATTCGATCGATTAATCGATCGATTGTACAAAATTCCGATCCGTAAAAACCAACTGTCGCGTTCAGAACTCTTTGTTCGACTGCGAGTACCGGAAACGAAAAAAAATTTCAGGTAGAACTTTGGATATTTGCCGCGTAAAATTTACAACATTCACGGGACAAATCGTACGCAAGAAGAATACAATGAAACTTTTACCTGAGAAAACCCCCGAGAAATCCCCTGAAAACTCTTCCGTTACCTGCGGTGCGTCGTTCACCACTTGAGGGAAACACTCCCCCGTCGCGTTTATCGGGTCGATCGCCGTCGAAAAAGCGACACTAAACCTCTCGACAAGTGCAGCGAAACGGGTTTTCTGTTTCTTTACAAAAAAAGACTTTACGCAACGCAATGCAATGAAAAGACAGTCATTTTTATTATTCTGTACGGTTAAAGGGGAAATAACTGCGCTATCGTAATCCGAACGGATTCGAAGCTCGAGGTTCGCGCGGAAATTCTCGCGTTTAGTTACCTGCCGATTAATCGCATTTTTCTGTTTTTCTTTATATTTCTTCGATTCTATGTACCGTACAGATTGTAAAATTTATATTTACAATTTTTTTATTTTTTTTTATTTTATTACGATGTTATTTTTTTTACGCGGATTGCAAAAATCATTAAAATTATTATTATTATTGAAAAAAATGTTGAGTAACTTATTACGCATTTTTTTTTTTTTTTTTTTCGAAAATTTATCGATCTATCGAACCTTGAGGGCTGAAGATATCTATTGCCACCTGGGAGTTGTTACGTTAAAATTTAAAGAACGTAACAAATTTTCCGAAGAAAAGTGGACGAGTCTCGAATAATCGCGAAAGCTAAACGAGTGCCAAAAGGTTGCAAGTGCCATAAATGAAAAGTACGATTTTCCGTGTCCTTGAAAAATCTATGGTTGGGAAACGTGCAGTCATCCTGTACTTTTCGACGAAATCGTCGAAATTGTTAAAATTAACGAAATTCTATATTATTTATTCATTATTAACGTTGACGGCGAATGTATTTACAAAAAAAAAAAAAATCGATCGTATTATCGTACGAAAAAAAAATTCATAACCTAAAATCGGAATCTCGACATCACGAAAAATTTCGATTTTATTTGCACTAATCGTTTTCACCACTTCGCAACTCCGTAGAAGAAAAAAAAAACAAAAAATCGCGAAGTGAAAAACACATTTGGTCCCAAAATTATCAAACGCCAGACGTCGTCCAGTTCTTAGTTTTCCAGACATGTACTTCACGTGTTCTCATCCCTTTAGTCCCCCTATTGAACAAAAGAAGGGAGAAAGTCTCCGGCGCCCCACGAAGTGTCCGCCGCATCTCGGTTGCTAAGCACGAAGGTCGTGGAAAAAGTCCCACGAAAGATGTTTCGATTTTCACGAAAAAAAAAAAAAGTATTTTCAAAGCTTCTTGGAAAAAAAAAACAAAGTAAGCATCGAAATGTGTTTCCAAACTATCGCCCCGCCCCACTCCTGTCTCGACGCGTCGTCCCTTAGCCGCGTCGCATCGGTCCACGCGGTCTCCGCCTCTACCTACTATTTATATTCCCGATCCTTTATCCTCGGCGCTTCAGTCATTCGTCGGCGGCCGGCAAGCGTGCATCGATGTTCGCCGTGCATATCGTAAACAGTCGAACCCTTAACTGCTCTGTCTTTGCGTGTCGCGAGTGATCGATTTTTTTCCTATTCTCTGTCAATTATTCATACGATTTGGTCGCGGAACTCGAGGCTCGACTCGGCAATTCATATTGTGATACACTTCGAACATTTTGCGTAAAAAAGGAGAAAAAAAAAAAAAAAAGTTCGCGAAATATTAAAAAACGGTTCTCGACGTTAAAATTGAAAACAAAATAATCGAAATTATATCGATAATCGACTTTTCGATGAAAGAATTAACGAACAAACAATTCAACGGGTATTTATTTGTGAAGACGTGTATTTATTATTTAATAACTCCGCTCGCGCGATTGTTTAATGTTCGTGCGCATCCATTTTCGCGCACCGGTCACTTCGTGTCGCGGTGTTTCGTTGATCGTAGTTGAAAAAAACTAAAAACTCACCCGGTGTCTCCCCGATGTTTGTCACCGTAATTTCGTCGTGCGAACGATGAACGCGTTCGCGGGTTCAACGAATTCGGAAGCACGTGGCGTACGATCTGTCGTTGGGAGTCGCGAGATCGTCGATGCGGCGTTTTACACGCGAGTTACATCGATCGTCTCGACCATCGATGTTTCTGGCGCGCTGATGCAACGCTGTCGCGAAGCCATTGACACCGTGAAGAAAACTGTCGTTTGGGAAAAATCACTTTTTCCGATCACAATACCCCCGACGAAATATCGAAAAACAACGGAATATTATCATCCGAACGATCCGCGACGCGAGAAACAATTGACACGCGAGAGGGAACAGTTTCGGACATTTTGGAAAATGAAAAATCGCGAGAACGACGAGGAGCCAATAAGCGAACACGAAAAAACTAATTGGCGGGAAGAATCGCGGAATGAAACGGCGGGAAAAGAAATGAAAAATATTCACGAAAATACGGAAAAGGTGGGGGCGGAGGGGGATGACGATGATTGGCGGGAAGGATCGCGGAACGAAGCGACGGGAAAAAAAATAAAAAAAAATGACGAAAATACGGAAGAAGTCGGGGCGGAGGGGGACGACGATTGCGAGTGCTTGGGACTCGCGATGAAAGAACCAGTGATGATAATAACGTTGGACGATGAAAATGACGATGATGAGATATTATCGAGTATCGAAAGAACGAGCAGAAAACGAGGATACGAAGACGATGTCGTTGAAGGGGAGAAAAACGTGGATGTCGATTCGAGGTACTAATTCAAGAGGCCGTTGATAAAATCTGTTTTTTTTTTTTGTTTTCTTATCGCGATTTATGAATGAAGGAACTGTATGAATGACGGAACGCGATACTACGAAAAGAATAATGATAATGATAATTCGATCGCGAGTTTTTTTTTTCTTCGCTCGACGGGCTAATAGAACTTTTATCGCTCGAGAAAAAATAATAAATGTAACGGGTGACTCTTTTCAAGGATCAGTAGTCGTTTTCTCGTGATTTTTCGATATCGATTGATGCAATTTTTTTTACGAATTTTTTTTTTTTTTTTTTTTCGTTTTATTTCATTTTATTATTATCGAAAATTTTATCTCTTCGGTTGATAATTGAAAATTTGAATTACGGAAAAAGTCTCGTCGATTTATGCAGATTTTAATAATAAAAAAAAAATTGTCCCGCACGCGCCTCGCGCTCGGCGGGCCGCTAAACGCATCGTTTCCGTTTATGCCTTCGTGTGCAGCGGAAAATGGTGTCTCGTCGGTAAACGATCTCCTTTACGAGACAAAGATTGTGCTTCTTACAGCACGAAATTAATAATTGCATGATATGCCGTATGCGGGAATGTAATCAGAGTCGCGCGCGACAAAGCTAATTGGCTTACATGAGGCGATAACTTTGTATTAAAAAAAATTAACGTCGAAATGCATTTTTCATCATAAAAAAAAAATTCATCATTATTTAATTACAAATAACAATTATTTACAATTTTTTATTTTTTATTCACGAATTAACCTGTAAATGCATTTTTCTACTTCCGGTTGCCTTTTTCTCTGCTATTAACGCCATTAACGCGATTTTTTTTGCATTAATTCACAAAAACTTTGCAAAAACATTTTTTTTTGTATTTGCATTTTTTTTGCATTAATTTACCAAAAAATTGTAAAAACTTTTTTTTTTATCGATATGTAACGTCAAATTTCCCTTTTTATGAAAACCCGGGAAAAAAAAAAAAAAAAAAAAAAGATCGAAGATTTACAATCGTAAGTCATGAAAATGAATTAAAATCAACTGAAGAAAAAGATTGCGAAGATCAGCATCCAAAGAGAAAGAAAGAGAGGGGGGGGGAGGGGTGTTATCATCAAAAAGACACAATCGCAGTTTCGTTGCTCCTATTCCGGGCGATGCATGTAAACCGTCTATAAAAGTGCGTAATACGGAGCGATAAAAGAGGAGTCGAGGACTGGGGTTTTGCGAGGTCCGTTTTGCCTCCATCTCTCGCGACTTTCAATAGCTTCAGCCGAAACGTTTTTAAACGTAATAAAAAAATTTACTGCCCTTAAAAAAAAAAAAAAAAAAATCTCAATACGCACTAAAATTTTTTTTTCATAAAACATCGAAAAAATTACCTCGGAAAAAATTTGAATATAAAAAGGAATGCCATTTCGAAGCGAATTTACGTACGAAGTATTTTCTACGCAAATTAATGAGTTATGATTCATTCTTTCCCAATGCATCTACGAATTCTTATCGTCAACTAGTTCGCTCGTGATGGCGATAACGATGACGACATTAATAATAATAATAATAATAATCCGATAAAAATTCTCAGTAACGCATCTGAATCACGCAGAAAATTGCGCAGGAGAAAAAAAAATCGTAATGTATTCGTAATATTTCGCCACCGGTATGAGCGTTTCGATGATCTAATGTCCGAAGGGCACTTTTAGTTGCGTTTAATGCAGAAAATTGTGATAAAATGTTTATTTCGCGTGCAAAAAAAAAATTGATATTAAAAAAAAAAAAAAAAAAAAAAAAAAAAATGGCAATGTATTCGTAATATTTCGTCACCGGGACGAGCGTTTCGATGATCTAATATCCGAAGGGCACTTTTAGTTGCGTCTATGCGGCGCCTATATATTTGTCTTATCGTCGGCGCACCGTAAATAAACATATCGCGATCGCCGATTGATATTCGATATATTTATTTCAAGATTCGTTAATGCGTTTAATAATTTTTTTTTATCACTATTCATTCATTCATTCGTTTATTTCGTAACTCGATATGCGTGAGTCATCGGCAGTTTTTTATATTGTATATCGCTTTGTGACTCAGAAGTGAAAAAGTATCGATGGTTTGGTACCCCGTAAATCCTTTCGAGGCGTACAATAGTTCTCACTGTTTGCCTCGAGAAACGACAATATAGAAATGATTATTATATATAACAAATTATGTTTCGCCCCCTGCGTGCGGAACGCAGGGGGCGAAACATAATTTGTCCGAAAGTTTGGGGCGTTTCGCTCTCTTGTAGCTTAACACGCTACAGGTGTTAAGTGCAGAGTGCACGACACCCCGATTACTGACGCCGCGTAAATTTTTGATTTTTTTTTCGCATTTTTTTTTTTTTTTAACTGATATATATATATATATATATATATATATTTTTTTTTTTTTTTTTTTTTTTTTTTTTTTAATACTGCTGTATTACTTTTTCGGTTTTTTGAATTTTTATTAATTTTTTACCAAAGTTATTCAGTTTTTTAAATACACTGTAAAAAATGTTGAAATCGAAATTAATACATCGCTACTATAAGTTTTTGTGCGCAAAGCCTGTGATACATTTCGAATAAACGTTAAAATTAACGTTTTAATAACTTTTTTTTTTTTACAATTTATCCATAAAATTTACGATTTTAACGCATCGCATTGTTTTCGATTTTTTATTTTATTTGCCGCGCGGAGTATTAACATTTTCAATTAATTTTTCGATAAAAAATAACATTTCGTCTCTGATATCAATTTCGTCTCAAATTGCATTAATTTTTTTCGTATTTTTGAAAAAAAAAAAAAAAAAAAAAAAAAAAAAAAAATATTAACATTTTGTTAAACAACACGATTTCCGAATGATTTATCGTTATATAACGTTATCGTTATCGTATTTTCAACAATTTTTACAGTGTTTGAGTTCCGCGAGAAATTTCGATGGGAAAAGTGTATCGCGTGATTGCAACTCGAAGGGCTATTTTTTTTTTTTTATTATGGTACAAGAAAAGTACATTGAGTTCATGAGTCACGCGAGTCGCGAGCGCCGCAATAATACGTTACAACGTACAAACGGTTTTATTTAATATTCATGATATTTCAATACCACGTCATCCAGAAACGCAGAATTTACGTTAAATTTCCGTATTTAGTACATTCGATGATAACTGCATCCCGAGAGTCGCAGAGTAGAAGAGATTATTATTATTATTATTATTTTTTTTTTTTCCGTAAAATTCATCTGTTGATACAGTCGAATCGAAGGATTTATCTGTTAAACCCTTTCGATTGCCGCACTATATAAAATTTCCTGCAGACACGTGCCGCCGAGTCAAGGATATCGCAAACATATCATACCGCGACTATTCCACGACACATGCATGTCGTTTGATATTTATTATTGATAAAACGATATTCCATCGTTTTTACAATTGTTGACGCATCCTAATTATTTTTATCAATATTTTTATCATATCTTTACTATTCACAATAATTAAAAAATTTGTTAATTGCCGCGCGATTTTTCAGCGAATATTTTGAATTGCGGAGTTTTTTTTAACTATTTAAATTTTTTTTTTTCTTTTAACATATCGCGCGAAATAACGTAAAATCGCAATTTCCAAGTTTTGTCTCTTGTCGCACAATATACTAATTATTCCCTTTAGAAAAAAAAATAAAAATAATAGAAATGCATAATCATTTTTTTTTTTTTTTAATTTTTTTTTAATATAATATTCGAGAAATTAAAGATGCGAGAGTCGCATCTCCGTGAAACGATATATATAGCTAACGCTTCGGAAAATCCAAAGGGTTTCATAAAAAATCGTATTATCTAGAGGCGTTGATATTTCTGCGAATTCTCATTAATATTCTCATCCGCATCCGCATCCGTGTGTTCGCGTCGTGTTCTACGGGTCGAGAAGTCGAGATATCGAAATATGATACCGATTTCTCGTAATAATAACAACGTATGCTAATTCACAATTGCTATTGGGAATTCGCCGAGAAGCTTCGGCTCTATAATATAAAAACGATATAACGTTCTTCGGGAAGTATTGATCCCTTTCGCCGATACGAATGAATCATCCGCTCGTCGCGAATATAATTAAAGAAATTAAATCGATAAATAAATTTAAAAAACTGAGATAAATACAAAAATCGTTTCAATTAATAATTGATAACTAATGATTAATCGTATTGCAAAATTATCGTAAAATTTTTAAATCAAAAAATACTTCGCAATTAATATCCTTCTATCAGATTTCCAACAATTACCGGAATACCACTTTATCGCCGTTTTTTCGTATTTTTCATCATTCTGTTCGATACGAAAAAAGATATTCATATTTTTACCGAAATTCAATCGAAAGCCAAAAATATTATTACGAAACGCAAAAATCGTAACTAAAAAAAAAAAAAAAAAAAAAAAAAAAAAAATTGATTTTCATCGTTCGGCGTTTTTAGTAAAAATTCGATGTATTTTTTCCGCTGAACACGAATCCATTACTTATTTTACGATCTGTCGGACATTCGATACGATAATTGGCGCCACAAGCGTAATATAATATCATTTTTCGCTGTTTACCATCCGAATAAAACGGTTCGATACATCGCGGATGCTGCGATTGAAAATATGCATTTCTATTATTTCGTATCGTTGCGTTGCGTAATAATTTTTTTTAACTCGCCACGCATGAGTCATCGATGACTCACTAATAAATTGTATTGGTGGCATCTTTCGTATTTTTCATATTTCGTTTTTCAAGGAACTCTCGTTAAACGAGAGTAGTGTCTTCGCGGAATATGCAAAAGAATTTAAAATTAAACTGTCGGAAATCGGCATTGTTCCGTGACGCGTTACCGCGCGAACGATAAATCATAATGGCAAACGGCGACATTCTTTTCTCTCTTAACTTCGGAGATAAGTGATTCTCAAGGCGTCGTCTTCGGAGAAACGGCGAGAAAACCGAAGTCTTCACGATCGCTAATGCGCTTCCGGTTTGGTAATCATTACGATGACTTCCGATTGATAACTCGCAAATACCGGTTAATAATAATAATAATCCAATAAAGTTATATCTACAATTAAATGATACGAGAGGTATCGCCTCTGTAGAAACCGCGAAACAATGAAACGCCGGATTATCGCGAATTCGTTTCCGGTGGCCGACCGTTAATAATTTCATTAACGGTTTCTTAAACCGCAAAAAGGCCGCTGCGGTAATCTTGCGGTGGAATCGTTATATTGCATTATATAAAAAAAATGAATTCGGCGAAAAAAAAAATCGTAAAAAAATTTACTTGAAAAAAAAAAAAATTCGTTACGAAAATAAAATTTTCGCTATAAAAAGCGAAAATTAGGAATATTGATTCGATTCAAAATTTTTAAAAATTTAATTGCGCCGCTTGTAAGTTTAACAATTTTCACGGATCGTCTATCCGTATAGCGATTCTATAAATGGGAAAAAATTATGAAAAAAAAAAATCCCACATTTTCTTATCATTTTCCGACAATGTCGTGATAATTGCGTATTATCTCATCGAGCGATTAGCAGTAACATAAGTCGCTTAAAAAATACCGATATCAACGAACTTTGGTTTCAATAATTGATACTTAAGTGGAAAATCGTAATTTTTACATCGGAAAACAGTTTTGAAAAATTACGAAAAAATTTCCGCTTCTTCTTATCGATCTTCTGATGACTTTCTGCAAATTTCGTGTTATTTCATCGAAAAGTTTTATAACGACACAGTTATAACGCATACAATGAAATAATACATTTTCCCGAATTCGACGATCGAAACTCATCGCTCGGCATTAATTAGATTGCATAATTGATCAATCAAACTAATTTCTCTTTTTTTTTTCTTAACTCAGTTTAATGTTCAATCGTTCAATCATTTTAATATATGCGATTTTTTTTTTTTTTTTTCGCAGATCTTCGGAGAGTTCGGACCGTCAACAGGATACGATCGATGTTGGGAATCGCAAATCACCCGAAGCGCCGTGCAGTTTGTCCGTTTCGATCGACGAACGTGCAGCCGAAAAGGCGAAACGTGTGAAAATCGACACCGAAATCGCCTCAACGATGGTGGAGACTCCGGAGTTACTGGACGAGAGAGTCGGTAACGCGGCGTTTCTCGTTAGCATACCGCGTGCCGCGATTACGCTGAATCTCAATTCCTATCACGGCGTACCGTCGAAAAAGAATCTTTCGCCTCCGCGCACGTCGCCGGAAATACGTCTCGCCGACTCCAGTGTCCCGGACGTATCTTCGTCCGTCGATAATCAGAATACAAATGAAAAATGCGACTCCAGTACCATTGCGAAGAAACCAAAGATAATCGAAGATTTAACGTGTATCGAGGGAACGATATTATCAACGACATCGCTAAAGAAATGCGTAAAAAAAGCCGCAACATCGCCGGAAAAATCGTCAAAAATTTCGTCGATACCGAGAAAAATTTCCGTCGAAACGACGAGAAAAAAGTCTTTGGGAAAAATCGCAAAAAATTCCGGCGGCACGAAGCGAAGAAAAGAATTTTCTGAGAGAACATCGAAAAGTTCGATCGGCTCGACGAGGAACGTTCGCATACGAAAAAAGTTGCGTAATCTGTTCGGAAGCGAAGAAACGCTGACGGAGAGCGACGAGGAGCGAAAATTGTTGGCGAAATCGACGCCGCGGAAGCGTCGAAAGGAATCGCGAATGTCCTCGGATTCCGGTGTCTTTATGAACGAACTTACGTCGGACTCCATGACATCGGAGATTCACGATAAGCGCGACGACGAAATATCGTCTATACGAGAAGACGAGAACGCGATTTGTGCCGAAGAACTTGTGAAATCGATGCCATTGCTGGATTCCGCGATACGCGAGACTTGCAATGCGACGATAACGCCTCAGGAAGAGTTGCCGGACAGCAGTACGAATCTGGAAGAAAAATCGTCGATACCGCCGGATTCGAGTTCATGCGACAAACTGACGATATCGGTAGAACCGTTGAATACGCTAAATAGCGAATTTTGTGATCCGCTGAATGTGGAAATGGATTTGTCGAATGAGACGCAAATCTCAACGCCGACGTCAACGACCTCATGTTTGCCGGACGGCGCGCCAACGAGGGTCGCTGGAAGCTTCGAAGATCTCGAAAATCTCGTCGGTATCGACGTGAAGAAGGGATGTCACATAAGTATACAGGGAAACAGAATAAGTATCCAAGAAGACGCGGCAACGTTGGACGAGGATACGATGAGTTGCGACAACGACGATGAAAATGCTTTGGTGATCGACGAGCGTTCGATTATCGATGATTTCGAAACAGCGCAGTGCGTTAGATTCGACGAATCGTCAAACGACGGCAATCGAAGAATCGATGCTTCAGCAAAAGTTAAGAACGCCAAAGAAATTCCGTACCAAACGCAATTGCATTGCGATCAATTAATCCCACGAAATTCTAACGAAGAAGAGTTCGTATTGTCGAATACGCTGGACGTTGATTTAGCGTCTGAAACGACGGAAAAAAAAGCGATAAGTTCGCGCGGAAAAGTTCCATCCGAGTTGCCGAATCACGAAGAAAATCGCAAAGACGAATCAATCGATGAAAATCAAAACAATACGAGTCCCGAAGTCACGAGTGATGCGATTTTGTCGAATAATCTTCCTGCATTACCATCTGCCGATAAGGCAGTCAGTGATTCGGTACTCGAAACGCCGATCAACGCGGATGATAACTCAACAAATACACTGGTCAACGAAACCAAAAGCCCTCGAGTGATGGGGGAAGAGCTGCCGGATTCGGAACTTCCGATATTCCTGGTGGAACCACAGAAAACCAAAGATATTCCTAAAATTTCGAAATTCCGTGTACTCCATCCAAGCGAATTAGGTTCGCGATGGTGTCCAACACCACTTAACGTTCCCCAATCTCAGCTTCAATATTCCTCTATTCCTGTTGAGCCTCAGGTTTCGTCGAATCCTTTGATGGCTCACAATGTTCCGAATCCTTTGAAGACTCAGAATGTTCCGAATCCTGTGATGACTCAGAATGTTCCGAATTCTTCGATGACTCAGAATGTTCCGAATCCTTTGATAGCTCAGAATGTTCCGAATCCTTTGATGACTCGGAATTTTTCAAGTTCTTTGATGACTCAAAGTTCTTCAAGTTCTTTGATGCATCATCCTTCGGCGTATCAACTCAACACGACTAATCAACTTCCTTTGCCTCCAATGATCCAAACTCTACCGCCGTCGTATCAATCCAATTCAACACAACAGCTTTCTTCGATTCCCCAAATGTCGGAAATGCTTCCAGCAGCGGTAACCCAAACTCGTCAACCCCCTTTATACCCGTCGATTCCTAAGCCTCCGCAACGTTCTCCAGCTGCGATGTTACGCGCTCCTCAACCTTCGCCATTGGATCGCCTGCAGCATATAGTTTCGACAACCTGTTCGTCGACTTTAGGAGTCCAAGATTTGTCCTATAAGAATTCGGCGACCTATCATCTTCCCGAAAGGAGACCACCACCGCCACCTAATCACACAGGAAATGCAGCTCCGTGCAATTGGTACACTCGTCCAACTCTAAGCTTTCATCAGCAATCATCAGCCACGTCGGTTTCGTCGAATTCTTATCAAACGAATAACGGTCTTTCGATTGATAATCAACAGTCGATGCTGGCGAAGATATGCAATTTGCTGCTAAGCATGACTTGGCGTCGCGATCGCTTTGATACGGAACTTGAGATGTATAAGATATTTCAATTGCGTATTGACTACAACACTAAGGTGACCCAACTGATTCCCGAACTTGAAAAGTACGCGACAATGATCGGTACGCGTGATCGACGAAGAATCGTCAAATCTATAGTTCAGTATTACGAGCAGCTCATCGAACCGGGACAGCGAATGCTCAGCCTGGAGAAAGTTATTAGAATGTTCAATGAAGAACAGTTGATGCTGATGGATCCTCCGCAATCATCAGTACAGCAGTTGTCCGGCTTTACGGAATTGCAGTATCAGCAATTTAAGCGCCAACTTGTTGCGTACAGACAACTGGCGTGTGTACTTCATTTTCAATTGGTGGCGCAAAGCGAAGCGGCTGCCCAAGTTGAACGATTGAAAAGCCTCGAAGCAGCAAAACCAAAGAGAACGCGCAGAAAACGCGCGGGTGTGTCGCAAGAACCAATCGTTCAACCAATGGTCGTTACGCCACCTGTTGTTCAGCAAATGAACTATCAACAGACTATTGAAAATACTATAGAGAAAATATTCCGCGAGGGTATTGTTGAAAGAAACAACGTTCCGGTAAACGTTAATGAAGGAATAGTCGATAGCAATAATAGTCGAGTTAACAGTATCGATGATATTGTTAGAGAACGAAATGTCGATAACATTGCACAGGAAAATGTTTACGAAATAATACGCCAGCATTGCGTTGAGAACAGTCGTCAAGTTAATACTATCGAAAGCAACGCTGGAGAGAAGACTTTTGAAAGTAACGTTCGAGATAATACTATCGAAAGTAACATTCAAAATGAAACTATCGAAACTAACGTTCAAAATGAAACAATCGAAACTAACGTTCAAAATGAAACTATCGAAACTAACATTCAAAATGAAACTATCGAAACTAACGTTCAAAATAAGACTATCGAAAGTAACCTTCGAGATAAAATGATCGAAACTAACGTTGAAGATAACGGTTTCGAAAGTAATAACTATGATAAATCCATCGAAAGTAACATTCAAGTCGAAGCTATCGAAGAGGACGAAATGGCGCCAATGGAGTGTTCATCCGAAAGAAGCTATTCGTCTATAGAAGACGGCAATCCAAGTGTGTTGGACGTCCTAAAAGAGTTTGAGATTCTCGACTCGATGACCAAAGGACGCCCATTGAAAATACCAATATCGCGAAGAAATGGTAAAGCTTCAGCTTCAACGAAGTCGAAGAAATGTTCAAAAGAAACGAATCTCACGTGTCCCAAAGTATCGGCAGTTACGGTGCTGAATACTGCGGCTTCGGCTGAAAACTCCGACAGTCCAAAGACTAAAAATGATGAAGAAGTGACTTCGGATCCAAAGCCTACCGAAGGGATCGTTTTCAATGATGGCATTGAAAAAAACGACGAAATTGCAATGAAAGTTCCTGCGGTCAGCGAGATCGTTGAAGAGAACAACGAAACTACAACGCAAGTTCCTGCGGTCAGCGAGGTCTTTGAAGAGAACAACGAAACTTCAACGAAAGTTCCTGAGGTCAGCGAGATCGTTGAAGAGAAGAACGAAACTACAACCATAGTTCCTGCGATCAACGAAGTCGTTGAAGAGAACAACGAAACTACAATGAAAATTCCTGCGGTCAGCGAGATCGTTGAAACCAGCGATGGAGCAACGAGGGAAGTTCCTGTGATAACGATAGACGATGAAGATGATTTGGACTTCGGTTCGATCGAAAGCGTTTCAACGCGGCGTGACGTCGAAGTCGTTGAAACCGACGAATTCAGTATTTTAGAAGTGAAAAGCATATCCAAAGATGTATTCAATAATATGGGCGATATGATCGACGAAATTACATTGGTCGATGGAACAGACAAAGAGCTTACAGTCAAAAATGATACCGCGAAAGAATGTGCAAATACTAAAAATGACGACAGCAATTGCTTTAATTGCGGCAAAGAAACTTCAATTGTTTGCGAACCATGCCGTTCAGCTTTTTATTGCTCAGCTAAGTGCCATGAGGAACACTGGTCACTGATCCATCATCTCGAGTGCAGACGCGCATCGAAGGAATCTAATAATCTTAAGAAAAAATCTGCGAAAGATTAATATCATAAATTTTTATTTTCAAAAAAGCTATAATTGTTTTTCTTTTGTTAAACCTAAAATTCTCTGCAAAGCAAGAGAAGAAAAAGCGATATCATCGACGTTTTTGTTAAGAAAAGCTTAACTATAATTTTGTTGCTTTCTTTCGATATCTATCTTTCGTACGTTATATCGTAGTTAAGAGTAATTCATTAATTTTATGGTCGATGTATAAGAAAAAAAAAAAAAAGAACAAAAGGTGTACGAGTGTCGTACACGTATTATTGAACAAATCTTGGAGATTTTATCTATTGCTTATATATGTGATTTATTGATTAATAAAAAAAGAAAGGAGTTTATTATGTTAGTGATTGTTGTTTTTATTTATCGCTCATTACAGAGATGCGGTAACGTCTCGACGCCAAGTACTTAAAAAAAGAGGAAAATGAAATTTGCACATTGCTTCTTCATTATTTTTTCCATACAGTTGAATCTCTCTAAAAACTGATGGGGTCGCAATAAGCGATCTTTTAAGTCTCTTACGAGCCAAAATATCGAGAAATTCGGTGTGGAAAAATAGGAGAACGCATGTGGTAACGCTTAGGATGTACAGTAGGCGATCACGTATTTCCAACCCAGATAATTCCAACCATCAAGTAAGTTGAAGAAAATGACATTAAGTGAGTTGAATTCCAACCCTTCGCCGTGTCCGTCTACCTGCTCGGCGAAGCAACGACGCGCTTCTTCCCTTTTCATACCAATCAATAGAATCGTTGCTGCAATTTGTGTGACAGAGAGGGAACGCGGCAGAAAGGGAAATTTTTCCCGCGGAAGGGACAGTGAGCAGGTACTCCAGCAGGTATTAGGATATTCAACTTATCTGATGGTGTCTAATTGGCTGGGTTCCCGAATCTTCAACTTATCTGATTGCCTACTGTAAATGAATGGCGCGATTGGCTGCGCGCGCAACACATTTCCGTAGTGTTGCGTGGTGGGGAGCGCTGTAGGATCATTAGAGGAGTAACCCTGAGAGGAGACACTTGGGTCTGAGAGATCCGCTGTTTGTACCGAAATCATTGCCAGTATACTGACAATACTGCACCGTCATTCCGAAATCCCGAGTGTCTATGACACCGATGCTACACTCGGTAAGGTTAGTTCGCCGCCTGGAATGGCAACGATTTCGGAACGCAGACAGCTCTTTCAGAATGGGGCCCTATAGATATTTCGCTTTTGCGGAATGCATTCTTAATAGTATTTTCTTTAATTGAAGAAAAAGTATCCAAATACACGTTGTTTCGCGGAAATTGCAACACTTCCGACTCTAACCAATCCCCTTCCGTATTTCTTCCGAAACGGTTGATTGCGATCGATCAAAAGCTCATTAGGATTTCATGCGTCTGTCTAATAACTACAAAAGGCTAATTTGCATTTGTTTATTTTAAATTAGATATTTGATTGTCACGGTAACCATTTCGGGAAAAACGTACCATATTTTGCTTTAACTCGATCGTCGCTCAGATGGTAATAAAAACTGTAATCTACAATGATTAATGAGGGATTCACGCGGAGTGAAACTTTTCCGCTAATCGCAAAGTATCAGCGTCAGCACAACTGTAGAGCATTCGCTATCCGCGATATGCGCAATGATGCGTTTGCAATTTTTGCAATTTGTAGCTATGATCACATCAACTCGCATCGCCTGATTCTTACTTTGCAAATTCCTACACGTGTCCGATTCCGAAATAAATTCCGAATTCGCGAAATAAATTATTTCGAAAGAGTTTCTATGAATTTTGCCGAGTTTGTTGAGTTTCAAAGAACTCGGTTGATGAAATGTAAACGATTTTTTGCAAAAACTGAATACGGAGTTATTTTTTTAATTTGCAGTCGAAGCAAATTTGTTGCGAAAGAAAACCAGTTTTCCGCGATCCGCAAACAACATTTTCTGACACAGAAATTCGAGAAAAAGAAGAGATTTTTTTTTCATTTCTTCGGCGAAACATAGTAATATTCACGTGGTATATATTCGCGTTGTTGGAAAAAGTACATTACTCGAGTTCATTAACCTTTTCTGCGGCATTGCGACGCACTGGTGCGTATATTTTATATTGTACTACGAATGACACTGACGCAACATAGTGCATTGCACATAGTTTATTTGCAATCGGCTTCAACGATCTTTTAGATCTAAAACGAACTCACAATTTTTAAAATTCAGTTTATCGACGGATGGTAAAGTCAAATAAGTTCTTTAAAGAACAAAATTGAAAGTGAATCGAATATACCGAAATCTATACTCTCTATAAACTTCTTTTGCAATACTTTTGTACAGTAAAACGGCAGTTATCTCTGTCGGTTCTACAGATTCAATAATCTATAGTTATAGGATTTTTTTAAATTACCGATTGAAGTTTTTTTTTTTCCGTTTAGACTAAAATTATAGAATCTTTGTAATCAACGCGTGAAGTTTTTCTTTCTTTTTCAACTTTTTTTCCGTCCGCGATCTCGAGTCTCCAAACAGTAAAAAACAAATTTGTCAATTTATACGTATCGATCGAGTCACAGAATATCGCAAAAATTGTTTTTTCTTCTGTATCTGAAAATACTGCAAAAATCCGTTTTTTGCTAATTTCAACGAAATTGTTGATTTTCAATTTATTTTTCTTTCTATTTTTCTCAAAATATTATTCGTTTTTTTTCCCTCGTCGATGCATTCTAAAAGTAAAGCAAATATCGTGTTCTTCTATATCGATTCAACTTATTTCTTTTTTCATTTATCGATAAAAAAAAACGTAAATATATTTTTTTTTATTTTCAAATTAAATCGCCTTAAAAACTGAATTTTTATTATTAGGCATCAATAATTCTACCAATATATATTTTTTTCTCATTCAACAACACAACTCCGATTTTTTTTATTTTTTTTTTTTATTCATTAGACTGAATTTATTGTTAATTTTTTTTTTTTTTACAATCCAATGACTTATTGACAAACTGTAATCTAAATAATCAGTATATCCTCCGCGTACTATGCGAACTGTTTGCGAACGAAATTTGTTTAATGTTCATCTTCATAACCGCTGGGAAGAGCGTTAACATGCGGATTGTGGAAAAGTGTCCTCTGTCCATCGCCCCAAGGATAACGCTGAAAAAAAAAAAAAAAATTATTCGCCAATTGCACTGTAGTTTACAGTTTCAGTTATCGACATATATATGAGTAAAGAATATATACCTTGGTGCGAATTCTGAGATAGTCGTACTGAACGAACGGCGGCCTTTCCACGGGTTCCTGACTCTTGAGATAACAGTTCAAGTGGCCGAGTGCTATAGCGGGTATAGCGACGAAGAAGAAAATCTTCTTCCACATACTAGCGATTTCACCTGCAAGACGAAATTTCCTGATTATGTAACTTTTCGTTACCGACGCGAAAAATAATACGAAAAAAAAATTTCAACAGAATTTTTTTTTTTTTTCTTTGCGAAATTTAACCAATTTATTAGATTTTTTTTGTACGACTATAGATCGCGAGATAAAGTCGATAAATTAATTTTTCTTTGAGGTTACGTGTCGAGAGGAACATCAAGAGTATGGATTTTTCTTTTTTTGATGAAGGAAATCGCGTTTTTTTTTTTTTTTTTGGCGGAGGTAAAGGATATGAGAAAAAGCGTACCTGGATTGCCGGCATGACCTCCGGGAACCGGGGCACTGGAAAATTCCCGTGTGAACGCACGACTGACTCTCCAACTCGCTGCCATTTTTGTTCGTATTTTTTTTTAATCTACCGATTTTTCCGTCGGAGTCTCGTATGCGCAGTGAACAGAGAGACTGACCGTTGGATGCGAGAGTGTTACGAGAGGGGAGTAGTCAGAGAGACCAGCTGACAGAATGTTCGATTGTCGCGACGATTTCGCTTTGTCGAAGTACTATTTTTCGGATTAATACAGTTTTCCTCGGCCAGTAAGATAAATAAAAAAATGTAATTGCAGTTCTTGTTTTTTGCGTGGAAACAATAAAAATGTATACATATAGAAAAATAATAACTAATAATTCGTTTACACCATTGTTATGGCAAATGAAGTCTTTTCGCATCGATGGTAATTTACCTTCTACTAGACGACTAGACGATACCTTTCCCTTCACATAAGTAACACGCTTTTGATGACCGTCTGCCGCGTGTATAGAAATTTTCACAGTTTCGAGAATCGATCGTTTCTGCTTTTGTTGCCGCGTTGTGCGTACACGCGTCCCCGTGTGTGTGTGCAATATGCACGTAGTATAAGACGCAGCGCAGAGCGCCAGTATTATCGAGCGACAGTGAGCGACAATATGTCAGTACGAAAAATGGCAACCGTAAACTATAATAATCCCGACAAAAGTCAGTGATCTCTCTGTTTTTGTTGTTTTCGTCTCTGCCGCACGCGTCAATATCAAACGATACATTTATTACGCGCACCACAATACAGAGAAAAAAATAAATAACTCGAGTCCCGTGTCATGGGGAACGCCGACACGAAACTTAATTTCCGTAAGGCGGTCGTTCAGCTGACGTCAAAGACTCAGGTACTTTAATTAAACACTTTATTTATCTTTCGAATTAACCTACCAAATTACATTTCAAACGAAACCGCATGTTTTTTTTTATAATACTTTTTTTTAACAATAAATTATTTTATGATTTACTGGATAAACCATTTTTTCTTCGTAAAAATGCGTTTTTATATTCCGAAACAAATTTAAAGTTTTTTTTTTCGATGTTTTTGAAAATGTAAAAAAAATATATAAAATGCAAAAAAACATGAAAAAAAAAAAAAAAAAAAAAAAATTTGTTTGAAAATTTATTTCAAAATTTTTGACGAGAAAAAGTTTTATTTATAATTTTTTTTTAAGGTAATCGACGCGTCGGACGATGCATTCTGGGATCAGTTTTGGTCAGAAAACGTCTCCAATGTTCAGGACATTTTCACTCTTATACCAGCGCCAGAGATACGAATATTACGAGAGGAGGCGCCGTCCAATTTAGCGACGCTATGCTACAAGGCGGTTGAAAAATTAGTGAAAGCTGTGGATAGCAGTTGCAGAACTCAACAGGAGCATCAGACGGTTTTGAATTGCTGTAGACTGCTGACGCGGCTTTTGCCATATATTTTCGAAGATCCGGATTGGAAGGGTTTCTTCTGGTCGAGTTTACCGGGCAAAGAGGAGGACGACGAAAGCGTTCCACTCGCACATTCCTTGCTAAATGCTCTCTGCGTGAGAATCTGAATTTTTACGAATTTTTCGCGATATCTAAAATTCCGAAATAACGTTTATTTTTATTTTTCAGGATCTTCTTTTCTGTCCCGATTTCACGGTAGCGGCTAACAAAAAATCGGGTCCCGTGAGTTCATTTATTTATTAATGAATTTTTTTTATTTTCATATGACGCAAAAAACGACTCGATCGGTAATTAAACGCCGGAGATAAATTTATCGATAGAAACGCGACGTTAGATCGCGAAACTTTTTTTTTTTTTTTTATAAGCGTTTCGGTAATTTTTATTAATTTTTTTATATGTTTCACAATCCTTTGGTATAATAATTAAATATAAAAGGAGAAATAAAAAATAGAATTATTATTTTTCACGCAGGAAAAAGCCGAAGAACTGCAGTCGATAGATAGCTGCGAATATATTTGGGAGGCCGGCGTTGGATTCGCTAATTCACCGCCGCGTTATCCCACTTTGGATTCCAACAGAACGGAATTATTGAAACTCCTTTTGACGTGCTTCAGCGAAACTATGTATAATCCACCGAGCGATCTTTCCGTAACGCCGAATCGATGGATTCAACATCTTACGAGTGCCGAGAATCGGTGAGTTTTCGTAAAAACTAAATGAACATTTATTTTAATTAATTGCGCGCGATGATTATTAATTTTTTAAATTATTTTCGAAATTCTTATACAAATTTAATTATTGAAATTAAGGGTCGGAATCTCTTTTGCATTATAATAAATTATTGACTCCGAAAATAGTCGATACGATAAATACATTTTTTTTAAATCCCAAATTTTGTCTTTAAATTGAAATAAATTATTAAAATTTTCGGGGATTTTTTTTTCATTATTAATTGATTATTATTACATACGATTTATGTATAAAGATTTCGAATTATCAGTAATCCAATTTTTATTAAGAATTTTCGTTATTTCATTCGATTAATTGTCTCATATGCGTAAAAAATTTTACAGACACGCGCTGCCGATGTTCACGTCTCTGCTAAATACGGTTTGCGCCTATAATCCCGTGGGCTTTGGAATACCGTACAATCATTTGTTATTCACGGATTCTCTGGAGCCTCTGGTCGATGTTTCTCTGCAAATTTTGATAGTGACTCTCGATCACGACACGAGCGGTGGTGCGGTATCAGCGGAGGAGGGAACCGTCGGTGACAATCTATTTATCAATTATCTCAGTCGCATTCACAGAGACGAAGGTGAGAATGCGAATAAAAAAAAAATATATCTCGCAATAAAATAATATAATTCGTTACCAATTAATTTTTTTTTAAATTTCGATTCGATTTATTAATACCGAAAAAAAAAAAAAACTAATTATCATATTAAATTTTATAAAAAAATAATTATATAAATTATATTTAAAAAAAATCGAAATAAAATAGTACTATTATTTTTATTACTATTACTTTATAAAAATATAATAATATAATAATCCGTAATTAACAAAAAAAAAAATTATTTTTTATTTCGAAATTTTGGCTTTTTTCAGATTTTCAGTTCGTCTTGAAAGGCATTACTTGGCTATTGAACAATCCGATGATGCAAACTTATTTGCCGAATTCCACGAAGAAAGTACACTTTCATCAGGAGCTTCTCGTCTTTTTCTGGAAAATGTGCGATTACAACAAAAAATTTTTGTATTACGTACTGAAGAGTTCCGATGTACTCGACGTTCTCGTGCCGATATTGTATCATCTCAATGACTCGAGAGCCGATCAGTGTAAGTAGTTTGCAAAATTTTTGTTGTAAATTCAAGTTACGATTTTTCGCTATAAAACTATATAAATAAATTAAAAAAAATAATCGATTTTTTGGAATTTGAAGATTATGCAGACGTCTTACGAGATTACGAAACCGATTTACGAAACGTATATATTTTTAATGTAAAAAGTTCGTCGATTATAAAAAAAAAAAAAATTGGTATAAAAAAAAAATTTAATGTGACAAAATGTGACAAAAAATGAAAAAAAAAAAAAAAAAAACCGTTAATTCGGATTTTTTTGGCTTATTTTTCAGCGAGAGTCGGTCTCATGCATATCGGTGTCTTCATTCTGCTTTTATTGAGCGGAGAACGCAATTTTGGCGTTCGACTCAATAAACCGTATACTGCTACAGTTCCGATGGATATTCCTGTATTTACTGGTAATTTCGGTTCATCATTATTATACGAAATTTATTTCGTCGAATCATTTTTTTAAATTTTATTTCTATTTTTTTTTACTCTTCACAATTTTTAATGTTAATGTTAATACTGATATTGTTTAAGCGATTTTCAGTTTCACATCTTATTATTCGCGTCTTCTCATTTTTTTTGCTTTTTCATACAGAAAACTTTGTTTTGGAAAATATAAATCGAGTTTTCCGTAATCATTTTTTCATTTCGTATTTTGCGTATTTAAATTTTTTTTTTTTTTTTTTTTTTAAATTCAACATTCACGAATCTCAATTATTGATTTGATTAATAAAAAATCGATATTTCAATAATTATTTTTTCATAGTGCTAATTTTTTTTTTTTTTTTTTTTGAGTACATCGATCGCGAGTTTTGATAACGAAATTTTTTAAAAAATTCTCTTCGATTATAGGTACTCATGCCGATCTCCTAGTCACCGTTTTTCACAAGATTATCACAACCGGTCATCAGAGACTACAGCCGCTCTTCGACTGTTTGCTAACGATACTGGTTAACGTGTCGCCATATCTGAAAACACTATCGATGGTCGCGAGTACTAAGTTACTGCATCTCCTCGAGGCTTTCAGCACGCCGTGGTTTTTATTTTCCGCTCCGACGAATCATCATCTCGTATTTTTCCTTCTCGAGATATTCAACAATATTATACAGGTTCGCGAAAAATTCAAATTTCAACACATTAAATTGTAAAAAAAAAAAAAAAAAAAAAAAAAAGAAGGAAAAGAGTAAACGAAATATTAAATTTTAATTTTACATATTTCAGTACCAATTCGATGGAAACAGCAATTTGGTTTACACGATTATACGAAAGCGTCAAGTTTTTCATGCGCTCGCGAATTTACCGAGCGATTGTGGAACGATAGCGAAATCTTTGAATAAACGGCAACGGAGGCCTATTCCGTCGACGAGTACATCGACGGAAAACGTCAGCGAAGCGGCGATGGAAGGCTCTCGTCCGGCGCAACCAGCTGAACCCGGAACTCTCAAAGCGACTCTTCTCGAAACGCCGGGTGAGAGAAAAAATATTCAATTTATTAAAATAATTTTAAATTTAATTTTCTAAATTTATCAAAATTTTTTTGAAAATAAATTTCGTTAAGATAAAAATTAAAATTTGTCGGCTTTCGCGCGGAATTCACCTAAAAAAATTCTGTTCCGTTCCGTTTCCGTTTTTATTTTGTAAAATTTTATTTTGTTAAAAAATTCGACGATTGGATGTTGAAAAATTGACAAAATAATTTTTTTTTTTTTTTTTTCACAGGTATCGAAAAAATGACGGAGAAGGAATCGGCGCATCCTCTCAGCCCTTCGGTCGACGTGGACATTGGTAAAGTTACTCTCACCGATAATGGGCATCAAGAGGATCCATCCGAAGATACCGCAGCGATACCGGAAGTCCCCGTTGTTCCCGCAAAACCAAAATCCATCGTTC
The DNA here is from genome assembly GCA_963971235.1 of Cryptus armator. Taxonomy (NCBI): domain Eukaryota; kingdom Metazoa; phylum Arthropoda; class Insecta; order Hymenoptera; family Ichneumonidae; genus Cryptus; species Cryptus armator. The sequence goes on from OZ020240.1 coordinate 15,074,050, forward strand.
CGGTAAGATATTCACATTCGCCGCAAAAGATCGGCCATAAAAAGTAATGCAAATAATTAGAAACTTCCAATAATTGTTCTTCTGTTAGAAAAAGAAATAAATAAAAAGAAATTAACAATTTTCAGAGAGGAGGAATTCGCGTCGGCGAACAGGTGAATCACGTCGTCGCCAATCAGTGGGTACCATCGGGCGATTGGGTTTATCAGTGGAAAACGAAGCTACCGTTGCAAACTATCATGCGATTGCTTCAAGTTCTCGTGCCTCAAGTAGAGAAAATTTGTATCGACAAGTGAGTAAAAAAAAAATCACAAATTTATCAATATTTACAGAATTTTTCTTCACCCCGAAGTTCGCAAGAAAAATTTACTTTTCTTCACCCCGAAGTTCGCGAGAAAAATTTACTTTTCTTCGCCCCGAAGTTCGCGAGAAAAATTTACTTTTCTTCGCCCCGAAGTTCGCGAGAAAAATTTACTTTTCTTCGTCCCGAAGTTCGCGAAAAAAATTTATTTTTCTTCACTCCGTAATTCGGGAGAAAAATGTATTTTTCTTTCCAATTGAAAAAAAATGAAAAATTTCTAATGCTTTTTTTTTTTTGTTTTTTAAACTTTTTCCAGAGGTCTGACGGACGAAAGTGAGATTCTGAAATTCTTGCAACACGGTACTTTGGTGGGTCTGTTGCCGGTACCGCATCCAATATTAATAAGAAGATATCAGGCAAACGCCGGGACAACCGCGTGGTTTCGCACCTACATGTGGGGCGTTATATATCTGCGAAACGTCGAGCCACCGATATGGTACGATACGGACGTGAAACTCTTCGAGATTCAGAGGGTCTGAAATGATCCAAAGACTTTTTAATAATCGTGTAAATGTTTTTTATTAACTTGTCTTCAATTCGACGTCCAAACTAAACATTTTTTTGGTTGAACGACGAAATAATGAAATGACAACAGAAAAACAAAATATGAGTCTCACACGCGATTGGCGTTTATGTACTTCGAGATGATTTCCAAAACACGGGGCGTCTGTGCAAAAACCGTTTTTTTTTTTTTTTTTTTTTTTTTTTTTTCTTAGCAAATAAACCGAAATATTTTTTTCACTGAAACGTCGAACTGTAAAAAAATTCGAAAAAAAAAAAATCGATATACCGATATCGGAAGTTATTATGCGTAAAACGTTTATTGATTTTCTTAAACTGGTCGGATGCAATTTCAATTATTTGTTGTAATTTAACGATAAAATTTGTGATTTTAACGCTTTTTTTTTTTTTAAGTAATTTTGAATATTTTAGAATTTTTTTAATTTACTTTCTTATTGAATCTTATTGAATAAAAAGATTTTGAGAATTAAAGATAACTAAATTTTTTTTATTCCGCATTTTTCGAAATTCCCAATATATATAGCGTGAGAATACATTTGGCGTTCACAGGACGCCCCGTATGTTCCAAAAACAAAGATAATTAATTGTTTGCGAGAAAAAAAAAAAAAACAATGTTCGACGAGAAAGAAAGTGAAAATTTGAATGAAATAATCTTTTTTCAGCGCGTAATATATATATATCGTACAGAGGATGATTCAGATTGAGTTTTGCATTTTTCATTAATCGGTAGTTGACGAGTTGTTTTTTTTTTTTCTAAAGTTATTTAAATTTCGATAAGAGAGTTTCGAAGAGAACTTAAAGTTTGGGAAACGATTGCCGAAAAATTGGCGAAAATTAGTACATTCCAAGGGAAACTTTACGATTTTCATTTTCGTATTATAATTTTCGTAAAATTTACGATTTTTTTTTTTTACGTTTTTTTTTAATTCTATTTTTTCGAATTTTCGAACGACGAGAAACGCAAACGGCATCTTTGGTTCGATTATCGCGAAATTAATGTCGAATGCTTACGCAAATTTGGCGATAAATATGAATAATAATTATCGCAGAAAACTTAATTTTCATAGAGTTGCAGTGAACCCTTAAAAAAATTTCATCGAGATGCGTCGCGGTATTTTTAAAAATATTTTTGAGATCGATATACCATTTTTTTAAAACTTCCGCGAGATATTCTGCATCTCCGATTGACTATAACGATTACTCGACTAAAATTACTCTCCGAAAACACAAATAAAAAATTGTAAATTTATTGTAACCAGAAATACCGATGTACTCTCTCCACTGAAAATTTCCAAATTTTTTGTAAAAAAAAAATAAATACACGAGACATTAGAATTGCAAAATTTTTTGCATCAAATAATTTGCGAATTTCTTAATTAAAATTATAAATCAATACGTTAAAATTGCAATACGTTTAAAAATTAAAAATCGTTTCGTTTATAAAAACTTTCAGTATCGATAATCACTTTTCGAAAAAAAAAAAAAAAAAAAATCAACTACCGTCCAATTGAGAGTTCTAAACTTTTGCTGAATTATTCTGAACATATAAATATAGATATATATAAATATATATTAAAAAAAGAAACACGTTAAAGACCTTTATTCGCTCGCGCGCGTCTGTACAGTTTCGCGCTTAGATATAATCGACTTTCGCTTTATTACGTTATACACCGTTTTTTTTTTTTTTTTTTTTTTTTTTTCGCTCCCCTGTAAGTTATTTAACGTGCGTCGATCGATTATTGTAATACACATGGTACTTATTCTCTAATTTATCACTTGTGCTTCCATCCAAGTTTTTTCCACCGATTTCGTATCCGTAACAAAAAAAAAGCGTAAAAAAAAAAAAAAAAAAGACCGAAGGAACGAAAGGACGAATGTTCCTTGGAAGGGATTCCCCGCAGTTTTCATACTCCGAGGACTTGGAAACGCGATTGATAGGCCGTCGGAGACGAATTGTTCGCAATTCAGCAATCTTTCTTTTTTTTTTTTTTTTTTCTATCTTATATTCTCTCTTCTGTGCGCTCGTGACAATCTTCGAGATCGAAATTTTAATCTCTCACCGATAAAAATTGGCAACAATGCGCTGTAAAGAAAAAAATTAACAAAAAAAAAAACAAATTGATTGGAAGACAAAAACGTCCGTTAAAAAAAGTAGAAAAAACCTACCAGGACTTTCAAATTTGTATCACTGAAAAAAAAAAAAAAAAAAAAAAAAAAAAAAAAAAAAAAATTTCATAAGTTTCTCATGGCGAGTCCCCGATTGTCCGATATTCCGAGGACCGATTGATTTCGCGGCGCAGTGGACCGGGAAACTTGTTGATTTTTGGTGTTTTTTAGATCGATTTTTTGAGAAAAAAAAAAAAAAAGAGATATCCTGAAGAAATCGATGATATCCTCAATTGTTATCCTCGTCTTTGGCGAAGATGAAGACTCGCGTTTGATTGGCAGAGTCCTCATTCATGGCTTTGTCATAGGACGGTGGTGGTGCTTCTTCCGGTGAATTTGGCGGCGGTATGAGAATAGCGATGTGATAGGGAGGCGGTGGTGGTGGAGGTGGAGGCGGTGGTTGTTGCTGTTGCTGTTGCTGAAGCTGCAACTGCAGATGCAACGGTTGTTGGCCGTGAGGTTGAGAATTTGGTCCGATGACCTGAAAGCCACGAGCATTTTCTTCTCTGATGGTGAGAGCCGCAGCCAACGTTGCGATTTGCTCTTCCTGTTCAAGATGTTCCTGATGTCGATGATTGTTGTGCGCCCGACGAAACAGCGTCGAGTAGAAACAACCGGAGAGCAGAAGCGTGAATAGCAAACCGCAGAATATCAGCATATCAAGTCCAGCGTCCTGTTGAGACGAGGAAATCAACTTGATTGAGATATATTTCTATTAATCTTTCGCTCGACGAGGAGCGTTCACGGATTTTAGGGTGAATACGCTAGTGATTGGAGGAACGGGACTATTGGCGTACAAAGCTTTGATAAATGATCGAAATCAAAAAGTTTATAATAGATGATATTATATGGTTACAATGCAAAAGGGCATTGTGAACTTTTTATAAAAGACGAAAAGCATTGGTGCACTTAACAATCCAAATTTGAATGTCGAATGTCGTGAATGTGTGTTATGCATGAGACTGGGGAGGATGAGACTAGAAAGCATAAGACTGTAAAGTATGAGAATCGAATGCATGAGACTTTAAAATACGAGAATAGGAAGGCAGAGACTTCAAAGTATGAGAATAGAATGCATGAGACTTTAAAGTATGAGAATAGAAAGCATGAGACTGTAAAGTATGAGAATAGAAAGCATGAGACTTCAAAATATGAGAATAGAAAGCATAGACTTCAAAGTATGAGAATAGAAAGCATGAGACTTCAAAGTATGAGAATAGAAAGCATGAGACTTCAAAGTATGAGAATAGAAAGCATGAGACTTCAAGGTATGAGAATAGAAAGCATGAGACATCAAAGTATGAGAATAGAAAGCATGAGACTTCAAAGTATGAGAATAGAATGCATGAGACTGTAAAGAAGACATGATGAAGAGATGTGATGGATGAGAATAGAAAGCATGAGAATGGAAAGTATGATACTCGAAAGATAGAATCTCGAAAGTATGCGACTGGAAGGAACTTTGAAGTAATGAGACTGTGGAAAACATGAGACCCGAATGGATTTGGAGGCAATGAGACTATTTTCTATTATTCATCTTAAGTTTTAGTAAAATGAGTATTAATAAGTGAAGAATTCATGATGAACGGTGGAAAAAGTATATCGGATACAAATTCGAAACTCCGAATACCGGAAGTTCGTAAAAATTCAGAAAAAGTAATGATTATTTCCGAGTTTCGATTTTTTCAGATTCTTCCCGAATTTTCGGGATAAAATTTTAAAAAAAATAAAAAATTCGCCGGCGTATTCACCCTATCGATCAATGGGTTTTATCGATCCTACCCGATTGCCGAAATAAAATTTAGCCACGGAGACGAAACCCGTGGCGAGTACGAACGTTATCCAAACGCCGCATCTCAATCTGTAGCCCGCCAATTCTGTGTCGCTTATTTCCGAAAAATCCAAAAAACCCGCCCTGTTAAGGGTCGCGTTGTTCGTTGTCTCGTTCGTTATTATTTGTCGATCGTTGTTGCTACCACCGCCGGCCGCTGCCGCGGCAGCTGCCGCTGCGTTTGTCACGTTACTGTTGAGCAAAAAAATTTTAGAATAATATAACAAAACAAAAATCGTCGGTATTGCGATAAACGGAGATGGATAAAAAAAATGTGTTTTTGTATTTTTTATAATCCAAAAATCTTAATTATCTATTTTTTTTTTATACCATCTCTATAAATTAACGAGAAGAAATCCGGGGAATGATCATCTACGCGACGCTCCGTTTTCGACAAATTCAATGTTTTGTCGAATTTTACCGAAAAAATGAAAAATCAAAAATGCGGCATTTTTTTTTTTGGTTTTTTTTTTTTTTTTTTTTTTTTTTTTTTCGAATTATTTCGCGACTCAAACACCGGACCGCATTTGTTCTCGAGAAATACAATAAGCGAGTCACCCTGTATATAGGAAGAACATGTTCCACGGAATCCTCTCGGTAGACCTTTTGCGGTTCTTTAATTACTTGCTGGTAACGATGTTTCTTGTTACATCTTCGTACGGATAACTTCGCGAAAGATGAGGGTTGATCGTTGGTATTCTCGTTTCCTCGTCCGTATCGGGAATCCAGTGAGTTACAAGTTGTTGATGATTTTGCGGCGCCTGCTGATGCTGCGGCTGTTGTTGCTGTTGCTGTTGTTGTTGCTGACGCTGGGATTGTGTGCGCGTCGTTGTTTCGCTCGAACCCGGATAACAGACGCGGACGGTGGGCGGACCGTTCAAACTTTGAAAACGATGAACCGGAGTTACCATCGGTCCGATTTCCCTTCCGCGTCGACCCCGTTGACCTGCGTGAACAGTATCTGCTTCCATATTACACCGTTAATATCCTAATATTCATTTTTATCGATTAATCGTCTTTCTTTTTACTGTATTCTCGCAAACAAAAATAATTTTGCATTTGGCAAATAATTATTTGTTTATTTAAATACGCGACGAGTATTTTTATTTTTACGAAAAAAAAAAAAAAATATAGATTCTCCCGAAAATCATCGATCGAATTTATCATTTTCGAAAATCTTTATCGCGCTTTTTTTTTTGTTTTTGTTTATTTATTAGTGCGAAAACATTATTGATATTGGAATTTCACAAAAATCTTAACGTTATCATTAAAAAAAATGTAAAACAAAATTGAAAGTCACTTTATTATTACTATGGTTATCATTGTAATTATATTCATCGAAATTTTATAAAAATTTCAAAAATATCGTAAACTTTTAAAAATAAAAATTCGAAACGATTTTTTAACATTATTATTATTATTATTTCAAAATCACGAATAAATACAATCTTCTCGTATTCGCGTATGTAAAACATTTTTTGTTTGTTCGATACTATCGCTCGCTATATAACTTTTTTTCTTGTTTCTTATTATTACTATTATCATTATTACCAGATCGGGTTTTTGGTGCGGAAGAGGAACAGGGATATCTGCGGGCCCCGTAGTTCCTGCCCGCCGGCTTGTTGATCCAGAAATGCATCAGCCACGAGCGAGAGTTGTAACACTTGTCGAATTTAAACGAAGGGGGGAGGGGTGGCGGATTGGCCGATGGACAGGGGGAAGGGGGATGGGCGATCGGGTCGTCGGACGGGGGGGGGGAGAGGGTACGAAATAATTAGCCCGGGCAGATGATCGATTATTTTCTTCGTAAAACTATCTTTAGACTTTCATTCTAATAACTCAGTTGTCATGTCTTGATTTTGCCTTTAGCTATCGTATGTGTGTGTGTGTGTGTGTGTGTGTGCGGGTTCAGTGGTTTGGACGTGTGCGTGTGTGTTACTTGATGCACCGAGAGGGTTACTCTTTTCAAGCCCCCGATTATCGCGCCCAGCTGCTGGCTTAAGCTCCAGACCTACCCCACCACACAACCCCACCGCTCACTGTTAGTCTTTGCTCTCCCCCCCATCTTCGATATCTTTGTCACTCGAGATCAGTTGTTTTTTTTTTTTTTCCTTTCGGTTATTTTTTTATCAGATTCACAGAGTTTTTGACATCGTTGAACCAACGGAGTTTTTGAAGCGAAAGAGAAGACGAGGGGCAACGAATTATCGCGCTCGGGGGACGCGAGAGTATGTACTCTTTGTCGTATTTATCTCTCAAATAGGCGAGCTTGCAACGGAGCGGTATCGCGCGCGGCACAACCGTGGCCCGCGCCGCGCGTCAATACCAAGCGGTCTCCCCAGTCCTGAATGTCCCGTTCCCCCCCTTCCTACCACCTCGCGCGGCTCTCGCCATCTCTGTCGAACTCAACAATCCTCCCTTATCTTTCATTTTTTTTTTGGTTTTCATCCTCTTCTTATTCAAACGATACAAACCCCCATAAAGTTTGACCGCTGCATCCATCTTTCAGGGAATTTGGCAAATGTGGAAGATTTTTGGTTACCGTACGTTGGATTATGGATACTGGAGACGCGTAATGTTCGGAGATCGGCAAAATAGTTTTTTGTTTGCAAATAATATAAAATAAACATTTTTTTGTCTTCGTATTTATTTTGCTCGGAGTTTTTTAGGGATTGAAAATATTTATAGAGTTTTGTAGGGATTAAGGATAGAACCGAGAGCTGCATTCTCGTTAGTAGATAAAAATACAGCTGTTTCGAGTTTTAGTGACTATATGTTCCGTCTATCGGCAATAAATTTCGCGAGCATTTTCTAACCTAAAATCGAACGAAAAACGTACGCCGCAAATCACTGAATCGCGACAAAACAATCTTTCAATATCAGTGTCAATAATTGCAATAGAATCTTCCAATCGATTTAGTTAATATCACAAAAATTTCGTTATTGACGCGACAATGATGTCATCTTTTGTCATAATGTAAATAAACGTCAAATTCGATCATTTCGTTCGTGTCCTTCGAAAATAACCTTAAAAAACATCGGCCGATTGTTATTACAGGCGAAAACAAAAAAGAACTTTCGAGAATATGAAGCAAGTTTACTGGTAGAATAGATTTGAAAAAAAAATAATACGATTTTAAAAATGTTGCTATTCGTCGAGAGAAAATTGTGTCGAATGGGCAGCGGCCTGTTGAGAAAATTCTCCGTTGCTCTGGAAAGCACTATCGCACCCTCTCACATCCATGATAACGATGCGAGTGAAATTATAGATCAGAATCGTGATTTTGAACGATTGAGAAGTGAAACGGACAAATCGCTTAGAGTAGCGATTATCGGTTTACCGAATGTCGGAAAGAGTACAATGATCAATCGGCTCATAAAACGTCCCGTAAGTAAAGAAAACAAAAAATTCAACCGTCAAAAGTACAAAAATGGTTTTTGTAAAGAATTTTCGAAATTTTGGAAAAAATTTTTGCAATTTTTTTTTTAATGTGTTGTAAATTTTTTGGCAATCTTTATCACAAAATGTTTAGTAAATTTTTTGAAATTTTTTTCGAAATTTAAAAAAAAATTTTATTGCAATTTTTTTAAATATTTTTTTGTCAAATTCTGCCGCCAAAATTACAACAATTTTTTTTCATTTTCAGATTTGCGCAACTGCCGCGAGGGTACACTTGACGAGATCCAAAGCGGACGCCGTTTATTCGGAAAATAACACGCAATTAGTTTTCATCGATACGCCGGGTCTGGTGTCGGCGCACGAATTCAAGAAATTCAATTTGGAGGAGAGTTTCAAATCGGATGCGGCGGAGGCAATGGCGAGTGCCGATATCGTCGGCGTTGTTCAGGACGTGTCGAACAAATTCACGCGGGGAATAATTCACGATAAAATATTGGATTTATTGAAAATGAGCCGTCCCGGCGTGCCGTCTTTATTAATAATGAATAAAGTCGATTTAATGAAACGGAAAAAAGAATTATTGGCGCTCGTAACATCGTTATCCAGCGAACGCGGCTGGCCGAATTTTTCGGACGTTTTTATGGTATCGTCTTTGACATCGGACGGCATCGACGACCTGAGGGTAATAAAATGAAAAATATTTATAAAAAAAAAAAAAAAAAAAATCCGAAACAAAAATTTTTTTTTTTTTTTTTTTTTTTTTTTTTTTTTCAGAATTATCTATTGGATTCGGCAAAACCCCGAGACTGGGACTACGCGTCGAACATCATAACGAATCAACCACCGGAGAGAATAATCGAGAGTTCGGTACGCGCGAAACTCATGGATTCGCTGCCACAAGAGATTCCTTATCAGTTGACCATTGAAATGGAACACATGCAAACCCTCGAAGACGGTACTATAAGTTGTTTCGTTAACGTTTCTTGTCCGTCGGACAGAATATCGAAAATCGTTCTCGGCAAAGGTGGACAACGAATAAGAACCGTCGCCCGCGATAGCGAACAAGAATTGAGCAATGCTTTCAGAACCCCTGTGAGACTCAAAGTTGCGGTACAATTCAATGAAAAAAAATCATAATTGTAACTTAAGAAAAAAATAAAAAAATAAAAAAATACATAACACGTAATAATCAAAAATTGCGAAAAAAAAAATTAAAAATTTTTATTTCTGTACATTTTACAAATCGTATCGGATAATCTCGGATTTTTGAAAAAAATGTTATCGTAATCCTCGTAAATCGATATTACGATATTTTCGTAGCAATCGTTGCAAAAAATTGTTAAAAAATTATTCGAATGATATTTCGAGAAGAAATTTTGAGAAAATTAATTTTGAACAATTTTATCATTTTTTTTTTTTTGCAACGAAAGAGTAATTATGCAAAATTGAATTAAAAACCGTAAATTTTTATTTTCCGAGTCGAAAAAAATTCGATTGACGATTTAATCACACGATTCTCAACTTTGGTATAACAATTATAATTTTTTTTTTTTTTTTAATTTCTTCACGATGATTGCGCGAATCGCGTGAACAATTTGTGTTCTTCGGTCAATCGGTGTCCATTCGACGATATTTTTTCGTTGTTGTTATTGTCATTTTTGGCGATATAGGGAAACGCGAGATCGGTGCCTTTTAGATTCTCCGCGATCCACGAATCTGCATCCGCCTCGAGTTCCTTCGTGAAAGTATCCATCCACGCGCCGGATTTTCCTTTTCTGACGAATGTTCCCGGCGATATTATACCGCATTCGCGTAATTCTGACGAATTAACCATCGGATTGTCGCGGAAATTTTTTATGTCGATGTAATCGGCTAATTTCGATATTTCCTTGTCGCTGTAACTTTTGCCGAGAAAACGAGCGATTTTTCGAATGGCTCTTTGCAAATCCTGTAAATAAAAAAATAATAATAATAATAATAATAACATAATTTATAGTTTGATAATATTTCGAAGATTTTTCAAATAAATTTTCGAAATTTTGAGATTCGCGATATATTCGATTTACCCATTGCATTTCTTCGTAAAATATAAAAAGCAAATTTGGATGATGACGCTGAGCCCACGCTTCTTTCAAATGCTCCCAGTAAGGACTCCATGGCGCTAAAAAAAAAAAAAAAAAAAAAAAAAAAAAAAAATTGAAAAAAAATTTGTTTCCGATATAATTTTATCAAAAATATCCGTATATTCAATTTAATATATATATTAATAAAATATATCAACGAAATAAAATGGATATCAATATTAATAAAAAAATGTTAATTAACCTTTTTTTTTTAATATCACAAGTTTCAGACTAATAATTGCCGAAAAGATATATTGCCGTTAAAAAAAAAAAAAAAAAAAAAAAAAATGTGATAAAATTTTTCCGGAAAAAAAAAAAACTTTTCAATCCGAAATGAAAATCGAAAAGAAGTTTTGAATTTCGAATATAAAGATTACAATTTTTTTTACATCGACGAGAATTACGACATAAAAAAAAAACAGTTTATAGAATTAGTGAATAGTGAAAAAAAAAAAAAAAAAAATTAAAAAATACGTACTGAGATCGTCGCGGAAGTAATTCCAAAATTCTCGAAAATCTCCCTGATATCCCTGCGTTAGGATTGCGCGATTGAGATGATACCAAGAAACGGCGACGTCCTTTGGATTTCTCGCAACGTAAACGATCTGCGTCGGTAAGACAGAGACGGCGATTGAGTTTTTTTCGGGTTAAAATAAAAGAGAAAGCGGCCGAAAGTGTCAGCGGTAAAAAAAAGTAAAAAAAAAGTTCATTGAACTCTATATATATACTTTGCTGCCGCTGTCCAAAATACCGGGCAACAGACTCAGCGGAAAGTGCGATTTGATGAATCTCGGTGACGGTAGCTTCTCCAACGATTCGTATCCCGCTTTCGAAATATCTCGGCAAAATTTTTGTTTACTCTCATCGCCTTCGTTCATCTTTACAAACTCTTCGGTTACTTCCGGATGATTAAACAAACTGAATCTGTTTTTTGTTTAAAAAAAAATTAAAAATAATAAAAATAATCTTTAATCGATTATTTAACACATTTTTTCGCACGAAAAGGGTGAAACGTGAAATATACTTAAATTTTTTTCGAATCAATGAAAAAAAAAAAAAAAAAAAAAAAAAACAACGAATTAGAAGAAAATTAAATAGTAATGATAATAATAATAATTAATCACGGAATAATTATTTATTCTTATTATTGCTGTTATTGATTATTAACTACGCGACTGATAGACAAAAAACGCCAAAATGTAAAAAAAAAAAAAAACCGAAATTTTTTTTTCGAGTTTCTTGACCGACTGAATTTTTTTCATAATCTTCTCGAAGTTATAATTTAGTAAACTATAAATCCGTTCAAAGTCATAATTTAGTTTATCGTTATAGTGTGCGATATATATATATATATATATCGATCGTTTAACGGCAGAAGGGCACATGGGGATTTATGCATATTATACGTTGTAATGTAATCTTGTGGCATTGAATAATCGATATTTATCGAAGATTGCATTGTTAAAAAAAAGTTTCAATGAAAATCAACATACATCCGAAGGAAAACCGTTTTTTTTTTACAAATATCCAAACTGGTATATCGAAGGTAAAGTCATTCAACGGTAACAAAAAAAAAATCTGTAATTCGTTTTTTTTTTTTTTCCACTAATAATAATAGATTATCGTCACTATACACAGTATCAAACTCCTTGTTGATTATTATTATTATTATTTTTTAATAATAACGAAACAGTAATTTCAATTTTTCATTCAAAATTCATTACTTTCCACAATATGATATAATTAAATTCGCATTTTACTTTGATAAATTCGATTTCTTTCGAAAAGCGATATTACGATTTTTTTTTTTGCAAACTATCAAATGAACGATTTTATTCATTTTTTTATTTTATTTTTACTCCATTGATATATATATCTATCGTTACTGGAAAAGTTAATTGAAAAAAAAAAAAAAAAAAAATTTCTTACTCTAGAAATGGAAATCTCTCGGCTAAGTATCGGGTTTTGGAGCTCTGAAAATCGAGATCATTGGACAATAGCCAGACGAGTTCTTGAGTCCACGTAGTTCCGGATCTCGGATACGACAGTACCCATGTGTCGCTCGGTCGGCTCTCGAAATTGTAAAATCCTTCCCCCTGTTCGACGTAACGATGGGGAAACAAATATCCTTTGTCGCCGACTTTTACCCAACCGGTGCGTTCGCCTTTAAATCTCTCGAGCATTTTCACCGTCAGTTCGGCTTCGAGGGCTTCGATTTTTGGTAATTCCTTCGTCATTTTTTTTTCTTCTGCTTTCGTCGATAAAAATCAAATTTGAAATTTTTTTTTTTAAAAAACGGAACGTAAAAAAAATTTAATTAGAAAAAAAAAAAGTTTCGACTTTTGCTAAAACGTTTAAATTCCAATATATATATATTTTTTTTCGAATTAATTTTTTTTATTTTTTTCATTAAAATAAATTTTTTATTTTTTGTTTCCACATATTGTTAAAAAAAAAATTACTCCGAAAAAAAAATGCGAATTTCCGGTTCAGCGTTTAAAAATCACAACACTGATTTTTTTTTTAATAAATTTTTATATGAATTAAAAAATATTTCGACACTCACTGAATCGATCGATAAAATCTTCGTAATTCCCGATATCGTTTGATTCTATCGCGACGCGACTAAAGCACCGAATAACAAGTCGAAACTCAACGTTCGAATTTTTTTTTTTTTCACTAAATTTGAAGATTACACCGTCGCGGAGACTTCGCCGCGATAGAAACAGAAAATTTATTACTTTCTCTCGTACGTGTGCCGCGGGAACGAATTTAAATCGCTGGAGAAGACAAATCGACTTGTGCACTTCGTTTCTTGGACTGTTGTGACGACGGCGATCGTTTCCCGGATATATATGGATATATGGATATGGAAGTCCCCTTTCGACTCTCGAAATGATTTACAAACCGCGCGGGTGAAAGTGTCTCTTTTGCTGTTGTTCCACATAACTTATCCCCACTGTTTTCGGTTCGATGAGATTCTCCAATTCTTCAGAGCCTATCGTACGCCGATACCATCCTATCGATGATAAAAAAAGTTCGCTTATCGATGTTTTCGTACCGATAATAAAAACGTTCGAAAGGTCATTTTTTTTTTCATTTTTTTTTTTTTTTTTTTTTTTTTTCTATCGTTTATTTTTGCACAGTCATAATTGTAGGAACTTTCGGTAACAGGTAGAGGCTTATCGATCAACTTAACTCTATTTTGACTATTAAAAAAAAAAAATAGTATTAAAAAGAAGAAAATATCAGTCTTCGTTGCGAATTCATCGCAATTGTCGTTATACCTTAAGATTAGAGTATTGAGAACTGACTATTTATCGTTATTTTTTTTTTTTTTTTTTTTTTTCTTACGTAAAATCATTTTAGAGGAATTTCTGGAAAATTACGAAAAAAAAAAAAAAAGATTCATGAGCAAAGAAATGCGCGACAGGAACATTGACGATTAACGGGTTCTCCGCGAATCTTTGTTTTACTTTTAAAAATAATTTACCGATTATTCTCGTTTCATCGGCATTTTCATTCATACAAATTTCTCTGTTTTTTCAGCGATTATTCGTTATCATTGTTTCGATAAATTCTTAAAATTTTGTGTATTTAAAAAAAAAAAAAAAAAAAAAATCGAATAAAAGTTTAGATTATACATGAAGATAAATCGGTTATCGATCGATTGTTATCTCAATCGCATAATTTCTTACATTTTTTATCGATCCATTAAAATAATATTGATATTTTTTTTTTTTTTCATTAATTACAAAAAGTTTCATCAATTTCGAGAACGAAAAAAATAAGCATCGCAAGAATAATCGAGAAATTAATTAATAAAAGTAATTATAGATTTCTTAACCCTTTTTTTTCTAAAAATAATGGTAATGATAATAAAACTAAAAAAATTTATCTAATTACTTAAATAATACTTTAGGCACATTTTTTGCGTTTCTTGAGGCACTTTTTTTTTTTTTTTTACAAATTTCGATGCGTCTTTTTTTTTTCGTTTTTTTTTTTTTTTTTTTTTAATTCACGTACACGGAATAACGATTGTATTTCCGATAATCATAGTCAAGTCTTCGGTTTCTTCTGATTCGTTGCTCGATCCTCCAACGGCGAATAATCCTATCTGACGTTGAGAATTCGGTGATATGGAGCGTTGCGTTACGGAAGACAGTCTTTTGGTCTCTCGAATTTCCGGCGAAGACGCCTCATCCATTATAAGACTCGACTCGAGATCTTCGATTTTAGGAGATTTTTCCACCGGTTTACTTCGACTTCGCCGTATAGCGAGAAGACTACTCAGTTCGGGATTTGCGAGAAAAGGTTCGCAGCGCTTCGTATGCATTTTCATATTGTCGTGACGATTAAACGGACGATTGCAACCCGGACAAAAAAATCTGAAAGTTAATTCGAAAAAAAAAAAAAAAAAAAAAAAAAAAAAAAAAAAAAAATTGATATTTAGTTTTTTTCTAAGTTATTTTTTTATATTAAAGAATATAATTAATAAATAATTTTAGCATTTTTATTAAATTTATTAAATATTAAAAATTTTTTAATTTGCAATTCATTAAATATTAAAATGAAAATTTATTAAATTGTTATTAAAGAATTTTTTATCTTTATACTCGAGAATAAATAAATAAATTCACAAATCACCTTTTTTCGCTGTGAACAGCCATATGAGCCGCGAGATGCGATTGCTGAGCGAAATCCTTACCGCATGTGGTGCACTTGTATTTTCTTATACCTTTGTGTTTCAGCAGATGTTCTTTTAATATATGACTACTTTTGTAGACGTTGGAGCAGAGATTGCATTTATATTTTGCCGCCGAGTGAACCTACGAAAATTTAATACAATAATAAAAATGAAAAAAAAAAAAAAAAAAAAAAAAAAATGATTATCGAAATTTATTCGATAAATAAACACAAATCGATGCGTCTTTTTTTTTTTTTTTTTTTCACCACAGATTTCGAGTGAAGATGATAATTATTTAACGATTTTCTCACATTTTGATGATTGTTCAAAGCTTTTTTCGATTTGCAACGCTTCTCGCAGACGTTGCATACGTAATCCTTGGAATGTACGTTCGCGTGATGCCTCTCCAGTGCTTCGCTATTGCATAGATATATAGAACACAATTTGCACATATTTGCGGCTTTATCTTTGTTATGGATAACCATATGCGCTCGCATGCGGCCCTTCGAGTAAAATTCTTTGCCGCAGACGTGACACGTGATGTCCTGTGAAAAAATTAAAAAAAACGTATTAATGTTACTAATTTAATTGCAGAATTTCCACTTAAGCGTATCGATGTTTATAGTAAAAAAAGAAGAAAAAAAAAGCGTTTCAAACTTTTCAATAAAATTTGTAAAATTTAATTAGCCGTCGAAAGAAATTATTACAACAATTGTTTTCTGCAATCAATAGTCACAGATTTCCGGATATAAAAAAAAAAAAAAAAATCATATTTTTCTATCGTTTTTTGGTACCAAATGAAAAGTTCGCGATATCTGAAAAAAAAAAAAAAAAAAGTTTTCGTTTGATTTTTTTTTTGTTTATCGATCCATTTGGTCGATTTTTTCGGAAAATTTTTTTTTGTTACTTCGTTATGATTGATAAGAATTTATAATTTTACGATTTCCCGATTTTTTCGAACGGCGCGACTTATACGCGATTAGCGTAATTTTAGAGTCGATTTTTTCGGAGTAAAACGAAAATTACAACTTTTCGCTGAAAACGATTGCCATCGGCAATTTTTAAAATTCAGCTAATAGTCTCCCAACTTTCTAGAAGATTACCATCCATTAGTTGCACTGTGGATGCCGTCCGTTAGAAAGTTATGATAAAAGTCGATTCAGTGCACCAATTGACCGGTGACTCAAAGTTTTTAGATTAGAGTGACGACTCTCCTTTATCTCGATGCTTTGTCTAAATAGATCCCCACAATCGCAGACCACAAGAACCCGATAAACGACAAAAATTAAATTCGTGTAAAAAATTATTCGAAAAATAAAAATTTTACGATCGTTTGTACATTGAATTTTTCACACAAAACAATCGATCATTTTTATTGTCTTTTTCCGGTCATTTGTACCGTAAATTTTTGGCAAAAAATGATTCCTCTTTTTTTTTAAATCTCTTTACGATCCCCTAGAATACCAAAGGTGAAAAAATAAATTTTTTTTTTTAAATTGCCGATGTTTTCCGTATTATAAAAATAAAATAAATTTTTTTTTTTAAATTGCCGATGTTTTCCGTATTATAAAAATAAAATAAAATTAAAAAAAAAAATTGCCGATATTTTCCGTATTATAAAAATAAAATTAAAAAAAAAATTAAAAACTAACTTTTTAAGTTATAACTTTAACTTTAAAAGTTTCTTCTATTGATTGTTTTTATTTTTTAAATTTCTTTTAAAATTTCTTTTTTTTTTTTCTTCTTATTTTCTCATTATCTCGTAACGAAAACAACAATAACGACTGTACCTTTACGGGTTTGTGAGTCGACTTGTGATAACTCAGTACTTGTCTACTGGCGCTACTAAAATCGCATTGATTGCATCTGTAAGGTCGCGAACCGGTATGCGTATTCATGTGTTCCTCGAGAAGAAAAGCCGTAACGTACCGTTTCTCGCATAATTCGCAAGCGTACGGCTTTATTTTCAAATGACTTTTGCGAATGTGACAACGTATATTGCTAACAGTAACAGTAGCAAAATCGCAAGCGTTGCAACGATAGGGTCGCATCTCCAAATGTCCCCATATGTGCACCTGACACTTGTCTTGTCGGAGATAAGATGCCTTACAGATCTTACAACCGAATGTTTTTTTGTCGAGAAACACTATTTTCTCGCCGACGACCTCCTCATCCACTACCGACATATCCACCGTGTAAAATGTTTCTATTTCCATTTTTTGCTCGTCGGTTATCAGATCCGCAATTTTACCGAATTTCTTTCTCTCCTCTTCTTCTTCTTCTTCTTCCGCTTCGGTCTCTTCGTCTTCTTCCAATAATAACTCGACGTCCTTTTTCGTTAGAGATCTCGAAACTCTTAGTTCCATTTTTATGCCTTTCGCTGCTTTTATCTCTTTCGGCTTTTTTATTTCTTCAGTTTCTTTCGTTTCTTTCGTTTCTTTCGTTTCTTTCGTTTCTTTCGTTTCTTTCGTTTCTTTCGTTTCTTTCGTTTCTTTCGTTTCTTTCGTTTCTTTCGTTTCTTTCATTTCTTTCGATTCTTTCGCGTCTTTCGTTTCTTTCATTTCTTTCAGTTCTTTCGCGTCTTTCGTTTCTTTCATTTCTTTCGTTTCTTTCGCGTCTTCCGTTTCGTTCGTTTCTTTCGTTTCAACGGCTATCGCCGGTGTAATTTCTATAACACTTTTTCTCGTGACTTTGGCATTAGAAATATCTTTCGTTACAACAGCGATCGTTGTCGCTCTCGATGCCGAAGATTCCGGACTTTTTTCCACGCGTTTGCCAGCTTCGTCGCCGGCGATCGGACACTCGTCGGTCGGTGTCTCGTTTCTCGAAGATTTCGGCTTTTCCGCCTCCGGAAACGCAACAAACTCGTTAGGGATCCATACGAATTCGTTTGACTTTACCGAACTCTGTGATTGCTGATCGGATTTTTCTAATTTTACGATAACTGTTACCGGTTTACTCTTCGGCGAGTCAAGCGATCCTCTGGAATCGTTCAGTGACTTCTTTGGAACGTTACGAATACTCGCGCGACTTCGCGTTCGACGATCCGATTGATCGGCGTCGAGGACGGCGAGCGACGAATTTTCCAAAATTTTCGCCTCCGGCAATTCGATTTTTGTACTATTGTCGCATTTCGCTTTGGTACTCGGAGTCGAAACGATTTTTAAAACATTTTTTTCGTCATTTTTCGTTTCGGATTGAAATGCATTTTTTTTTACATTTTCATTTGTGACTTCGAAAAATTTTTTTTCGTCTTTTTTAGCTTCCGATTGCAGAGTATTTTTTTCGTCATTTTTCGTTACGAAATTTTTTTTCTCATTTTTGTTTGTGACTTCGGAAATATTTTTTTGGTCATTTTTCGTTACGGATTGGAGAGGATTTTTTCTCACATTTTTGTTTGTTACTTCGGAAATATTTTTTTGGTCATTTTTGGTTACCGATTCGATGGAATTTTTTTGGTCATTTTTCGTCGTCGATAACTCAGCGATTACTCTGTCGGACTCTTTGATTTTCATCGACAAATTGTTCGCCGTCAGTGGCAGAGGTTTCAGGACTTTCGCGACTTCGATTGTTGTAATTTGACGCTTTCTCTTGCGGCTCGGGGTGAGAATCGGCGATGAATTTTCTTTGTCGGATTCCGCGTTTTCCAACGTTGCCGACGATGGCGAACGAACTCTGTTCCTCGGGCACTTCTTCGATTTCTAATTATTGCGAATCAAAACAGAATTTATCAATCGCAAGTTTTTAATGAAAAAAAAAAAAAAAAAATTATAAAACGAATTTAAAAAAATTGATATTATAATTTGACGAATAACTATGATGACGTCGTAAAAATAAAAAAATTTATGATTTTTTCATAAATTCGCCGTGAAATTGTTTATTCATTTATACGATTTCGTCTCAAATAATAAAAAAAAAATATATATATATATATATATTTTTTTTCAATACCTTCGCAGCGACGAGTCTCTGCTGAGTCCTCTGACAATTCTCTTGAAACTCATCGATGAACTCCAATGTACCGATGCATCGCATGCAGACAGCGTGAGACAATTCGTCGGTTTCGTCGATCTAAAATTAATCCATTATAAGAAAAAAAAAAAAAAAAGAAAAGAAGAGAAAACAAGGAAAAGGCGTATCAATATCTTTCCGATGATAAAAAAAAAAAAAAATTGAAGGCCGCGGCGCTTTCGCTGGAAAGGATTTTTCGGAAGACGACGTGGGGAGACGCAACGGCGAGGAAATGAATATCTTATTATTCTTCGAAAAATATCATAGATTTATTTTTTTTGTTGTGTAAACAGTTGGAATAGGTAAAAAGTGAGCATGCGATCGAAAAACTAATCATTTCTTTCATTTTTTCTTGTCGTTTTTTTTTTTTTCGTTTTTTCATTCTTATCACCTAAAATCCTAAACTTATCTCGTAATCACACGTTTCGTACGTTCCAAATGGAAGAAAAAAACTGCATTTTTTTTCTTTTTCTTCTTTTTCTCTCTTAGTTTTATCCGCTATTCTTAATATTAACGTAATAATAAAGACTTATTGCTTTCATTAGTTGGATATCTGTCGATATCATTCGGTTTTTTTTTTTTTTTTTTATCGTCATTCCGGTTGAGACGGCCGGCCGCGTAACTTTTGCCCGTAGACTCGGCGAAAATACAGAAAAAAAAAAAAAAAAAAATGTTTTCGAAATGCAACACATTTTCTTTTTTTTTTTTTTTTTTTTTTTTTTATATATATATTTTTGTGTAAATATCGAAGATTCTTTAATTCGATAATGAAATTTATCGATATCTTCTATGCGGCGTGTTTCGTCTCGTCTGTTGAAAAAGTTTCAAAGGCACTTTTTGTTTGTTTGTTTTTTTTTTTTTTTTTTAACATTACAATAGTTTTTTTAGCGACGCATTGCGCGTCGATCCAGTCATTTTTTTTTTTTTTTTTTAGTCGAAAAATAATTTTCAACCGGATATTCGTCGCGTACTTTCAGCACGAAACGTTATAATCGTATCGTTTGATACTTATTTTATGCGGTATAAATTCTGTATATCAATAAATTGAATATTAGTTATAAATATTCGGAAAATTTAGGCTCTCGCGGTTATCGATGCAGGAAAAATCCCTGTGGTCGTTTTTTTTTTTTTTTTTATAAGATTTTTTTTTTTCTTTCTTTTTTTTTTAATATAGAAAATAGCAAAAGAGATCGGGGATCTTCGATGGAAGACTTTGACGATCGTACGCGGGGCTTCGCACCTGTGCGATTGTACCTCACGTATCTGTCTATCTATATATATAAGTTCCCGAGTCTCTTTGTGATACAAAATTGGCGGAGAAATGTGTAGAATTTTATTTTGAGTCAAAAAATCGAAGAAATTTTTTTTTTTTTCTTTTTCATTTTTTTTTATGCGATTTTCTTGCGATAGTTGAGTGACGAAATTTTCGAAATAATCTTTATTTTTTCAGTTTTTAATGAAAAATGAGGCATTTCGGTTGTTTTTTTTGTTTTTTTTTTTTTCTGGTATCGACTGATTACTTTGACTGTTCGTAAAACGAAAATTCTCCACCGCGCGAATTTTTTCCAAAGATAAACTTTTCTTTTGTATAATAAACATTTTCGAAGATATTTTGACTGCTAAAGAATCGATAATTCTGTGCATTGAACAAAAATTCTTCCAAAATTTTCTCTCAATCCGCCGACCGAAAAAAAATTTCAACACCAAAACTACGAATTTCGCAAAATTGTATCTTTCGTTCAAAATTTCGCAAACCATTGAACCAAAAAAAAAAAAAAAAATATCTCCACATAACCCGCCAAAAATATTGGTATCACATATTATGCATAAAAAATTTGGTCTCATTATCGAAAAGTTCAGAAAATAATTGCCTCTCAAATATGTAAATTGGCACTTGACGAATGTCGATTTGTTTCTCGTTACAATTTTTCTTTTTTCCTCTTATTTTTTTTTTCCAAACGTATTGTCTCATTACAAACTACGTAAAAAAAAAAATGTGTGAGGAAATTCCCTACGATCATAAAAAAAAAAAAAAAAAAAAAAAACCCTAATCGACGAAAAAAAAAAAAAAAAAAAAAAATCGTTATCCTTAAATTATTTTTCATTGGAATTCGTATCAGGATTACTCCCACCGTCGCTCATCTCCGTATCCTCTTTTTTTCCATTTTTCTCAAAGTGTCTTTTCCTGTGAACTTTCATATTATCCCGTCGATTGAATTTCCTTCCGCATTCGGGACACGCGTGAGTTTTTTCTCCGTGAACATGTCGATGCGCAGCCAAATGACTCGCTTGAGCAAAGCTCGCGCCGCATTTTTGGCAAATATGTTTCCTGAGTCCTTCGTGTTTCAGCAAATGTTCGTTCAAAAACGCTTTCGACGCGTATCGATTATTGCAAACATTGCAAACGAAAGGTTTCGGATTCGAATGTTGCAAAACGTGAGCTTTGTATTTGGATGCGACTTTGAAAGTTTTCGCACAAGTATCGCAAGTGTAAGTAGTCGCGTGTCGCGTCTTAATGTGATCATTGAGAACCGCGAGACTGGAATACAAATTGTAGCAAAATCGGCAACGAAAGTTTCGTCTGTTCTTCAGATGCACACTGCCGATATGGGACAGTAGTCGTGTGCGGAAGGGAAATACTTTTCCGCAGTATTCGCACGCCAAGTTCTGCGGCGGTAGATGCGACTTAACGTGCATCTGAAGCGAAACTTTGTGATGATAACTTTGTCCGCAATCGGTGCATCGATACGGTTTGATGCCCTTGTGAACGTTATCGTGTTCCGTGAGATCGAATTTCGATCGAAATCTCTTTGGACATTTGGGACACTGCATGGGACGCGGATTCGTATGGGAACATCGTATGTGTTTCATAACATCGGATTTACAGACGAATTTAGCGCAACACAAGGTACACGCGTACTGCTTGATACCGAGATGAGTTTTAACGTGTACCGTACATTTGTCGCGACGTTCATAGACCTTACGGCACAATTTGCACGAATAGCCGGTCTGATTGGATACGACTACTTGTTCGACATTGTCGTCGACTCGAATCTCTTCGCCATCAACGCGAAACAATTCTTCCGGATTGAGCGTTGCGCTCAGACGTTTTTCCATCTCTTCGAGTTCCGCGATTTTCGTTATTCCTCCGTTAGTCGTGTTATTCTTGTTGCGATTGTTGCTGCCGTTCATAATCGTTGATACGATTTTATCGACTTCGACGTTATTCTCGTTTTCCAATAAATCAACGATTTTCGAACCCACGAGACACGATCCCTGATCTGGAAAAACTTTAGCCAAAACTGTTAGAAATTCCGTGTCGTGCTTTTTGCGGCGTAATTCGAGAGTAAAACTTATGTCTTCGATGTCTCCGTGACGATTCGTTGACTCTTTTACGGAAACCTCCATATCCGGGGAGGAAGAGACGACGGTGAGGACTTTGTTTAACGCGGAGGTTGGGATTTGTATCATATTGGAGTCTTCGGGAAGTTTTTCCGGACGCTTTGGCGGTGAGGAAGATTTTTCCGGGGGTATTGGAGTTTCCGGAGCGTTTTCTTTCTTTTCCGGGGAATCGCTGTGACTCCGTAATCTACTGGCGATCGAAGCATTGCTTGGGGTTTTTTGGGAAACTGCTGGAGTCGCGGCTATGGAATTGCGACTTCGCAACCAACGTTTGTTTCCACTCGCGTCGCGGGGATTCCCCGAGGGATTTGGAGGGCTTTCGGTCTTTTCGTTTTCGCTTCGGGAACGCGAACGGCGCAAATTACGGAGCTTTCTTCGGGGCTTTGGAGTCGTGTTTTCCGCCTCCGGCTTGTCGTATGTCGTGATTTCTAATGATTCGGTTACTTCCGGCGGATGATTGAAGACTTTTTCGGGACTATTGCTCAGCGGCGGATTGAAGTTTTTGTCGGTACTGTTGTTGTTCGTTGATGGCGTCGACGGCGGCACCACTGGCGGATCCTCGATCTTTATTTCTTCCTGTATCGGATGCATTAGGAATTAGACGCACCGGGGTTTGCGAAATTTCTTTTTTTTTTTAAGATTTTAGAGTTATTGTTACGTTGAGATTAGGCGTTTTTTTTTCTTTTTTTTTTTTTTTAGGTTTTTGAATGGAAGCGATTGTTTCGAAACAATTTTAAGTCCGATGACGACGATAATTTTAATATGTAAAAAAAAAAAAAAATTCACGTATCATTAAGAAAAATATTGTAAAAAAGTTTGCAATTCAAATATTGAAAAAAAAAAAAAATTGAAATTCAAATATTATTAATTTTAACGCCTAATCTCGTGAATGTAACAAATGTGAAGCGATGTACAATTTTTAAAGCTCGCAATCTTTTCCGATAATTTTTTTTTTCTCTCACGTAATTACGAAATTATTATCTATTTCTATCCATTTCATTGTTATTTTTATTCTCATTTTTTTTAGGGCATTTTTTCCAAAATATCTGTATCAACGTTTCCCTATAGTTAACAGAAACGTGTTACAGAAATTCGTCTCCGAGACGAATAAAATTCTGCAAAAAATTGCAAGATAAAAAAATCGTTTTTTTTTTCTCCTGCATTTCGAGGGAAAAGATAGCGAGATTCTCAGTTGCGCAAGTGTACAAAGCGTCTATCCCCCTCCCCTGAGCAGAGCGGTAGAGTGTTCAGAAAAAAAAAAAAAAAAAAAAAAAAATTGAATATTGAAGAAATTAAAAAAATGAAAGTAAAAAATGGTATGTACAATGAAACTTACAGCGTCTGACAACGGCGGAAGATTGTAACGATCGCGCAACTCTTGTTGGGTGCGCAGACACTCCTCTTGAAAGTCGCAAACGAATTCAAGTTTTCCGAGACACTGTACACAGATCGCCTTCGGCAGAGGGTCCTCCTCATCGATCTGTGATATCAAACAACAATAATCATTCTATTTGTCTAAATTACAAAGCAAAAAATTACGAAAAAAAAAAAAAAAAATTGCAAAAATTTTATTTTTCAAAAAAAAAAAAAAAATCTACGTTACAATTTTTTGTCTTGAAACCAAAAAAAAAATGAATCTCTACCGCTCCGCAGACGCAATATTTGGAATGTAAAAATTTTGCAAGACCCGCAGTACGTCTTTATCCTTCCGGAAAAAAAAACGTTTTCTACACTTGTAGAAAAATATAAAAATTGGATTGTCCGCCAAAACGACAAAACATTTCTACGCTAGTAGAATAATGATAAAAATACAAATGTGCACAACGATAGCAAAAAAAATTGCTTCTCGGCGCAACAAATTTTTATATGTACGCTGAAAAAAAAAATTGCTTCGGGATAAACAACATTTTTGTAGAACGGGAAAATAAAAATATATGAAGGACACAGGTGGGGATGAAAGCGGGCCATTCGATTCGCGTAAAAATCGCCGAAAAACAATAAAAACGTTGTGTCAAAGGTTTGTTTTTTTTTTAATCGAAGAAAATTATCCAAAGCGTCGTTTCCGAGAGGCGTCAACGCCATGTTTTTTTTTCTA
The DNA here is from genome assembly GCA_963971235.1 of Cryptus armator. Classification (NCBI taxonomy): domain Eukaryota; kingdom Metazoa; phylum Arthropoda; class Insecta; order Hymenoptera; family Ichneumonidae; genus Cryptus; species Cryptus armator. The sequence continues at coordinate 15,098,645 of OZ020240.1, forward strand.
ACCCCTCGAAAAAACTTCGATTGCAAAATCATCGGCGAGGGTGTTGAAAAAAAAGAAAAACACCCCCGACGCGTTTAATTTGTCGGCCGACGCTTCACTCAAATGTTCGTGCATTTTGTAAGAAAAATTCCGTAATGGACAAAAAAAAGTGTCGCGAAAAAAAAAAATAATGATAATAAAGACTCACCACAATGTTGACTTTCGTGTGAATTTTGAGTCCGAGCAATCGTTTTGTGCCTTCCTCGCCGAAAACATCGATAAATATACTCTCGCATTGTCCGCATAGCCTGCAAACTTGCGCCTCCTCGAGTTTCATCTCCATGTTTTTTTTTGTTTACGTTTTTCCCTCCGTCTGGCGGTACACTTGTCTCGACTACTTGGGGGGTTAACGAATAAAATACTGCTTGGTACCCCCCCGTACCCGAAGTTTTGTTTCGCACACACCGACGCACGTATCGGGCGACGACGTTATTTTGTTCTTTTTTTTTCCCGTCGTGCACCGTTGCCTCCTCCCGGCTTGCCGTGCCACGACCGACTGAATACACTTCGCGGTTTACTACTCGTCGAGCTTCTTTCCGTTAACCGTCGCGATTAATCCGATATTTGATCGATGCCCATCGAACGGAATCATCGAGCGGCTGTTAAAGCCGTTTTTTCCTTTTCTTTTAAAACGATTCTCAGTGTTTTTCTTTGTCGACGACGAGACGCGTGATTGTTAATAACACTCGCGTCTCCTCTCCCTTCGCGACCCCTCCAAAACGCGCGAGGCCACGGGCAGCCGTTTTGTAAAGTTTGCCGTTTTTTTTTTTTCTGCGAGCCGAGAGAGAATTCTACACGATGCGAAGCGCGTGCACAGCCTCGGTGCGCGCGTCCCTGGTGTTTACACTGCGCTGTGCGACGGGCGAATGAAGATTTTTGATTGGCGGAAAATCGAGAGTGGTTTGTCGTTTGAAGCTCGTTGATTGGACGCGATACATTGCTCTCATGCTTTGGGAATCGCTGCCGTTTTGTCTCGGACTTAATTAATTATTTATAAATTATATTATATTTCCCGACGCGATGATATTTTTGTGGGCAAGTTATTAACATTTTTTATTAGTTTGACAAGTTGTGCCAAAGATATTTTATTTTTGAAAGATTTATCAAGAAAAATACATTTTCTTACAAAGCAGTGGCGCCACTTGAATGATTTTTCGAGTTGCAACGAAATATTGGTCAGATAAATCCCTAATTTCTTTGAATCTATAATTCTACTACATTAAATATAATTGAATTACGAATCACAATGCAACTAGTCAGATCATTCGATTAATCGAAGGAGTTTCGACTGTGCAACAGGTGTTAGTTAACAATATAAATTCAGATCTTTCGATGTTAACATTTCTCGATTGGAAAATGAATAAAATAAATACTAAAAGTTGAATTAGCGTCAGTTATTTTCATAGAATTGTTATTTTCGATGAAGAAATCAATGAAAAATATGTTTCTCGTCATTTTCGTTGAAGAATTATTAATTTAATTTTCTCTCGTGATTTGACCAAAGTAGTTGATACTGCGGTGATTTCCGACTGAGCGTCGCCACCGGAGCACTTCCTGCGTTCTCTCTCTGTCAGGCTCTTTTCAGCAAGATGGCTCCCAAACCGAAGCCTACGGAGAAAACAGGTAAATTTTACGATCTCATTTAAGTGAATAATCTTCATAGAATTATCGTTCAAAGTGTAAAAAATCTATCAATCGCGATCGCGTCAGTCGAATAAATAATAACGATGCGGCTCATCGATATAAATTTGTTGTACAAAATTTGTCACTGTCGTGTCACGTAGGGGTTAGAGGAGTGCGCGCGACCATGTGCTCGACGAATTGTCGAAATATTGTGGCAACAAATAAAACGATCTCACCGATTGTTCGAAACAATTATCTATTTCTCAGTTTCAAACAAATTCCACTCGATAAACTAAAAAAAACAAACGTTAGAAAAATCGTTTTTCGCGTGTTTATGAATAACAAAATCCGATTTGAAATTTACGATATTTCGCGTTCATCGACGATAAAAAGACGAAAAAAAATAATATTTTTACGACAAGTGACGTTGGTAATGTAACAAAGGAATTTTCGTGTCCCCGTTAAGGTGGAAAATCTGCCGAGAAGAAGGCAGAGAAGAAAACCGAGAAGAAGCCTGCGGCAGCGGCAGCAGCAGCTCCGGCAGCAGCTTCCACCTCCAAGGTGACGAAACCGGCTGCCAAACCAGCAGCCAAAAAGCCAGCGGCGAAACCCGCGGCTGCCAAGGCTGCCGCCAAACCAGCGGCAAAACCTGTTGCAAAGGCAGCGGCTAAACCTGCGATCGCCAAACCCAAGAAGAATGCTGCAGCCGTCAAGAAGACTCCTAAGGGAGGCAAAGCTCCCGCTGCTTCCGTGCAGAAGGCTCTCAAGGCACAGAAAAAGGTACTTCCCATTTTTTTTTTTTTTTTTTTTTTTTCTCGAATTAAATTTTATTTTTTTGTATTTTTCTTTATTGAATTTTTTTTTTTTTTTATAAATTTAAATTGAATATAAAAAAATTTTACTTAACTTTCGATTGGGAATAACTCCTTTTTTTTGCTTAAGATTTGATAAATAATTTTTTTTTTTTGTATTTATCGTTGAGTTGATTGAAAGAATACATTTATTTATTTATTTGTGATATTTTTTTTTAACGAGAATTATTTTTATTTCTTTCGATTTATTTTCTCATTTATTTGACGAAAAAAAAACCCAAAATTTTAATGCTATAAAATCGTCGAAGGATCGAGATGATGATTCATGGTGTGGGAATCTCTTTGAGTTTCTGTGAAAACAAAACAATATAACACGTTTCTGAATGTATTTTTTTTTAATAATAATTTTGTCGATCGAATTGCAATTGTACAGTTGTATTAATCGAATTTTGTGTTTTTTTTTCTACTTTTCGTCGATCAGATCTTGAAGGGTGTCCATGGATCGAGGGTCAGGAAAATCCGTACTTCGGTGCACTTCCATCGTCCCAAGACTTTCAGACCACCGAGGAACCCTAAGTACCCGAGGAAATCGGTGCCAAACAGGAATCGGTAAGTTATCGACAAAAAATTAATAAATATTATCGCTCCGAAAAAAAAAAAAAAAAAAAAAAAAAAAAAAAAAAAAAAAAAAAAAATCCCTTTTGAAAATTCATTTAAAAAAAAGGAAAGAATAAATGAAAAAAAAAAAAAAAAAAAAAAAAAAAAATGAATAGTAACAATATGATGATATATTCGTGGGAATCTCATTGACAATGAGCTGAAATAAAACTAAACACAATTCTGAATTAAAACAACCATAAAAAAAAATAAAAATAAAAAAATCGATGTATTTTCGATAAACTCATTAATGTTTTTAAAATTTTTTTATTTAGTATGGATGCTGTGAACATCATTAAGTTCCCGCTGACGACCGAAGCCGCGATGAAGAAGATTGAGGACAACAATACGCTTGTCTTCATCGTTCACACGAGAGCGAACAAATATCACATCAAAGCATCGGTGAAAAAACTGTACGACATCGATGTCGCAAAGGTTAACACGCTGATTAGGCCCGACGGCAAGAAGAAGGCATACGTTCGACTCGCGAGAGACTACGACGCGCTCGACGTCGCTAACAAGATTGGCATCATATAAATTATGTACTTTTCATCTTAATGTACAAACAAAAAAAAATTCTGTAACGTCGGTTAATTATATCTTCGTACAGAGAAATTCGCTGTTAGTTAATTTTTTTTTTTTTTCCGATCCAAACGCGCAGTTGGAGTGCAATGGGTATTATTTTTTTCCGTTGAACTTCGAGAACACAGAACGATCTTTTTTTCTTTTTTTTTTTTCGCGGCGCTAATGCAGACATTTATGAATCAAAATTGAAACTTTAATTTCGCTTTCGAAATTCGAAATCAGTTTGAACGCGAAATTAATTTTTTTTGTATTGTAATCTTTTTGGTTTTTTTTTTTTCATTGCTTTTTTTGTATGCGCAACGATACACATCGTAATAATCAACGGACGACTATAAATTGATTTCGTTTATCGCATAACTGCACCGAATAATTTACATCGCGTATTTTTTTACACGAAGTGGACCATCGCGTTTTTCGTAATTTCATCGCGATTTTCTTATTATTATTAAAAAAAAAACATTTCTACTCCTAATCCAATGTTTCGTACAAAAACCCGCGGAAGCGAAGATAATAATTTTTTATTCGTGTTTTACATTTGACAAAATGCTATAAAGCAGCTTTTTCATTGCTAATAATTGAGGAAAAGTGAAAAAAAAAATGATAATTATTGAAGAAGAACCCTTTAGATCGCATATGATTCATATAGCGCCGCGTGGCGCGATCCCCGCGAGATGGCCAAGTAGAAGTACATACGCGCGCCGCCTCTATCTCTCGCCGCGACCTCTGAAATCCGCGGTTTGCCTATCGTCGTCAGTTATCGGTTGCGTGTCCCGCGCGTCCCCGACTTAACCTCACTTTACGCCGAAACGCGAGAGACACGCAAAAAAAATTTCCGTTGCTTTATTTATTTACATCGATAACGAAAAAAAAAAAAAAAAACGAACAGTTCGCACGTGTTTTTCTCGACGTAAATAAAACCGGCAAGTGAATCAACGAACGATATCGACGAGACGTGTTGCGGCGGCAACACGCGCGTGTGAATAACAATAAATGCGAAATGGACGAAACAGTGGAAGTACGGAATGTCGAGAATCTTTGTAGATTATGTCTTTCCACCGACGAGCCGCGATCTTCGATATTCGGCGATCGCGCCACGACGACGCTGTCGTTGGCCACGAAAATTCACAATTTTTTGTCCATCGAGGTTAGTAAAACGATTTTGCAGATCAATCACGAAATTTTTTCGAAAAATATGTCAACAATTTTTTTACGAATGTTCGTTTTTGTTGAATATGAATTTTGTCGATGAATTATTCATTTATAATTCATTTGCAGATCTTAGCGAGCGATAAATTGTCGACGTCGATATGCGCCGAGTGCCTGATGAGGGTTAACAAATGGCAATCATACAAGGAATCCTGTCTACGCTCTCAGGAAAAATTGCAACGATGCCTCGCGGAACGTGCGGAAACCGTAAGAATTATTTTTCCGCAATATCATTTTTTTTTTTTTTCGTTGCTAACGGTTGAAAATAATATAAAATTTCTATAAATTATCAACAAACTTGTCATCATAATTTTTATAATTTATGCGTCGATAATATTTTACACGAGTTATTTTTTTATAAATTTTTCTATAGCTTTTTTTTTTTTTTTAATTTGCATTGGTAACGCAATTATTTTATTATTTTTTAATGTCTTATTGCGAAAAAAAAGTTTCCGACGATTTTTGTAATAAAATTGTATATTTCGAATTTTTCGGAATTCATAAAATTTTATATTTCGATTTTTCTAATTTAACGTCTTTGATGCATCGTATTGTTTCAAAATCCTACGAAATTGTAATTCCCCACTGTTTTGGTATTCAGATACCTCACATCCCGAACATCAAGGCGGAGCCAATGGATTTCGATGAACCGCCCGGTTCGTTGGAAACAGTGCCGCTGACATCCGACGAGGAATGGGAGAGTACAATTGACGAGCGGAACGAATCCGCTGAGATAACAGTCTGCACGCGTTCCGAGAAGCCAATATCTCCGCGGGATAGTGTGACTATAAAGCGCGAGGCGATTGAGGACGAGGAGAATCAGAACACGGAAATTGAATCGATATGCAGCACGGAGCTTCTCCTGAATCCAATGGCAGTGGGGACCACCAAAGAAGATCGCGTAATGGAAGCGGACTCGACGCAGAAGCTCTACAATCCGAAGAGTCTACGCGGCAAGAAGAAGAAGATTCGTCGTGGTCCAGCGACGCATTATCGTGGGGCAAAAAAATTCAAACAGCGTTGCAGCTTCTGCCAGATATATCTTCACTCGAAGCAGACGTACAAAAAGCACATGGAACGTTTTCACAGCGGAAAGAAGCCGGAAGTGAAGTCAAAGGTCGCGAAGAAGTTCAGCGGCGTTGGAGGATCGGAATCAAAGAAATTCGTTCACGAGGCCGTCGAGGAGATCGAGGAGATGATTGAGGACGTTGAGGACGAATTGATAAGTTTGGAAAAAGATGCGCCATTAACGCCGGTGCAGCAAAACATAATAAGCCAATTGAAGACCTTCTCGTGTTACTCTTGTCAGCAGACCTTCAACGATCGTCGAAGTACGCTGAATCATATACGGCAGCATATGCCCGATCTGAGGCCCTATACTTGCATAGCATGTCTCACGGAGTTCGCCGATCGTTCGATCTATAAGCTTCACTGCGGCGCTTCGTTTCAATGCGCGATGAAAATAGCTCTCGTAGTGCCGGAAAACGGCACCGAGAAGTATTTCACATGCAACATGTGTCTCCGTCCGTTGTCCAATCGAAAGGAACTGTTAAGCCACTTGTCGAGACACTCTGACAAGCAGTACGAGCAATTGGTTGGCGGACCATTCCGTTCGCCGCCAAAGCTTAAGCCAATGGCGTCGCTTCCGGCCGTTTCGAGGAGAAATCGCGAAACGTCCGCGAATCGAATTCCAGTTCCTTACATGAACGGTGATCCTTCGCGCAATAATCTCTGCGATTATTGCGGTATGATATACAAACACAAGCCAAATCTTATAAAACATCGTGAATTCTGCAAAAAATTATCGCCTGACGAGAGAATATGCTATCGTTGCGTTCACTGCGGCGCAACGTTTATGGCATTCAACAAATTTCAAGGGCATCTAAAAACGGTACACAAGAAAAAAGATTACGTGTGTTCGCACTGTTCTCTCGCATTCAAAGAATCGAATGAGTATCTCGATCATCATCGACAGCATCGCGTCAGAGACAATCGTCTCGCGAGCGTTTCCGGTGTCTCGGGTCGGACGCGAAAGATCAAAACGTGGGAAAGCACCGCGGAAGAATCTAAAAATGATTCTTTCAAATCGTTGAATCGTTGGAGTTGCGCCCTCTGTCCGGGAAGTACATTTCCAACGAAGGCGCAACTCACGGAACATCGAAAGGTTCACCTAAAGTTAAAGATCTATTCGTGTTCTGTTTGCCGTCGTATGTTCGGACGCGCATCGGCTCTTGAGTCTCATATGGCGGAGCACGACGCGTCCGAAAGTCCGGCAAACACGTCGCAACCAATAGCTGTTAAGTTCGATCCAAACGTCAGCAAAGACTCGATAAACTCCGATCCCGGACTCAGCAGTAGTGAGTGTCACACTTGCGGTAAGGTGTTCGCGAGTTATCACAATCTTCGCCGTCACGTGCGCAACGTTCACGAGGCACCGGGACGTTACAGTTGCTTCTCGTGTTCTAAGAATTTCAAAACAGAGGAGCATTGGATCGAACATGTGGAGACTGAACATCGACAGTTCGAAGGCTCGATTCGCTGCCCGCAGTGCACGGAAACGTTCGACACTGCGGAAAGCTTAACGGCCCATCGTCGTGAGATTCACGGGGCTGAAGGTGACGATCCACTTGCATGTTACATATGCGGAAAGGTCTTCCAGACTATAACTTCGCTGAAGATCCATCGCGGACATCATTTCCGCGTTAATTCGAGGCTCAGCATTGGAAACATTGCGACTAACGAGCCGAGAAGAAATGATATTGAGGACGACGACGATCCCATATCAATAGTTCCGACAGTGGCGCCACCAACGCCCCAATCGTCCCAAATTCCGGTTAAAGTTCCCAGAGCAAGAAAATCCTTTCCTAATAGTCCCGCAAGACAATTGCAGAACATATTGCAGTGTCAGGTGTGCGACGATCGCTTCAACGATGTCGCTAATCTTCGCAAACATCTATGGGACGTTCATTGCGCACGAAATAAACCCGAGAAACCGTTTCAATCGACGAAACTTCAGTGTGAATTGTGTACCAATGTTTTGCCGGATGAAGAGAGTCTACGAAGTCACATGAAATGGCACGACAGCAATCCGATACTCGGCAACAACGTCGCCACCAAAAGGGAAGCGCAGACTCCAGCGGAATGCGATATATGTGGAAAGATCTACAGCTCTTACAGTAATCTCAAGAGACACAAACAACGGCATAAAGAGCGAAATCATTCGGTTGCCATGGAATTTCCGAAGAACGCGAGAGGCGGACGTTGGGGAGGCGAAGGCTTCACCTGCAGCGATTGCCAGAAGGTCTTCGCGACGAATTCGACGCTAAAGAAACATCGGGAGGTCTGCATGATGGCGCAACGCAAGTCAAACATTGGATCACTAAAGAGGCCGCGAGAGGCGCAGCAGGTGATCAATCCTATTAGACCGAAATTCGACTTCGATCAGATCGTCGATCGGGCAACCAGCGCCTTCCACGATGGCAACGAAGCTAAGAAACCTGTTACCTGCAATCTCTGCCGAAAAATCCTTCCAAGTCGCGCGGAGCTTCACAAGCATCGCGTTAGAGTTCACAAAGTCACCAACGACGACGGTGTCGACCTCTATGGCGATACGGATGATAATCATGTTTCCTGCACCTCGTGCAACAAGATATTCTCCAATTTGGCGAACATGAAGCAACACTTCACGAAAGTTCACGCAAACAACGCGCCCCGTTATCCTTGTAGTGTCGAAGGATGTCGTATGGTTTTCCGAAGTTACGCAGCTAAACGGAATCACGAGAAAACGCATGTAAACTTGTTGTACACGTGTCCCGTTTGTCCGAAACAAATGCCCACACGAGTGGCTATCAATGAACACATCGAACGCGATCACAAAGCAAATAGTTACGCTATGAACGCTAAGAAAGTCGAGAAGATGGCGAATTTCAAGAAAATAAATTTGGACAATTATGTCGTTAAGGGAGCGAATGGCAGGCAATGCCCGCTATGCAAAATCACTTATCCGAATTTTAAGGCATTGAAGATTCATTATCTTAAGATTCATGAAAACGTTGCTTAGTCGATTTTTGCGGAGATCTTTCGATTCTTCGTCGTTATGAAAATAGTTATATATATATATTTTTTTTTTGGCGATTTCGACGTTCCGTACTTTATACGCTGACTGGTATTCAACTATTTTTATACTATAATATATATAATATAGATATATACTACTATGTAATAGAGAGATATCGACACGAAGACGATGAGTGATGATTCGTCGGATTTAACGTTCGTCGGGGTTTCGGTTTTTTTTTTTTTTTTTTCTTAAGTAGTTCTGAAAGGACTCGATGCCTTGAATCAAAGCCTTTTTCTGTCCCATTCGGATGAATTTTTCTTTTTTTTTTTTTTTTTCGACAATTGTCCAACGCGACTGTAACATATTAGGTATTTAAGTGAAAAAACGATATGTAGCATTTTTAAACGCAGTAATAAATGAAGAATTCCTATCTGAAATGAAAAGTTATTGTATGTTGGAAGTCACTTCGTTAATGATTTTTCCGTTGTTTTCCGATTCGTCGAACGTAAGGAAATAATTAACTTGTTCGCTGCGAAAGATAAGATTTTTTTTTTTACCTCAGTAACTGATAACTGTTATATTTTTAAAAAATGATAAAATAAAGAATGCAACCCATTTTATATTTTGGGGTATCAATTGAAATTTTGGTTGTATTTTATTAAAGAACCATAAAAGGTTTTTCCGAATTTCCTAAGGAAACTAATTTTTCTACGATAATGGAGCGAATTAACTTTGTGAATCGCGAGTTGATTTTCTGAAGTTTTGAATGGCTAATCCTCGATTTGATGCATTTATTGAGTACGCAAAGTAAATTTAAGTTTCAAATTTTAAAAAATGCGCTTTTCGGAAGGAATCAGACAACAAAAAGAAGAATTAAAGTCAGTGGTGCGCCGATCCATGTCTGCGTCTTTCGATTTAAAGACAACGATATATCTAAAATATCGAAATGTTGCGTCGGCGGCCTTTCCGTCGTTCTGATTGGCTGATTCGCGATTTGATGTATCGACTGACGGCGAATCGCCGCCTTTTCTGCAAAGGAAACATAGGAAACCCTTCGTAACTCCCGCCGGCGTTGGTAAGAGATAAATCCGCTTACGGGTAATTATGGTTTTTTTTTTTTCTTTTACTTTATCACCAAATATTCCTCCTTCGACCATTCGTTCCAACATCTCTACAACGTCTCATAAATCGTCAGCTCATTTATAATCTTGCAGATTTGTGTGTTGTAAACTTTGTTATTTTGTTGTTTATCGTTTTTTTTTGTCTTCTTTCTTACGAATGCACAAAACATTTTAATATAAACTTAAAAATTCGTACAACAATATGAAAAATTATAGACTATTATAGTACACATGTATATGCAGATACACTATGTTTTTTTGTTTTTGGTATTTTTTTTCCTTTTTTTTTTGGTTTTTTTTTTTTTTTCAAGATTTCTCGTGCGGATGAACCGCGCAAGTATGCATTTTTTTAAATCGTACATAGCAGCACATCATAATGTACATATCTACGTATAATACGCATACTGATTTATCAATTTTATTTACCTTTTTCTTTTCTTTTTTTTTTAACGAAGAAGAGTTTCAAATCTCCAACTTTCGTCGTTCGATCTCTAAGTAAATATACAGTAGAAATATAGTTTAGTAGTCGCAATGACTCGCGCTACTTACAATACAAGGACTTTTTTTTCAATTAAAACAGTAAATATGTGGAGTTATTGGAGTTACTTGTTTTTGTTCTTTTTTTTTTGCGTTTTCTTCTTTTTTTTTTTGCTTTTCTCTCGTACTATCGACGTCAAAAAAAAAATCGTAGATTCACGACGTATGCCACATGTTTTTTTTTTCTTTGTTTGTTTGTTGGTTTTCACAAGAAAAAGTACATTTATAGAGAGAATAGAGAGGAGAAGGTACGCATATCCGCGGAGGATAGACGACACAACGACGACACATAGATTAGGCCAAATCTCGTTCTTTTTTTTTTCTTTTTCTCGTAACATTAGTAAGGTATGACGCATATTTATTACTGTATACGAAAAGGGCGCAGTTATCCGCGACTCTCGGATATGCATCGCGGATTCTCGTGGATTGTATTTTTTTTTTAATCTGACGCCACTGTCGCGACTTCCGGAAAATCGGCTAGAGACGGTTACTCGAATGATATTACATTATTATTCTGCTTATTATCAATTCACTATCTACGCTTATCATATACATGGCTTGGATGATTCATCATTTATTTTTTTATCCCGAATTAAAACAAATATTCGCAATTGAGAGATCGAGATTTTCGTTTTTTTTTTAACTTCGCGGAATTATGTGAAAATTTTCTGTTCGAAAAAAAAAAAAAAAAAAAAAAACTTTAACAATATATTTGTATTGAAAATCCGTGGAATTTTGGAAAAGTAACGTTGAGACTCGAACTGTAGATTTTTTTACTCAGCTCTTGAAGAAATCTTTTTTTTTGCCGATTTTTGGAATCGATTTGATACTTTTTTTTCCGGAGCAACAAATAAATCGAAGACGGATCATAGGCACGAAAAAAATACTGTATCGATCAACTTTATGCGTTTTTTTTTTAATATAAATAGTCACAACTGAAATGCTTTAGAACAGCAGTTTCTTCGAGGCATCTGAGGCATGGATTCCGCGTTGAATAATTAAAATCCAAGCACGTGTTTTTTTTTGGTTTTTTTTTGTTGTTTTTTTCATTAACTTTTAGCCGAGTAATAAAAATACACCGTTGTATCGATCGAACGTCGTAAACGTGACACTTATTAAACGTCAAGAGATAGTTTATCGAGTATCAAGAGGATAAGGAGATCTGATAGTAGAACTTTGGACATCGAATCAATAGAGTTTTCTCGTCATAAGTTATTTCTTTTTTGCATCCTTTTTTGTTTGTTTGTCTATCGCTTTGCTTCATTATACTTCTTCGTTTTACCTTCTTTTCATTAGTTTTTTTTGTTCTTTTCTTTTACGTCGTCGCCGACGACTCGTCTGAGTTCGGTAAATGCGCGCGGATAGAGACACTGCTCTTTTTACACGATTTAGCAGATTGTTTTAGCATCGATTTGTATGCTCACGCGTAAACAATTAATGCCCCTCCATCCCTCGTCCTTCGGCGATGCCTGTGATCAGCTGCCGATCTCTGTTCGTGCGTTCGTACCCCGGGAGTCCCGGAGGACTCGCTAATATCGTCGTCGGTACCGCAACGGTTACATAGATAAAACATATGCACCGAGTCCCAAAAATCGCGGAAAAAATGTGAATTCGTATTCGGCACGAAAAACTGAAGAATATTGTCCTTTGAAGTTTTTCTGTAGGACGCGTCGTTTTCGAGATACTGAGTGTTAAAGTTTTCGGACAATCAGCGTGCTGGAAGATAAGCGCCCTCTACGCTTCTTTGATTGGCTGAAAGCTTCAAATGCTTGTAACTCGAGAACTACGTGACGTACGAAGTTTTACCAAAGGAAAATTCCGATCAGTTTTCGATGGTGCACAAGGTCCTGTCATGTTTCACTTCAAATTTCACGTCTTCTTATTGGCTGACAGCTTCAAATGCTCATAACTCGAAAGGTAGGAATCTTACGAAACTTCGCCAAAGGAGAAGTTTGTTTAGTTTTAAATGGAGCATAAGATTTCGGGTTTTTAATTGATTTTTTTTTTTTTGGGAAAATGCACATATGTATTAATATATGTATTGATAGTTTTCCTGAAGGTTCGCAAGAGATCTACGATTCTATCGCCAACGCGACGAGTACTAAAAAAAACTCTTTTGGGTAATCGATAAGAAATTCAGCGCAAGCGAGTTTTTTAATACCATGCGGATATGTCTCGAGAGCAATTAGTATACTTGTGTTTCGCGACAGGTGCTTCGGTTTGTTGCTTATTTCCACGAGTGAAAGAATTTGGCCTATTCGAATATTCCGCGCACCCGTCGCGCTTCTTTCCATCGTTTTGGATGCATCATCTTCCCGTCTCGTCATCGACAAGTGTTATCTCATTATCAATAATCGTAACACCAATTAACGGAGGGGTCTGTCCTCCCGTCTCCAAAAATTCGCTACATTTAGTTTATTACGCTTATGCCACTTTTGCGCGTAAGATTTTTTCATTTTTGTTTTTTTTTTCCTCGTAAAAAATTACCTCTATTAATTATCTCTGAAAAGAGAAAGAGAGATGGAATTACAACAGGTATTATATTCATTAAGTAGTTTCAAGTTTCAATTCACGTAATCGAAACGCAAATAAGAAAATAAATCAATTGCTCTCTGTCTCTTTTTTTTGTTGTTTTGTTAGTTTTTTTTTGTTCATTACGGTAATATCTTAATATTTAACGAGTAATCGTTACGATTGCTCCCATCATCATCGTCATATTTTTTTTGTTATTTTTTTGTAATCAACACATTTGTTTCACACATTCTTATCCAATAGCTTTTGTTTTTTATTGTTTTTTTTTAATTATAAAGAAGTAACAAAGAATAATAATTTCATGATATCATCGTATTTTTTTCCTCTTTCTCCCATCACTCTATACATATACATATATATGTATATACTGTGTCTGCGGGTGAATCATTATGCTATATCGTTTTTTTTTTGTTTTTTGTCGCATATATCTATATATATGTATATATATATATATATTTATATATCATCATCATATAGTAATATTTATATACTCAATCATGTATTAAATATTGTGTCAAATATATATGTATACATTATCTAATGAAACGTCATCCTAGTGCATACGCTGCATAGATCGCACGTAGTTTTTTTTTTTTTTAGTCGATCATCGAAGGACCGGCGCGATAATCGATAGAAAATCTAATATAATCAACGTATAGTTATTTTGTTTATTTTTTGTTTTTGCTGTTGTTGTTTTTCCTTGTTTTTCGTCGGGTTTTTTTTCTTTTTTTTTTTTGTCAATGTGTATGTGTGTGTGTACGGGTTTTTTTTTTTTTTTTTGGTAACGTGGGTATGTATATAAGCACGCCGATGCCCCTATCTTGTAATTAAGCTAATAGAAAAACGACAACATTAAAACTACCAATAATAAAATTGGCGCTAAACTACAAAAATTTTTCAACAACTAATTTTTTTCGGGCGCCGATACCATTACGTTTTTTTATTTTGTTTTTTCATCCTTTCAGAGCTAATTAAATGTGTACTAATAACCAGGCGCCCTGATCTCGACGTCGTCGACCTCATTGTTTCTCTTTATTCTTTTTTTTGGTTTGTTTGTTTTTTTTTTTTTTTTTTTCACTTTTTTTTAAGGTGCCAGGAACCACAAGAGTCGATTTTTTTTTCACACACGCGAATGTATCCCTTCCCGGGATTGACTTTTCTTTCGTTTCATCATTCGTTCATAAAAAAAAAAAAAAAAAAAGATGCGATTTTGCATTTTTTTTTTCGATACATTAATATCGCTTTTTCCCGCATATGGTAATTTTTCTTTTTTATCGCGTGTGCGTTTTTCCCTGTTTTCCCTATGACGAGTCCGACGATAGCTCGAGTGTGTAGTTTTTTTTTTTTGCTCTCTTTTTTCTTCCTCCTTCGTTCACTAGTTTACAATGTGTTATTTACGCAAGAAATATATAGAGTCGCATGATCGACGACGGCGCTGGCACCTCTGTCGACCCGTCTCAATATAAAAATACAAAAAATAATTTACAAGTGATGTTTTAAGAAGTAGGTATCAACAAATTACGCGGGGGGGAGGGCAGGGCGAATGGGACACCTATAATATATTTAATATAATAGTAATAATAATAATAATAATAACGTAATAATAATTTAAAAAACGACGTATCTGCAACGATCAACAATACTCGACGATATTGAATGAAAGAGAGATATATATATAATAAAAATCCAGAATATCGCGTGCTCACTATCTCATATTTTCGTCGTTAAAAAAAAAATATATATATATATGTATATGTGTATATCTACGAGTGCGTTGTAATCTATTTTTTTTTCGAGATTATAACACAAACGAATGATAAAAACAAACCAAAATCACTGTATTGTTTAACAAAAAATATATAATATATTATAGTATTTATGTATACTATGTGCATCAATATGAGCTTCAGGCACACCACGACCTGCATATTGTCGGATGAACATTTTATTTTTTGTTTTTTTTTCTTTTTTTTTTAAATCATCCGCAGGTGCTTGTCGCCGAGTGCACTGCGCCACCCCGCCTCCATCATTTCGTGTATTATACAAAACAACAATAACAAACTATGAAAAAAATTTCTTACAGCTAATTTTCTTTTTCTTTCTCTTCTCGTCGTGATAATTCATCGTTTACAATAGTATTTAAGAGAAATAATAATAATAGTAGCAGCTATAATAGTAGTTGTAGTAATAGTAATAGTAGTAGTAGTAGTAGTAGACTAATAGTGGTGGTGGATGATAATCGCGATGGTAATTATACAAGATCACGAAATAGGCGAAAATAAATCAGTACATCGTGTTCGCGGCGAAAAACCGAACAAATTTGGTCTTTGAAATTTTTTTGTGGAACCCGTAGTTTCCGAGATATTGTGAGTCAAAGTTTTCGGCGAATCAGTGTCGCCGAGAGGTCTCATGTCTCAAGCGGTCTCATGCTTTCCACCGCTCTCATTGACCGACGATTTCAAAACTCCATATCTCAAGAACTACGCACTTTAGAGAAAAACTTCAAAGGACAAAATCGTTTAGTTTCGAAGCGCGAAGACGATGTAATGCTTTTCTTCGCCCAATTATTTCGTTATCCGATGACTACGACAAAAAATCGTGTCGATTCATTAGAAAAAAAAACATAAAATGAAAATAAAAAATACAGGAACAAAGAAAAAGGATCTAAAAATCGCAAAGATTTTTCGGTTGTTATTGTATCTCGTTGCCGGAGTATCTACTATCTCGGGAGGAGCAACAATGTTGCGCGCCAGATTCACAGGAGATTTCTCTGTCAATTCGAAGTTTGGAATTTTTTTTTTTTTTTCACGGTCTCCGTTAATACTGGCGCGACACAATCCTCGGACGTATGATTCGACTATGTATATAGTAGGCGATCGCATTGCGAATTAAAACAAAAAAAACACAAAGCCCGAACGTTTTTTTTTGTTTTTTTTTTTGCGAGGTACATTTGGCTTTGCCTCGTCAGCACGCGTACACACGTATCATACACACGCACACACGCACATACATAAATTTGAATTAATTGCGTAATTGCGTTGGGCGATTCGAGCCTTTTTTTTTTTTTAATGAGTGAAAAATTGGGGAGAGGAAAAACGGGATTTTTTTTTTTTCGCGCGCGATAAGGATTTTTCTTAACAGTTATGTAATGTTTATTACGAGGTGGGGGAAGGGTGGTAGGGGACTAATTACACGCCTCAAACTCGAGCATTTCTTCTTTTACTCGAGTCGGAGAACGAAACATCAAATATAAAAAAGTTTATCGAAATAAACGTCGCGCGATATTTTTTTTGTTTTTTCCCGGGAATTTCGCGGTTCTCGCGCGAACGCTCGTCGATTCCAAGACACACCTATAATATACATCTAAGTTTTTATTCAATATTTATTAAATTTTCATCTTTTCTCTTTCGTCTCTCGAGATAGAAAGTGTGTGTGTGTGTGTGTGTTTTTTTTTATCTACGTGTTTTTTTCCCCCTCTACTTTATCCGCTTTTAACCGGTCTCCCCTTTTTCTTAAAACTTTTTTCGTTTTTTTTTGTGTGTCTTATCCACGGTATACACGTAATACACTATGCGGGCTATAGTTTTTATTATTTTTTTCTTCTTTTCTTTCATTATTCTGTAGTTTACATACAGCGAGTAGTTAAGGTATTGAAAAATATATATTAATCAATTACAAATCTAATTATCATCCTCTTGTTTAATTCATTAGTCAATAGTGTAGGTTTTTTGTTTTTTTTTTTTCATTTTTTTTTTTAATCATCATTATCATCATCATCCTCCCCGTTCTCGTAATTATTATTAATTTATCCATAATATTTTTTGGATCTCGTGTGTTACGCGTCTGCGCGGACGTGTGTGTCGGTATTGCAGATATCTCTAAATTCGAAGTTTTATCCAAAATAAAAAGTTTGAAATTTATTAAAAAAAAATTGTTTTTTTTTTTTCGACAAAATTTCAATTTTTTTCGATATCCGAATTTTTTTTTTTTTTTTTTTGTATGTGGCGCGCACGATCCACGAAATTTATGGATCTTTTGGTGTATCGCTGTGGTACGTGGTACATTATTTTTCGTTTAGGTAATTAGAATTGCCCTATCGAGTACACAAAACTATTTACATGCAAGATTATAGAGTCTGGCCGCGTAAATCCTCACCGAATAAATCCGTATAGAATTCTTCACTATATCGATATAACAAATTGACTAAGAAAAAAAAAAAAAAAAAAAAAAAAAAAAAAAATCTTCAGAATAAAAAAATGACCCATCGCGTACGCTAACCCGTTATTTTTTTCTTTATTTTCTCTTTAATATTATCCGGATAAATCAGGTACGCGTGTCGATCTATAAAAAAATAAAGAAAAAAAAAAAAAAAATTAGAAAAACGTGCTTTTCGCTCTTTCTTTCTATCCCTGTTCCTCGTTGCCTCTTCTCGGCTAAGTATAAGAATATATTGTGGTATGCAGTGTTCGATTATACTTCATATATATATGTATATATATATATATATAATTTCACTATTTGAGGGGGGGGAGCGTACCTTTTGTTTTATTTCGTTATTCAATTATTATTTATGCAGACAATACCGATCACTAATTGCGTTATAGACACTTGATATTTCTTTTTTCTTATTTTGCTTTTTTTTTTTTTAAGACAGATTAATTTTTTTTTTCTCGTGAAATAGCTACATTTTGCGTGTGTCTCCGTTTTCTCGTGTTTCTTTTTTTATTAATTTTTTTGTTTTTTTTTTGTTATTCCTCTCGTATGACGGAATACAAAGACGATAAATCGAGTTTATCAATCGATTGATCATCGATGAATATACATCCAGTTTAATTATGGAAAAATCTATGCGTTATAGTTTTTTGGGTTTTTTTTTTCTTCTTTAAACTCTTTTTTTTTTCCTCTCTTCTCTTCGCTTATAAATTGGGTTGTTGTTGGATTTCTTTTTTTTTTTTTTCTTTTTTCTTAGTTATATTATTATTAATTTTTTTTTCCCCCGTAGCGGTATTGTAAACGTATAATACTATATGTTGTTTTGTTTTTTTTTTCTGTGTATGTGGTTTTTTTTTTGCACAACGTATTCTCTACACTCAATGGTATTATTTATAGTTTTTAATTATATATAGTAATATATATTTATATATTTATATATAATTCAGTACTCTCACGATTCAGATCTCGAAGCTCCCTCCCCTCTCGCAGCTCGTCGCCTTTTTTTTATTTTCCTCGATTATATATTTGCTTTTATTTAAAAAAAAAACCGATCTACGCATTCGACAATTTTCTTTTTTTTTTTTTTTTTTTTTTTTTACTTTTGAACTCTGCTTTGTTCCGTCGTAATCGCGTTTTTGTTGTTGCTGTTTTTTTTTTTTTAGTCTTCCTTTGTTTGCCTTTCGTCTTCATTCGCTCGATCTAACGTTCGTTAAGAGTATACATCGTGTTTGATTCGTCGCTGAGCTTTGCCTCGTTTCGTACGAAATTCGAGAACCATTTGATTCGCGTCTTTTTTTTTTTATTGCAATTTGTGTCGTGTGTCCCTCTCGTTTTGTCTTCCTTACCTCGTGATTCCCATCGTCTATTTCGTCGCAAGATTTTTTTTTTTTTTTTTTCGATAGATTGCGAATCGTCTTTTTTTTTTCATCGATCTATTTTTTTTTTCGCGTCCTAAATTCACCGTTTTCCGTGCATTTTCTCTTTTGTCTAAAAAAAAAAATCTCACGATTCAGCTCTTCGTATTTTTTTTTTTTTTCGTCACCTCGAATCATCGACCCTTTTTTTTTTATTTGTTTTCTTTAACAATAGCAGGTACTAGCATAGCTACCACAGTCGTACGTATCGTTAATAGTTATAGTTAAGTTTAGATACAAACTAAAGGGTTTTGTTTTTACTTTTTTTTTTATATTTCATCATGTTGTGTTGGAGGTGTGTTTGCATCGCGCTTCGTAAAGTATTTTCTTTTTTTTTTGCTCCTTCAACCCGAATCTTTGGACGTTACGCGCCAAAAACTCCGAAACTGACCTCAAGTTTCCGGTTTTTTTTTTTTTTTTTCGCGCGATATTTAACTTTATTTTTTTGATTTTTCTTTAATCCACGCACCGCGCATCCTTTCTTAGTCTCCTGATGATTTTCTCTTAATTTTTTTTTACTCGAGCGTAACGCGTCCGGGACAGTGTTAATTTTTTTTGTTTATCGGTGCAATGGGTTTCATCTTCTAACTGTATTTTTTCTGTCTCTACAGCGTGAAACACCGTGTTAATTTTTTTTACTTTGCTTTTTTTTCTTTTTATTATTATAAAAATAATGTTTAAGACCGTACATCGAGGACGAACCCGTTTTTTTTTTTTTTTTTTTTTTTCGCAAGGGCTGAAAAATCGCGATGTTTTACTCGATTTTTTTTTTTTTTTTCGGATTTTGGTAATCGTTTTTAAATTGCCCTTTTTGCGCCTCAGAGCAAATACCCCCGCGAAACGAGCGGTATTTTCTCTTTATAATACGTAGGCTCTCTACAGATATATTATTCTTCGACTATATCAGTGAAAAAATAAATTATTACACATTCGTTATTATCTGTGTGTATGAGAAATTTAGTGTGCGTGTGTGTGTGAGTTTGAGTGGTTTTTTTTTTCGTTTTAATGTGTATGCAGTGTGTTTTTACCCAGTGACCAGTCCGCCTTCGATTTTCGCTTATCTATGAGCACCGACTGTCGACAGAGCGGCCCGACACACACACGCGCACACACACACACACACACTTGTAGTAATAGCATTCATACTCAATCCCTATGCAGTTCTCGACTGGCCAAAGTCCTTATTTTTTTTTTACAGGCAATAACGATTTTTTTTCTTCAAATTACATATAAACTGAAAGATTTTTCGCGGCTTTTTTGAATGAAGGAAACAACGATTTTGAGGTTAGATTCGTGTGCTTCGAACTTTTTGAAAAAAAAAAAGGCTTTTTAAATAGTGGAATTGTATTCGCGGCACGAAATTGAGAAGATTTTTGCTCTGAAATTTTTGCTCTAAAGTACGTAGTTCTCGAGATATTGAGAGATTAAGTTTCCGTCCAATGGGATCGCAAGACGTCATGCGGTCCCTTTTCTCTCATTGGTCGGAGACTTCGAACGCTCGTAACTCAAGAACTACGCGTCGTACGAAGTTTCGACAAAGGAAAAGTTTGTTCGGATTTAGATTCTCAATGACGTCGCGGACTTTGTTACAGGAAAAAATTTCGCGCTCTCTCATTGGTCGAAGCCTTCGATGGCTTGTAATTCGGGAAGTACGGGACGTACGAAGTTTCGGCAAATGGAAACTTCGTTCGGATTTAGATGCTGGATGGGGTCACAGACTTCCGGCGAACTTATCGACCGAAATTTCAACTGTTTCGAACGAAAAAAATTATTCACGAATTTTCGACAAACTGAAGTTCACTCAGTTTAGAACCCAAAATCTCAACTTCTCTGTTTTCGGCAATTCTCTCGCGTCAGCCTCATTGGCCGATAAATGTTTCCGCTCCGAATACGAGAACTGTGTACTCTACAAAGTTTTTCCAATAGTAAAGCTTCCCATATTTTCGAAGGTCAAACGCGACTCTCCATCTTTTTTCCCCAATTCTCTGACACTGTCTACAGATCAACGCTAATCAAACAAAAAAAAAATCGTTATTGCCGATTCTCGTCTGTTATATTCGTATATCTCATCAGAGTGAAATCGTTTTTTTTTTATCTTCGTATCTTCGTCGTATCAGTGAGCATATGATTGAGAGTTTCAACATCATTTCTTTCGACAAAATAAAAACGGAAGCGATAAAAAAAAAGTGAAAGAACATTTTGAAAAAATGGTTTTTCTTCGTTATTCTTCGTCGGGGGTTGGAGTGTCTGTGTGTTTTTTTTTTTTTTTTTGTTTTTTTGGTGGAGGAACTAATCGAGCGGGAGACTCGAAACGGCGGGGATAGCAGTGGACATACGAATCTCGCTGCTCGTTCCTTATTTCTTATCTTTATCTATGTTATGTATATTATTATTTATATTTATATTGTTATTATTATTATTATTATTACTCTTCGTCGTCGTAACAGCGAGATATTAGTTTGCGACGAGAAGATGCTGATACTGACTGGCAGGATAATGAGTTACGCCGCCGAGTCCGAAGCTATTGAGGCCCTCGACCAGCGCGGCTTTGTCCTGTTGGCTCGTCGTTGTAGCCGCTGCTGCAGCTGCGGCTGCTGCCGCTGCTGCTACAGCGGCGTTGTTGCTCGTCGAGCCGACAGGTCCGAGATTTCCACCTGCCGTTACCTGCGAACTTCCGGCCGCTCCGGTGCTCACACCCCCACCGTAAAATTGATGACCGATAGCGCTGGGATCGAGATACGAGGATTGAAATTTCGCCCCGTAAATGTCCGGCAAATAACCGCTACCAGCGCCTCCGTGATTCGAAGTCTCAAACATACTTCGGTGAGGAAATTGCGGATGGTAAGGCCCGTGAAAGAAATAGGCACTCGGATCGGCACCGCCGTGTTGTTGCTGTTGTTGCTGTTGTTGCTGCTGCTGCTGTTGTTGCTGACTGCCGACGATACCGCCCGGCGAAAGCGAACGACTTGTCGGCGAACTCTGGGAAACCGGTAGACCACCCGATTGCTGATGCTGCTGTTGCTGCGGTCCCTGTTGCTGGACCTGTTGTTGCTGTTGTTGCTGCTGCTGATGATGATGGTGATGGTGTATCTGCTGCTGCATCGCTCGCTGCTTTATGTAGTTGGAAAACTCGGTTGGGGACATTCTGAAACCGGACGGTCTTCGTCAATGAGTGGGTGGTTTCTCCCAAAGATCGGTTTAACTAGCACCATGTTTTTTTGTCAATGTGTACTGCGTATAATGAAAAAAAAAATTGTGAGCCGGAAAAACGGATTATAGAGGTTTTTTTGTACTTTTAACTAATGATGGAGTTCATGAAATCACGAAACTTCGCTGATTTTTTTATTGTCAATGTTACGAGAAATTATTGTTGAGATAACAATTTTGTAAACGTTTGGGAAGTTATAGAAAATGAATGCCATCACACTGGGAGTTTTCTTAATCAATGGTTTGTTCTTCCAACTCATAATTTTTTTTTTAGTGATTGTATTTTTGTGGTGTTGGGTAACGAAGGAATGTCGCAAAGTATGGATTTTGATTATTGGTGATCGGCTAAAGAAATGTCCAGCGAAAGACGCGCGGATTGTTTTTGTTTGTATATCTAAAAAATTGTATTCCGTCTCGAAATGTTCAACGATTCGATTAATAAAAAAATAAAGTAGAATCGTATTGTTCGTTGAAAACTGCTCAACATTTTCCTTTGAAATATCTCTCCAAAGTTCGTAGTTTTCGAGTTATAAGCATTCAAAGTTTTGGTTAGTAAGGGACGCTACCGACAGACAGCGCTCGGGTCGCCCAATTATTCATTGATATATGCGGTATTCGCTCATAACTCGAAATCGCGGCACTTCAGAAAAATTTTTCAAAGGAAAGTTTCGTTCAGTTTGTAACCGTTAATACGACTCTGAAATTTTCATGAGCGAATTTTCGAAATGTGCATTTTTTTTTAATGCGTAAGTATCGATGCTATACTTTGGAAAATTCCGATCGAATCATTGTAAACGAGGGAATCCCGTCGAGTCTGATTTTTGTCGATTACAACGCTAACAATTATTAATTGAGTTCTTTTTTGTGTTGAGAAAAAAAATATAACAAACCGTTTCAAAAAGTTAAAATGGCTTCTCGACATTTATTGGATCGATAGATTAAGAGAGTCGAAGTTCGCGGTGCCGAGCGTTCTTAACGAGGAAAACTTCTCGAGTGTGAACTTCGCTGATTCGAGCGCTAAGCATGATAAATTGCCTTTTAGCGTCATAAAAAGGGTCATAAAAAGAAAAATACCTCTAAAGGGGTGAAAATTTATCAGATTCGAGAATCCCTCGTGAGTGTTCGGTGTCTGATTGGAATGTTTGTGTCTCTGTGATGTAAACTCGATGAACCTTAGCAATTTTTACAATCTTTAATTATTTTACATTAAACTTCATCAACTGCTAAAAAATTCATCGATAAAATATAAAAATCAACAAAAATTCAATTATTTCAATCCAAATTGCAGTCTTTAAAAAATAAAAATCCACAAAAAATGTAATTTTCTTTTTCTTTAAAAAATCGATAAATAATATTGAAAAAAAATGTTCTAAGGTAAATCGAGTCTACATCCAGTCTTTTATCGTTAATGACTCTAAAATTGTAATACCTGTTGGCGCGTTTGCTGCTCGTCTTGAGTTTAGTACTTCCGAATTTCGTTTGGGCGAAAGTCGCCGTGGTGAAGGTGAGCGGAGCCGTTGTACGGGGAATAAAGGCGGGAACCGGACTCGGCGAGCCTTTGAAAGAGTTGGTGATCGGTGTCGGCGAGGGTGCCGACGACGATCCCGATCCGTGTCCGTTCTGTTGATTGCTCGACGCGGAGCTACCGGCGTTGTTTGCCGCGTTGTTGTTCGCGCTAAGCGACGATGGGAACGGCGACGTGGATTTTGGACTCAGACTTAGTCCGCTGAGCGACGTGCCGACAGCTTCGATCGGCCTGAAGCATTGAGCTTCGGGATTGAAGGTTTTTGTTACTTCCCGATCTGCCGAACTCTCGTCGTGAGGATCGGCGCTTTCGGAGTAAAGAATCTTCACGGCGCTCTTCTCGCCGATGCGATAGCTCACCTCACCGGGATCGACCCATACGGCGAGCTCCGCCGGTAAGTTCTCCAGGATATCCTGAATCGGCACGCCGCTCTCTTTGGCCGCTCTTTCGAGTACCGAATCCACCGGATCGCCGGTCTTCAGACATCTGAAGGCCGAACCTTTGAATGGCTTTTCCGGGTACCAATGACCCTTAAATTTATCCTTAAGCGCCTTTTCGAGCTCCTCGCCGAATATGTTTACCCGTCTTCGTGGCAATTTGTTGTACAGATAGGATATCACGAAATTCAGGGCCACCTGCACCTCTATGTGCATCTTGGGCTTTGAGAGATGAATTTTTGGGCTTTGTTTTGATAATTCTCGTCGACGATATTCCCTCCCCGGTCGGTAGGTTTGTTTCCGGTTTCGTTTTTTTCGTTATGGAATATCTTCGGGGTGCCGACAGTTAGGATTTTTTCTGTTCAGTTCGGTCCCCGTTGACGATTTTTTTACCGATGGCGAAATGGCTCAGTCGATAATCCAGGAAATCCGTTCAGAACCGATCCTCCAACCACCTTTTTGCTCTAAAACAAACGATTGATAGGATTTCGTTAATTTTAGTATTTTATTTTGGTTGAGAAAGATTTTTCAATTGCGAAGTTAAATTATGTTACAAAGTTTCGTGATGGTAAAACAGGGATTTTCGTTGAACGTTAAAATATCAACATAACATTACAGATTTTATTATCGACTGGACGCGGAATGGGCGAAACTAAAAGTGGTTAACTGCACCTTAAGATCACGTGATTCATACTCAGTCGGTAATAATTCGCCTTTCCTATTTTTTCCAAAACGGTTGATCCGACGCCAAAAAGCAAATTGGTTTCTTGCAGTCGCAAGATAAACACATGAAAACCTAATTCGCTTCTAGTAGAACTATCAACGGTTTCAGAGAAAATTGGAAAGCCAATTACCATCGGAGTATCATTCGACGACAGCATCGCATGCCTTTAAAAGGCACTGAGGGGTAAAGCTTAATCTTACGGAGCTTCCAATTGGATCGAATATAGCCAACGAAACAGAGTAAGAAATTCTTAACTTTTCTCAATATTCCTAAGTTAAAATAACAATAGTCTTAAACCCTTAATCCTTATACATCACCGAACATCCATTCTTTCGTATTTTCTCAACCAATCAGAGCCAAAAATAAAAAGAAAAGCTACAAACTCGCATCACCTATAGAAGTGCATTCATGCGTTTTGGTTTCGCGTTCCCGATAGGTTGTACCCTCGTCCGAGTTATGAGGGGATGATCGATGCTCCCCTAGAGCTCGAGAGTCACAATGCGGATATAAGTGTATTGCGGAAAAAGTCGGTCACACTCGACCCTCTTTCCACCCCTTCCCCTCCCCTTCCGTCGCCACGTTCCGTATTCGTTGACTGAACAACGCGTAAACTTGAATCAATGGCCCTCATTGCGTTCTGTTGAGCTCAATTAGCCAGCTACTACATTTTCTCTTCTCTCTTTCTATCTCTCTCATCCTGAGAAAAGGGGGTTGTTGGGGTGGGGAGGGGGGAGGGAAGGAGGGAGGGAGGGAGGGGTGACCGCGGTAGAGCTCGGGTACGGCGAGCGCACCGGCTCCCGACAGATCAATACGATACGCGGGGGTTCCCCGTGCTTACTGCGGAGAGACCATATACCTAGAGCAGTTGCTGCGCCGTTGCTCCAGATAGCCCACCCACTCGACATTCGAACGCGAAGAAAAAAAAAACAAGAAACAGATCAAATGCCTTCAAAGAGACCATTTTTCTGTCATTTTTTTTTTTTTTTTACATGCCGCACAGCAACGAGATAACACGGGGAAAGTAGGCCTCGAGGAATTCGAAACATCGCGACTTTGAACACTCTATTGCGTTGTTGATACAAGGAGAAGATTCTTCATCGAACACGCCCTATACTCGGGGTAACCATAAAACGATCCATTATCGAGACACCTGAATTTATATCTTCAATAAACTACGACGGAGAAATTGAATGTTTGGTCGATGAAAAATGGTTTCCATTACGAAAACGTTTAGATAATGGTATTTGAAGAGTTTCAGGAAGTGAAATGCATTTTTGCGGAATTGAACTGAAGGGTTTTTGGGAAATGCGATCACTTTTTGAAAAAAATGAATTACATTTTCGGAGATATGGATTCGTTTGAAGAAATATGTTGGCGGATCTGTTTCGAATGATTAGGAAACTGTTAACGAGATTTAAGAACTTAGCATTTTTTAGGTTCTGAAAAATGATAGACGAAAGAAACGTTCGTAAAAAACGATTAAAAAAATAAATTTGATCAAATAAATGTCTGTTAGGATTGGAAAAAAAAAAGTTTCAGCACCAAAATTGCGTCTTTAGAGCTAAAAAATCTGTTTTTTACGCGATACCCATCAGTAAAGTACGTTTTGAAGAATGCAAAGAGCCTTCTGCAACCCCAATTTTACATGGATGACTTCAATGACAATAACCGATCAAACTTCTCGGTTTAAAAAAAATCAACTAAAACATCGTACAATTACGGGAGACATAGAGAGGTTGAAAAAAGTGCAGAGATGCAGCCAGAGAGACGAGGGCGTTGTCGAAAGAGCTACGAGTTAAAAAGCAAAGCGTGGCAGAGAGAGGATCGATAACTCGGGACCTTTTCCACTCTCTAGAGTAAGATAGACGCCCACGGAGAGTCCTCCATCGGCTTTGCACTGGCGTTCGTCGCTAAGACGCACACCGCACACAATCCTTCATTCTATCAGCACGAAGAGCACCAATGTAGCATCCCGCATTATGCGTATACTAAACGATTGTTTTCACGACCCAAGTTACTTAGTATTGAATTATCGAGAGATAAAATGTTTCATGATGACGCGCCGCGATGCTATGAAGGATCGCTCGTCTGCGGTCGTTTTTCGACCGCTCTTTCTCTCTCACAAACACGAGAGTTACGTAACACGTTGGCAGGTGTAACGTATGTCACGAGGCGCCGATCGTTGCTATTTGCGTCGAGCGTATACGACTCTCGTTTCTATGTGAAGAGTTAGAAGAGCCTCGAGACCTAATTTTGTATTATTGGATGACAAAAATTCCAGTCTCTACCACCCAAAGATGGACTTGCATAGGTTTTTTTTTTTTTTTTTTCTGTTCTTTTTTCGTGATTCTTTCTTTTTTTGACACGCCATCGCGACGCTTGGAAAATTTTCCGACAAGTTGTTTACGTTTCGTTATTCTTGTTACCACGCGACACTCGGAGATCGAGTATTATAGTAATGCGTACTATATACATGTATATATGCATGTGCGTGTGTGTTACGCTGAATTTAGAATCGCAGAGATTGTGGAACGCGGCCGTCATCAACCCGCTGACTAATTTCCGAAAATAATATCGAGAGTCTCGTACGCGAACTTTCGGAGATATACACTCACCGAGGTGGAGTAACGCGAGCGGAAGGAACTTCGGGTCGTTGGGAGATACGTTGGGAGATACGCGATTCGGGAGATCGTTGGATGACTCTTCTTTTTTTGTTTTTTGGACATTGTTCAAATTTTTTAATTTTTTGTTACGTAATTCGGTTGAATGTCACATGAAACGATACCGTCTGTTGAAGAGATGTATTTTTTTTTAACATTAGACAAGAAAAAAGTGGTAGGGATTGTTTTCCGATAAAAGTAGATAAATTTTTGGTTTTCGACAAAAAATTTCTATCCAAAAAGTGCGCCGTTGCATTCGGGATTGAATTTGTAGCAAATTTGTCCTTTGAAACTTTTTTCTCGAGCGCGTAGTTCCAGAGATACGAGCATTTGAAATTCTTAGCCAATGAGGGTTTCCCGACAGATGGCGCCACGTGCTGTCCAGCGGCCTTATTGGCTAAAATCTTTGATAGCTCGTAACTTGAAAACGATAAACTTTAGAGAAATGTTTCAAAGGGAAAGTTCGTTCAGTTTTTGATCCTTTCGAAGTATGTTCGGGTTTTTTTTTATCGGGTGACAAATTTTTTTTTTTCCGTTAATAATTTCACAAGGAAGATGTTAAAACAAAACGTTGCCCTCGGAAGATCTTTTTTTTTTTTACTTCGACATGTCAACGTTCTCGATATAGTTTTATCGTCTCGTCGTCTCGGTAGTCCAAAAATTTTCCACTCATCGAGCACGTAAATTATTCATTCGTAAAGACTTTGGGCGGCTTTATCTCGAAGCCAACTCCTTTGCCGCCAGGTTATCGCACCGGCGATAATGCCCCGTTATCGCGATGTCCGGGTTTTACGACGAGGAACTCCGAGAAACGGGCGACGCAGCGTTACGCCTCGATTACTGTACGATATTTAACATTGTAGTACATACAACAACTCGACAATCGTCGTCACGCTGGTACGAGGTCTGATGCAACCAGCGATTCGCAGGTTTCTTGCGTGGAAAAAAAAAATCTATCTGTCTATTTTTCTATAGTAAAACGAATATTATTTTATATTTTTATAATCAACTTATTTATCTGATTTTTTGCATCTCTGCCCGATTTCCGGTGACTCAAAATTTGCTGCGGCAAAAATCACAGTCATAATTACGAGTTTTTTTCTTCCGACTCAATTTTTTACTTTTTACTTTTAAAAATATTTTTTTAACGAATTTTTTGTTGCAAGCGCCACAATTTTTTTTTTCATAAAAATTCGATAATTCGTCGCTATCTCGGTATTGATGAATATTTTTCTTTCTCGATTTTTTTGTCCACAAATTTTTTCAAGGCTGCAAATTTCGCGTACAATCGACGCGTCGGTACCAAACGTAAAAAAAAAAAGAAGAAGTTTATCATATTCATTTTTCGCGAAATGTTTTTTTTTAACGAAGCAAACGCGACGTCTGATCGCGTGGCATTGTTCGATTCCAGTCGTTACGCGAGGCATCGTAATACTATTCAAATCGATGCTAAACCAATGAAATTAACGTATACCACCCCGCAATCTATAGGCGCACAATAGTAAGTACCCTCGTCACGAATTCCTCCGTCTACCTATTACGTAACGAAAGAGTTGCGAACCATCCCGAAAGAATACAATTGCGTCAATAGCGGTGTATTTTCTCTCTGTGTGTCTCGAGCGAAATGATCGGTAAAAAGAGAGCCCGCCGTCGCCGCTACCGTCGACAAGCGCGAGAGAGTTGCCAAAAAAGAATTGGCCGCAGACAATGCGGAGTCGTCGCCAACCTGGCGAAAAGGAAGGGCGCGAGAGGGGCGGAGAGGGGAGGGGGTGAGTTTAGAGTTAGAGTTTCAAGCAAATCGGCGCGCGGACGATCGCGAGTGAGTTTTGTGTCGTTGGGGTTGTGACAGAGTTATCGCGCGCGTTCAGTGGGCCTCTCGCGACTTGAGCGACGATCAACAAACACGACCGCGGTGTCAGCCTACTTTATTATCACTGCGAGAGCCGCGAATGCAGTTAACGCAGCTAAGCCGAACGGTGATCGTGTTGGCACGCAAAGAACGCGCGACGAATGTCTCGCGATGGATTGTCGACTTTGCATAAATCCCCGAAGCATTGAGAGCTCCGTTACTCGCAGCACTTCTGCGTAAAAGATTATTATGTGCTTTTACTTGGAAAGAAAAAAAAAAAAAGAAAAAGATATACATATAAGATCAGCGATGCGTATACAAGGCCTTTCTATCGTTGAAGACATTGTAGCTGGTTTTCTTATCGATTAATTATAATCTTTGCGCACTCGTCGTCGTCGTTGTAGTCGTCGACGTCGTCGTCGGCAGAGGTAGGAGTCGACAAATATCGAAATGTCGGAGAGAGTCAGTTGGAAGCGAAAGACAGGAAAGCGCCAAGGTCGCGCGCGCGCACGCAATCCACGTGTATGCCATCGATCGTCATTCTCGGGTATTCCTGAGTTTTCGGCCAACTCGTTATCAGTTAATCGGTATCAATTTTTAGACATCATATTTTCCCGTCTTGTAAGAAATTACGTTAAGCTAACGTTCAAAATATCATTTGAGGTCAATATTAATATAAAACCTGAGTACAATATTAAAAAAGAAACGGAGTATAATATAAAATGGGCAGAGAATACAAGAAATTGGAAGACTGAATTTAAGGTCACATTAAGATGAAACATGAGGTCAATATTAGGACAAAACTGAGATCAATACTTAAGATAAAACTTCAGGTCAATGTTAACACTGAACTGTAAGTTCAAATTAATATTAAAATCAAATCTGAGGTCAAAATTAAGAGAGTTGCCCAACATAATATTTGGTTGGATCGATAGAGGATAAGTAGATAGAAGAGACAATTTAAGGACGACGTTACAATACAAATCAGGTCAATATTAAGATCGAACTTGAGGTCAGTATTAAAACGCAGTTTAACGTTGGTGTCTACATAAAAGTTGAGGTCAATACTAAAATCGACCTTAAGGTCAGTATTACGATCAAATTATGAGAGGTCGTTTTGAAGATAGAACTTCAGGTCAATATTAACGTTGAAATGCCATTTGGAGCGGAGAATGAAATAAAATTTGAGGTCAATATTAAAATCGACCTTAAGGTCAGTATTACGATTAAATTATGAGAGATCGTTTTGAAGATAGAACTTCAGGTCAATATTAATGTTAAAATGCCATTTGGAGCGGACAATGAAATAAAATTTGAGGTCAATATTGAAGTGCAATTGAGGTCAATATCAATACGAAGCTTAAGGTTGATGTCGAGATAAAACTTGAGGTGAACGTTACGATAGAACATAAACTCGATAATAAGATCAAACCGGAAATTACTATTAAACAGAATTTGAGGTCAGTTATTAAGCCAAAAGCATCATACATGAGTTCGTGGACCACAAGTGGTTTCAAAAAAATCTGAAATTTTCAAAAATTTCTCTTTCAGGTCAGTTTTCTCTTTCAAAAATATTGATTTTTAGTATAGTTTGCCGAAGATGAAGACATCAGGCCTCTGCGACTCATGTGTGATGTGAAAGAGGTGCAAAAATGTGTGCGGTGTTTCAAGGGTTAAGATCAAACTTAAGGTCAATGTTAAGACAGAATTGGTGGTCGTTATTAAGATAGAACTTGAGGTCAGTATTGAGATGAAGCTTAAGGTTAATATCGGGACGGAATCGCGGAATATCGGGGGTCGTTATGAAGATAGAATTTGAGGTCAATATTAAATTAGAACTTCAGGTCAATATTAAATTAGAATTCGAGATCAATATTAACATCGAAATAACACGATGTGAGAATTGATTCAACTTGGAACTGTTATTCAATGGAAAAATGCATGTATATACACTTTGTACGTGTCGAATTTAAGTCGAAGCTCCGCGTTATCGTGATTATCGGAAGATTAAATAAGAAAATGGTATTTGAGTAAAGTATAAACGACGAAGAGCTGTAAATTGACGTACGAAAATAGAATAGCGATTGGTGGGGAGGAAGAATAATACGGATTGAAGCGACAAGCGAACGGAAATAGCGACGAATCGCAATTCGCTGTGATGGAAACGTGTCGAATTAATGCGACGCGAATACCGGTGGGGAGAGGTTCGAAGCAGCCGTTGAACATCGATTTTTCGACTCAATTATTCAATTGGATTCCTCAAGGGGAATCGAGCGTCGAACAAATATAACCAAAATGAAAACGGTATCTTTAGATTCCTCTCGGGCTCTTCGTAAGAACGATATAAATAATTTTTATCGGGAAAAAATTACACGAGGTATTTACTGCAGAAACATAAAGAAAATAGCGAATGGAAGTGGACGGATTTTGGCGACTTTCATGTTTAATTTTCGTTATTCGTTCGAAAGACCGGGAAAATTGAAATAGAATTGAGATGAGGAAAAAAATCGCGTGCTATAATTTTTGCTGTTGTCGAGAAAATTACGAAAACCGCGACTGTTGTGAAAATCGGCGCGCGAATTCCAGACGTTAATAAAATTTAATTGTGCTGCTAGTATCGAGTTTTTTTTTTTTTTTTTTTTTTCTTCGATGAAAAAATTGAAATGTAAACAAATGATTTTTTTTTTTAATTTTCAATTTCGACTTAATATCGAAGAGTTGAGATATTCGTTTCATCATTAGTAAGAATAATTGATCGATACATATACCTTTGATAATTTCAGTAATTAATTTTGATAATTATATTTATTTAATTAAAGTCATTAATTCGTTAAGATTGTTGTAAAAAGGTTTTGCTTATGATGGTTCTTTTGAATAATAATAATAGTGCCGCTAATGTCTCGTTGAAGTAATCTGTATGTATCTTTTACGACTCGATGAAACATTGACAAATTTGCATTACGTCGAGAAAAAGAAATCAATACTTCGCGGCTGACGATTTTATCAAATATGGTATTAAATTTTTTTTTTTTCTGACGTATTTACACTTTATATAAAGTTTAAAAATGAAACAATAAATTATATGGAAAATTGGGCCGATCGGCATTTTTTTTATTTACTTTTTCGTTCGGTACAAATAGTTATGAATGAAACGTTAATTCGGCGAGTGAATTATTTATTGAACCGCGTTGCGTGTCGCGAATCAGTGAAATCAGCCGATCGGAAATTTAATTTTCATTGACTCCTCAGCGTCAATTATTTTTTCCGCTAAAAAAAAATCTATTAAAAAACAAAAAATTTGCGATTGAAACTAAAATAAACTATTCGCGAGAATCTTTAATTTCGTGGAATTTTTTTTTTTTTTTTTTCGTTAATCACTAATTTCAAAGCAGATTCGGCCCAAAATAAACATTGAATTCGTGTTCAGCGCGAAAAAATACAAGTCGAACATTTTTTCGAAATTTCAATAACAGTTTTTTTTTTTTTTACGATTTCGTCATCGTAAATCTGCACGAAAAGAAAAAAATTCTTTTGTCCCGCAGATCACGAATATTTAACTCATTTTACTCCAAAATCAATATCGCGTATTGAAATCCGCGTTAAGAGCGAAAAAAAATGTTATTTTTCGTGCTTTTCGTCGAGGAAAACGGGCAAAAAATATACAATAATAAACCATCGAACTGTATGTCACTATGAATCGTCGCTTCGGATATTTTCGATTCTCGCATCAGTTTCAACTGTCAAACAAACAACTATTGATTTTTTGCTCCGAAAAATTTTTTTTTTTTTTTTTTTTTTCGAAAATCCCAAAAATAATACGAGATAAAAAAAAATGCCGAAATAAAAATCGACAATTCAAATCGATGTATCGACTAATCGATTGCGCACTCAAATTTCAAATAGTGATTAACTTTTGTTGTTAATTAACAGTCGCCGAGTTTCTCATATTTCGACCTTCGCATCGCGACATACCGACTCATCGATTGTACTTTGGCTGTGAAAAAAACTGATTCCGTCTGCTGTACTTTGACTTTAAAGCACTTAAAAAAAAAAAAAAAAAAAAAAAAAAGTTCGCGAATACTCACGAATCTTTCTCACAGACACAACGTTATAAACAATAGTTTAAAGAAGTGCGTCTCGTTTCGCATCGATGTGTTTTTTTTTTTTTTTTTACACACGCAAAGCGCACTTATCCAGTCGAGTATCGATATCTCCTAAAGAGACCTCCTCCACACACGGCTCTCACACGCAGAAACGCACACTTCGCAATTCCGCTTATCGTTATCAATAACTCGTAAAAAAAAAAAAAAAAAAAAAATACAAAATCCTCCCACGTTTTTCCGTCACATAGAAAAAAACAACCAAAACATCCATAAATATGCACATTAGCAAAGGTCACTCGCGAGTAGTAGATTGATAACTCACTCAAGTAACTCATCCATTCACTTCTCGACGTGGGTCGGTGCGACGTGATTTTTTTTTCAATTTCAATTTTCTTAATCCGCCTCTCGTGGTATTTACTCCAATGTTTCGATATTCTCTTCTTCTCCAAACAAAAACTCGAAACACCTTAAACTCGTTTTTTTTTTTTTTTTTTTTTCGATCTTTTCGTCGTATAAAAAAAACAAAAATGTATCAAAACGAAAAACAAATAAAAAAATCAAACGTCAACTCGTAATAGTTCGATATTTGAGAATAAAAAAAAATTATAAAATTTTTTATTTTTTTTTGTATTTTTGGTTTTTTTTTTTTTTTTTTTTTTCAGTTGCGTTAAGTATTCGATGCTTCGTTATTTTTTTAAAAATATTATAATAGTTTTTTTTTGTTTTGTTTGATATTAATGATAACAATAATAATAATTTGTTTTTATTATTATTGTTCGGTGGGTGGGTGCGATGGTTTAATGGTGAATGTATATATATATATATTAATATATCTATATATAGATATAGTAGTGAACGGGAAGCGAGTCTTTTGGGGGACCGTCCCGTAGATCCGCGCGATCCGTCACTCCCGAGTGCCGTTGCGAGACTGAAACGCCGCTTAACATGTGGGTGACTTACATAGAGGCGCCGTAGGGGAAAACGTGTAGGGAGGGAACTCGCGGAACTCGCGAGAACTCCACCACTCGACGGCGGTGGAAGGGATAACGCGCAACGCCAGAGCTCAGCGCAAGAGTTGGGTACTGCTAGGCGACAAGGACGGCTACACATATATATATATATATATACGTGTGTATCTATACATATACATGTATAGAAACACATAGATATAGATAGATATATCACTGAAACGGGATGCAGAAGATACTTCACATTTCGATTAAAGATACTCAATAGAGCGCTAGTCATTTCGCTACTAACGAAGTTTAACGAGTGTTACATGTACAGTTTTTTTTACGCGGCGCGACAAATTTGAGAATTTTTTTTTTTATTCATCGAAAGAATTGGTGATACTGTATATTATTTTTTTTATTTTTTTTTGGTATTAATGACAAATTTAATGAGAAAACATCGATGGTATATTTTTTTTAATTAGAAAATTTCAAAAATGTTGGAGATTTTTTGGATTTTAATGGGATTTCTTTTAGACGAAAATTTATGCGTAAAAATAGTTCGAACATTTTTTTTTTTTTTTTTTTTTGCGATTTGATAGAATTTGAAAGTTCGCGTAAGTTACGCGGGAATTTTTTTTTTTTTTTTCATACGAAAAAAAAAAAGGATTAAAATCAGAGATTTTTTTTTTCTAAACGTATTTTCTATCGGAAATACTTAACCCTATTTCCAGATAAATAACAATTTAACGAAATATTCGATAGGAATGAAAATCGGGCGAAGATGCGATGTAAGGATTCTTTCGAACGAACGCAATGCACGGTATGGGGAGATCGTTACACGATGTCGGTACAGAAGAATGTTATTCACGGGCAAAGTAACTCGGGGATTTCATTCATTTGGAGACTAATCGGCCGGTTCCTGTTTGCTGCCTCAGGGACACACGGCAGGCTTGATGATGAAGGCGCGTGCCACTGCGCGGCTACCGGGACCATTCAAGGTCCCCGCGCGTGGAACGATGAGAATTTTACTCGTTCGCTCGAGAGAACTCTTCGATAACGACGACGTAACAACGTCTTTTAAAATTCAGCCATTCATCGGACGCAACGATCGACAAACATAATCTCCTAAACGAAACTAAATTTTTTTTTTTTCCTCGATAAATAGTTATTTTTTAAGTAAATTCCGCGTCTATAAACAATCGTAACAAATTAAACGTATTATAACATATTTTTTTTTATTATTTTTTATTCATATTTTTTTACTAATTTTTTCGATTTATTATTGTGGCAAAATCGATATTCTTGATATCCTTGATATGATTAATTTATTTCAGATTTTTATCATATCGCGAAACATCGATATTCCAATCGAATCGAACTTTTGCATGAGACTGTAAAGCGTCCTTAACCTTACGCGGGCATAACACGAATTTCATAATAATTCCTTGAGCCATTTAAAAGATACGGTACTTCGACCATAAATACTGCGCTTCGCAGGGTTAAAAAAAAAAAAAAAACATGAAAAAAAAGGTAGAAATCGTCTCTGTGACTAATCCTCGAGGTTAACCCCGGACTTGTGGGTTTTCCGTATTCACTACAGACGTCCGCGATAACAAGACCAATCGTCCGCAACATCGTCATCGACACCGCGCCATTTTTTAAATGAAAAAAAAAAAAAAAAAAAAAAAGTTTCTACGGGGAATCCTTACTTTCTTCAACTAATTTCCTCTTAATAGGAAAACAACAGGAAACGCGATAAGAAAAGTCTCTTACGAAATTCAATCGTAATAATCGAGTTTCCATCACGACGATAACTAAACGTAATCAGAGTCTATAATCGCTCACAAATACCTCGTACCTACTTTTGAGCTGTCGGTCTGTCTGTGGCGGTTTTGTATCGGGTAAACGACGAGAGAGTTGTTAACACTTCGCGATACCGCGACTGGCTTATCCAGGCGTCGGAGTTTTCCTCAGGCCAACTTGGTTAGCTCGGCCACGGTCGTCGCCGAGGCCTTCGCATGTGCTCTCCCGACATCACGAGTCCACCAGAGGCTACTCTGACCCCCTCCTCCCCTACACACACGACGAACTCTCCATACGTCGCCAGACTCTGAACAGCCGGTCTGTGACGCAATAAGCAATTGCAACTCGTGTTATCCACACATAACTATCGGCGCATACAGGCGGTACGTAATTCATTGCACAGGCAAATATAAACTACGTGCGTGCGTTACTTCACACGCATGATCCGAGCCCTCGATATATCGGAATGAGTGGAGAAATGTTTGAAGAAGAACCCGAAATAATTGTGTGAAAAAGTTAAAAAAAGAAAAAAAAATACGATGTATAAATAATTTGTAAATTGAAAATATACACATTGGTTCTTCGTAATTTTTTTTGGTTATGAATCTTCGTTGAAATAGGATAATTTGTAATTTTTAAAAAAATTTTATAATACACGTGTTTGTGACAAAATTTGTCGTTAAACAATGATTTTTAAAAAATAATAATTTTGAGGTTAAATTTCTAGGTTGTCATGAATTTTTCAAAATTTTGGTCACGAAAGTCGTCGGATCGTATTTGGGGCTCGAAAATAAGAAGATATTTCCTTTGTAATTTTTCTCTAAAGTCCGAAGTTCTCGAGATACTAACAGACAAAGTTTTCAACCAATGGGATGCCGGGACTATAGCGCCCTCTTGCGTTTCTCTCATTCGTTGAATGCTTCAAACGCTTGTAACTCGAGAATTACTGCTCGCACGAGATTTTGACAAAGGAAAAGTTTATTCAGTTTGAAACGTTGAATCTAATTGCACTACTTCTGCCGGCAATTATTGCCGCAATCTCATTGGCTGACAACGTTGAATGCTCGTATCCCGAAAACTAAGCATCACAGAGACTTTTCACCAGGAAAACATTTAATCAGATTTACATTCCGAACATTTCTAGAAAAAAATCCGAACCATTTTCAACAAATCGTGTCACAGTCCATCATACCTTCCTTCTTACATCATTTCATTTCGACACGAAAATCTCGAGAATAAAATACATGTTTTTACGACACGACGCGAGAGGCGAAACGTACGTAAATCTCGTTATTCGAGCAGATCTTACGTAAAAGTTAGCATGCGGAGGATACCAGTTTGCGGAAGACATTATACGGACGTTGTTAGCCGCGATCGAAGTGAAGAAGCGGAGAGTACAGAAATTGAAACTACAACAGGAGGAGTAGTAGCAGAAGTTGTAATCGATAGGCAAGACCGCAGTCGGCCTTGGTGTTCGCTTAAAAATGATGATGCAGGATGGAGAACCGAGAGAGTTCGAGAGTAGCGACAGGGAAGGAGCGGGGGAGGCGCATTCAAGTGTACATGGGGCTTGCAGTTCACAGTGTGTACGATTATAATGTATATAGCCACAGAGAAGTTGGGTATACATATAGTAACGTATAGTGGGACATATAGAGGAGAGGAGTTCGGAGTAGAGAAGCTTGAATGCGTCCAAGGCCTGGTGGAGAGACAGCGGTACAGGCGGGAGGAACGCGCGTTACTGGGTCACGGGCCATCGCATCGAGCACCGCGTATATGCATCGCACCTACTATTGTAGTACCGACCCGAAGTCGAGTACCCGAACAACGCCAAAAAGGCAACCAAACATTTTGTGCTGTTTGGCGTTAGGTGATGACATATATGTCAATGAAAAAATTCTCGGTATCCCTGACTCCTCTTTTTGCGGTAGTTCCGTTTTAGGATTTAACCCCATTTGGATTTAGCCCCATTTTCAACTGGGGTAAACCCCAATAATTCACTTGATAATGGGTTATAGTAAAATAGGATGAAAACTCAGAAACTGTCTTAGGAAACATACAAAGACCGTTCAAACCGGTTGGAACTGGTCGAAAGCTTAAAAGTTCACTTGATAATGGGTTATGGTAAAATAGTATGAAAAACAATAAATTGTCTTAGGGAACAAGCAAAGATTGGTGTAATATGAAAAAGTTCAGTTCAAACCGGTTGGAACTGTCCTAAAACTTAAAAATTCACTTGATAATGGATTATGATAAAAACGCATGAAAACCAATAAATTGTCCCGGGGGAGAAAAAAAGATTCGCAAAATATGAAAAAATGCAGTTGAAACTGGTTGGAACTAGTTTAAAACTTAATAATTCACTGAATAATGGGTTAGGATAAAATAAACTGAATAACAGTAAATTTTCTTGGGGGGACAAGTATGATTGGCCAAATATGAAAAAATGCAATTCAAACCGGTTGGGACTGAACTTAAATTTAATCATTCTGATGATAATGGGTTGTGATAAAACAGTACATTTTGGTGGGGAAAAAAAAAATTGGTAAAACATGAAAAATGCAGTTAAAACCGATTGGACAATCAACAATACATTAATGAGATAGCAGATCGACAATTACACTTCGTACAGGTAAACAATACTTTAACCAATGTATCTCAAAACTTGTTTAACGTCCAGAATATTGACAAATAATGCCACGCGAATGACAAAAGACCCGGCAATAGCGCAGAGTCACCAAAACAAGGAAGTCCGCGATTGTGTTTTGTAAACCTTACCATCCCACCTCCCGCGCCCCCTCCCGTCCTCCCGAATGAAGCGTACAAAAAGGGGAAGAGGAAGCGATTACGAAATTCGAATTAATTCGTCTCTCGCCACCAAAGCAAAACAATAAATACCATAGTATTTCAATTGTGCCATACCGAGAATCGCCCGGAGGAAGGCGTCAAACATGTAAAATGAAACCGGTAGCATTGGCTCCAAAACGTTTTGTAAATGGTAAACACGACGAACAATGTTTTTCTCGTGGCTTCCGGCGTGCATTTTCATATCGAGTTTTGAGGTTAAAGTAAAGTGAACGACCGATTCGAATGGTGTAAAAAGGAGCATTTAGATAACTCTGGAGAGTTCGTCAACTCTGTAACTGGTTGTATTAGTATTTGTATTAACTATACGGTTTTATTTGATTTGGTAGAGTTGTGATCCGGTTGTGTCTTTACAATCTGTCAAATCGATTAGAGTTATTATACGTTATATGGTAAAGCATACGACAACTCTAATCCCTTACCATTCCTCACCATACAACAACTCTAATCCCCTAGCATTCCTCACCATACAACAACTCTGATTCCCTACCATTCCTCACCATATAACAACTCTAAATCCGCTACCATTCCTCACCATACAACAACTCTAATCCCCTATCGTTCCTCACCATATAACATCTCTATTCCGCTACCATTCCTCACCATATAACAACTCTAATCCCCTACCATTCCTCACCATACAACAACTCTAATTCCCTATCGTTCCTCACCATATAACAACTCTATTCCGCTACCATTCCTCACCATATAACAACTCTAATCCCCTACCATTCCTCACCACAAAACATTACAGTTATATGGCATACAATACGACAACTCTAACCCTCCTACCATTCCTAACCATATAACATTAGAGTTATACAGTACACCATATAACAACTCTAACCTCCACCATTCCCAACCTTCACCATATAACATTAGAGTTATGTAGAACACCATATAACAACTCTAAAACCGGAGAGAGTTTGTCAACTCTCTAAAACCGGTTATGTTATAATAGAGTTTCGGCAAATGCTCGGATTCTCGTAAAGTTAGCCTCGTTAAAAAATTGATGATTTTTTTTTCTTTGTTCCGCTCGATTAAATAATAATGCGATTCAGTCTCGACAGAGTTTTAAGCCCGGAAGTTAAACACGCTGCCTCTAAGCTTTTAGTTATCCATCACTGCCCGACGCACACCGCGCCGTTTGTCCCTGCGATGCTTGCCAACAATTTTGCCAACTGGTTTATTAGTGTGAAACGCCTTGGAAACTATAATAGCAAATATCTATCGTTCTAAACTGACGACGACGATGGTTATTCGGATTTGAAATGCAATTGAATTGAGAATCGAGCGTAGAATTGCATAGCGATGGCTCTTCTCTCTTTGCATCTACATGCGTATGAATACATATATATATGTATATATCTGTATATATATAGTATATATATATATACGTCGTGCAATGTACTTTTGCAAGCTGCGTGTATGTTGACCTTGAGACTGTAACACGCGCCCGCCACGGTTATTAAACGTCGGCATAGGCATAATCGACGCGTGCTTCGCTCTCTAACACACGTATGTACAACACACTCCCGCATTTCGCGACTGCACTCCTGACTGCTTATCAGCGTTGCAATTTACGAGTGAACAACGTAAGATAATAAAACGAGCCGCGGCTTTGTACCGCGCGAAAAGCCACTACTACACCGTTCAGCGCTTCTCGCTGTAACAATTGCATTTATGTTTTTAATTTTTTTCTTTTTTTTTTTAATTTTTATGTTTTTTATTCAAAACATTTTTTTCACACTCCGCGTCGAATTCGACACAAAATTAGAGACTCGGCAATGTTTTTTTTTCCTCCCCCTGTCGCGGTTCGCGTCAAAGTTTTCCTTAAATTATGAATTCTATGGCACGCGCGCCTCGTCGCTCACGAGGTCGACGTGTCTCTTATCTTCCAGACGGCGAAGCAATTTTTTATATTTTTATGTTTTTTTTTCTTCCCGCTATAAAAAAAAAAAAAAAAAAAAAAAAACAGACACTCAACAGGAGGCATTGTGCACGAAAATTCGATTCAAGGTTTTTCGAATATACATCGATCGAGTCGATTTATGAAAAAAAAAAAAAAAAAAATGAGTTTCGATATTTATCGAATTCGTTAAATTTTCGTATGTTCGATCCTCAGATCAAAGATCTGATAATTTTTATTTTCATTTCATTATCTTATTTTCGTTATTTTTTTGCTTTGTATTCGTTTTATATTCGAGGAATATTCGATTTTAAGGGGAAATTGAGACTTTAAAAATATACGTTTATTTGAATTAATTTTAACGTCAAATTCAAACTCAAGTTAAAAACAATAATAATTATTATTATTATCATTTATATTTCAACTTCATATTCAGTCACAATTTTTTAAAAATAATCATAACAATACACAAAGTAATAATAATAATAATAATAATATTAATTCAGAATTAAACAAAAATACAATAATAATCAATAAAAATTTTTTTTTTTTTTTTTTTTTCGAATGCAATAACGGACTCTTTTGTAGGACGCAAATTAAGATCGAGGAGCTTAGAATCCAAGCCAAGGTCTCCGTTTGCTCGTTGAATTAATCTACCGGTTATCGGGAAGTTTGAACGCGATCGTTCCAGCGTTAGGTGGACCGGTGCGCGTCGACGCGCACGATTATGTGTGCAATTTAGAGTTCACAACACGAAAAGTGTACCGGAGTAGATTATCCGATTGAGTTGCTACCGGAAACGCTCTGCCGCGGGCAATCCACGCTTTTTTTTTTTTTTTTTTTTTTTTTTTTTTTTTTAAACTAATTTTACGAAGGAGAAAGAGGCGTAAGAAAAAAAACAACATTTCTCTGACTCGGTCTCGCGTACTAAAAATATCGAGAGCCGAAAATTCCGGCGCGAGTTTAGTTGAGTATATAGAGGAACAGAGGAACAGCGGAGCGCAGAGAGGATTTTAGAGACACAACGACGACGAAGACGACGACGACGAGTAACTATGACACGATAGTATGGTGGGTAACGGGCCGATGGTCACCGCCAAAAATCGTGATGCAATCTTCGCACTCTGCCAGCTCAACGAGCTCGAGCCGTTTTAATTTAAGACACCCGCAAATGTCACGAATACACACATTCGTTAAACGCATCCCACCAATTCGCGCGACCGGCAGCGGTGCCTCATTCGTCTCCGCGTGGCTATAGACAAACCATACGATGTACTCACGCGAAAAAAATTTCATTTTTTTCGTGACGATTTTTTTTTTTTTTTTTTTTTTCGGAATTTTGTTTTTTTATTACGCGGGGATGAAAATAGATTTTGTTTTTCCGATAGTATTTTTAGTTACGATTGTTTTTTTTTTTTTTCGATTTTTTGGAAATTCCAAATTTTTTTTTTTTTTTGAGAATTTTTTTTTTTTTGGTTTTAACGTTCGCGACATTTGATCAATGAAAATTGAAGCATATAAAGGGGTGAGATAGTTGAATTACCAATTTTATATTTAATTCGATAAATTTCAATCGTCAAAATTCATATTCAATTTTTGAAAAACTTAAATTGTAATATTATAGATATTTTATTAATTTTATTATCGATTTTGTTAATTAATTAGAAGAGATTCGATCGCGCAAATGAATTGCATTTTTTTGTTATAAAAAAAAAGTTTATGTACAAAAATATATTTTTGTAGAGTGATATTTTTAATTAATACGATATTTTTATATTTCAATTATATTATTTTCGTTTACGTACTGTAAACTTCTCGTAAATATGAAGAGAAAGTTTGCTCTCCGAAGTCGTAAAGATAAAATGTTCAATGATTTAATGAAAAGATTTTTAATTCAATAATAAAAAGAGGTAATTATATTTTTATTTTTTATGTCCCCATTGCGCGACGATTTATATTAAATAAACAAAAATTTGACGATTAGAATTCAATAAATTTATTTACTCGTAATTTATATTTCTTGAATATAACGAGAAAAGTTGTTCTTCAAGATCGTGAAAAGGACGAAACGTTTAGTTGAACGATTCACGATTGAATAATACGACGACAAAAGAAAGGTATTTATACGGCTATTATGCAGTATCCGGAGTGCATCTTGGAGAATTCGGTGAGACGCGAGAAAGGGGAATCGATTAGCGGCAGTTTGATGGGGATGCTCCGCGGTTGGAATGACGAAACGGGTAGAGAGAACGGGAGAAAGACTCGTGTCTCCCGACCCACATTCATAAATAGACGGACGAGGGACAGAGATCGAAAAAGAGAACGACAGAGAGTCTGCGTACTCTCGTTAAGTTAGGAAAGACGAGGATTGCTTAAAAAAAAATTTACTTTTACATTATAATTTTTATATCGATTGTTTTTCAATGAATTAATTTGCCCTTTGGTACACATCGAGGAGAGGCCTTTGTGTACCTATAAAAAAATTCCGGAACCTCTGGCTAATTTAATTTGTATGCTACGAGTCAGCAAAGTCGTAAAAGATTCAGTGAGCGATTTCGTATGCATTCTTTTTTATTACATTTGCATTATAATTTTTATCTCAATTATTCTTCGATGAATTAATTTGCCCTTTGGCACGCGTTGAGAAAAGACGAAGACGTACCTAAGAAAAAATTCCGAGACCTCTGGCTAATTCCAATTTTATGCGGTGAGCCAGCAAAGTCGCGAGGTCGGGTGAGTCAACTAACCTCGATTTCCTCGATAAATTTAATTTTTATTCGATATAAATATCGAATCTCTTTCGAAAAAAACAATGAAAATGTGTTCATTGGAAAGCTGAATATAAATTCTACACTTTATATCCCTGAATTATTTTTTGTAACACGAAGAATTTTCAATTTAAATCGGATTAAAAATGTTCTCTCTGATTCTCCGAGAAAATT
Organism: Cryptus armator; assembly: GCA_963971235.1. NCBI lineage: Eukaryota > Metazoa > Arthropoda > Insecta > Hymenoptera > Ichneumonidae > Cryptus > Cryptus armator. Next base: position 15,142,421 of record OZ020240.1, read on the forward strand.
GGGCTAAAAGTTCTCAAACTGCAAAATTACTGGAGCCTTAATGACGATAATTTTTTCATAGATCACGAGCAATGTATTCGACAATCTCTGAAAATTTCAATAATTTCTGAACAGTTTCGCTGAAGAAAAAAAATAGTAAATGAACTGAACTAATTAGAGGTATTTAAAAAACGATATTTTACATTATAATTTTTAATTCTATTCCGATTCAACGGATTAACTTGCCCTTTGGCAAACATCAAGCAATGGCCTTTATCTGCCTACAAAAAAATTCCGAGGTCTTTAGCTGCTTCCAATTTCTTGCCGCGAGCCTACAAAGTTTGAAGGTCGAGCGTCTTGGGTCTCCCCCTTCCCTGCGTCTTCCGGTTCCCCACAAAACCGGAAAAAATGCATATCAATCATTGCCCAATGTAAGTTAAAATTAATTACCAATAAAAAAAAAAATCTTCCGAATCCAAACAATTTTTTTCCCAATCGGCTAAAAATTCCAATCGACATTTCCTGCGATTGCAACGTCGGCGCGTTAAAACCGTTCAAAAATATCAATTAGCCACGGCGTTTCACGGCGTACAACTTCCCGAGGTTACAAAATTCAATTTCGAAATCGTCAGCGCAGAGGAGAAAAAAAAAAAAAAAAAAAAAAAAACGAACCGATTCCAGATCTGGCGGAAGCGTGAATGCAGCAGCTCGAGGTGTGATTCGCTTCACGGACCGATGACTTCACCTCGATTTAAAAACCAATCGCTATGACGTTTTTTTTTTTTTCTTTTTTTTTTTTTTATTTATTTATTTTTTTCTTCAAGCGCAACGACCGCGTTCGGTTCGATCGAGAAACTAATTCGGTGAAAGCGAAAAAGATTGAATAACAGAGAAATATATATTTTTTTTTTTCCTCGCGTTTCAATTCGTATTAATACAGTTTGTTAAAAGTTTGATAAAAAAAAATTCACGGATACAAATTTTTTTTCCAATATTTTTCGAGGGGTGGAAAGAGTCGCCGAAGAGTTTGGGGGGCGGAAGGGGGTGGGAAGCGAAACGGAGGCGAAGCTTCGAGGGCGGTGGGTGGTGGGTGGGGGGAGGGGGGAGGAGGGGTTGTTCGTGAGGCTGTGTGCGACAGGGTAGTGGGGAATCGCCGGTATTGATCGCAGAGCAAAGCCATTCAGCCTTTTCGTCGAGCATGTTAAACGCTCTCTCGTTCCCGAGACGAGCGACACAGCGTCTAAAGCAGATTTGTAAAAAAAAAAAAAAAAAAATTCCCCCGAGAAAAAAAAATTATTCGAGCGAAAAAAAAAAATGAGGCAAAGTTTTGAATTTTCGCGGGAAAAGATGCCGAAAAAATGGCGAAAAGGGCGGATGGGTTATCGGAAGGTATAGCGACAAATGTTATTCGTTGGGATAGTTAAACTTTGGGATCAATATATTATGGGCAAAGGGTGAAAGGAAGGAAGAGGTGAGATCGACCCGTGACCCAGTGGACCCACCCGACTCCGGCGGACGAGGGCGACGACGGAAACGTCTACGGGAACGTAATAATGCGACGGTGGCGCCGCTCAGACGGAATTTCAAAGAGCTATTATATCGCGTCGTATTCCCAAGTCTTATTACTACTACTATTACTACTACTACTACGACTACTACTACTATTACGGTGATGTACTGAGTTTAACCTACCGGTGGATTGATGCTTAACTCCTTAACGACTCACTTGGAAAAACGATATTTCTTTGAGTACCAAAAATCACGAAATGAATGGATTTTTCATTGGACCAATTTTTTTTTTTTTTTGCAACTTGAAAATCAGTAACATTTCGATTTATGAGAAATTTTGAGTAATTTCGCGCGATATAATTTTTTTTATTTTTTTTTTTTAAGGGCGATGATTTTTTGTGGTTATGTTTCGTTGATCAGTCGATTTCGGACTGAGGAGCCAAAAATCGATCATCGTTAATGCAAATATAAATTTATTCGCGTGTTGTTTACCGATTTTGATTCCGATTTCGGCATTTTAGGTACCAATTCGACAATTAATGTTATTGAGTAAAAATTATTTCTATGAATATCGATAAAACCGATTTTCGATATGCCTTCGGAAATTCTACGTGGCAATTCCAACGAATCGAATCTATTTGAATTCAGTTACTATTATCGATCGTTACGCTTATTATAAAATGAATACGAAGAATTGGGTTTTCGATATCTGGGACGCGTCTGACCAGTGGGTCTGTTGCCTTTACTACTGCCGCTACTACTACAGGGGAACCCCCGTTACTGCACGCCTATCTACTGCGCAATTGTGCGAAAATTCATTTCGTTTCCGCAGACAGGAATGATTCCTATTGATTTCTTTCCTACGGACAGATAGATTGGGTCCTTCCGTTACTGACTCACTTTGTCAACACGAATACAAAAGACACGCAACAACGGAATGCTCGCGAAGCATCCACTGTACTATTGATGCTACTGTTGCACTACCAACGGTGTTGTTCTCTCGTGATACATCGAGGCCTCGGAACAGGGGAAGCCTCGAAGGGTAGAATAGTCAGGAGGTGAAATAAATTCTTATACCGAGGACGCAGTCGATAGGTTTCCACACGCGTCACTGCTATTTTCGCATGATCTTTGCCCTTTCAAATATTATTTTCTTTTTTTTTTTTCGCCTTCAACGTCATTAAAGATCGAAGAAAAATGATTTTACGACTTTAAAATATTTTTTTTTTGGTACCCCAAAAGATCGTAAACAGTGTTTATCGATGTTTTTCCCCCACTTACACACAAAATTAATTTTTTAAATTAAATAATTAACATTTGATAATTAATAAATTATGAAATGAAAAAATTCAAAATTAATGATTTTCATTAATTAAAAATTATTATTATATCGCCAGATCGTTATTATCGATAATATCGGTATTTTCAAATTTGCCGATTTTTTTTTTTACAATTAATTAAAAATTTCCGATATTAAAAAATTTGTTGAAATAATTTTTTTTTATTGAAAAAAAAAAATGGTGGGAGTGTCGTGTGCCGTAGTACCGCAAAGGATTAATATCGAAAATCGATCGGAAGTTAGAAAAAAATCGGGAAAAATATATGAAAATAATGATAATTAGAAAAACAATGTACGGTATGCGAAAATAATAATAATATACGTTAATTTTTTTTTTTTTTTTAAAGTAATAATCATTTTGTATCAATTCCCAATGAGCTACAAATAATAATTGGATATATAAGCGTCGCGATAAATCACGACATTCGAGCTCCGCGAGTGTTTCGCTACTGTGCGCTCTCGTGTCGCGATGTACTAAATGAGAGTGATTCCTGGCCTCCGAGGATTTTTGGCTATCGTCATTGGCATCCGAATTGCGGCCAATTACAAAACACCTGACTCAGGGCTGTTATTCGTTACCGATGTTATTCAAACCGGAGACCAGCTATTTCTTGGCTACGAGTGCGAAAAAAAAAAAAAAAGAAACAGCTGTTTCGTCTGTCCACGTTGGTCATCGACTACTAGCGACTCGCAAACGTATCCGAAACTCAAAGATCATTTTCCTACGTGTGTCTATGCGATATATAAACGGTATACATATGTAAAAAAAAACGAGAGATGAGTATATAGGTGAAAGACGTGAGTCCATTAACGAGGGGGTGGAAAAATGGACCAATGGGGTAAAATGAAACACGATTTTTTTTTTTTTTACTTTTTTACCGTTTTTCGTCGATGAAAAACATGTTTCTCAAAAAAGGGATAATTTTCGAAATGGTCGAATGAAATTTTGCGAAATTCACGCGAAACTCGCGTAAAGGATTAATATACGTATTTTCGGATTTTTTTTTTTTTTCGTTTTTTCGTAAAAAAGAATCATTTTTACGAGCGACTAAAAAAGATTAATGTGCTTACGGAGCGTTGGGCTCCGAAAAGTTTATTTTTTAAATCGCTTCGTAAATTTTTACCAAATTTGCATGAGATTACGAGGGAAAATTATCGTATTATATTATAGACGTTGAAGTGTAAAAAAAAATGTTTTCGAGATTCCTGCGAAATTTCGCGTGGTATTACTTTACGGTGGAAACAAATTCGATCAAACAAATACCGAGACATTGTGAAAACACAAACGCGTATTATTATTGATTAACGATATACATATATACGGAAATTGCGTGTGTAAAAAGTCTCGAAAACATTACGTGAGTCTGAGAATAGAACTTTAAGACCCAAGCGACACGCAAGACACGACGTCCAAAGCTTTGCATACCAAGCACCCCCACCCCTCCCGTCCTTTCATTTTTACTCGAAAAAAAAAAAAAAAAAAAAAAAAAAAACCCGAAGTTTCGAAAAATTATCGTTTTTTTTTTTTTTTTTTTTTTTTCTTTTTTCGATCTTTTAGCGTCGCGATATACACGTTGCCTTCATCCTGGCGTTTCGTTTTCGCTACAATTAAACTCGAAACTATTGATTTTTGGCGAAGTAACGGAACGACGAAGAAACGCAGCGTTCGCTAGACTCGTATGTTACGTTTTGAAGCGCATTAATAAATCTCAACTTTTTCTTTTTATTTTCAAACGCCGCAATGAAATATTACGAAATTCGTATTGTATGTTCGAAGTCTTGATACACGTGTCTACACGACTTTCTTAAAAGATTTTTTTCCGTATTATTTTCAAGACGAGAAAAGTTTAATTGTGGAAGAAATTTCATTGTTATTTATTTATTAATATTCATTAATAATAATAATACTAAATTTCATGCCGTAACTGCATTAAAAAAAAAAAAAAAAAAAAAAAGACGTGAAACGGACGTTTTTTTTCCGTCCTTTTATTATTATTATTATTATTATTATTATGTAATAATAATAATAATAACCGGAGGGGTACAAAATTACACATACGTAACTAGAAATCGATACGCACTGTCGAGAGTCATAAAATTGTATAGCAGTGAGTTACAATAACGATAGTAGAATAATGATACGAAATAGTAATTTATTTTAATTGCTAAGAAGAAAGATATAGATACAAGAATACGATAAAAAGTATCAATACGATTTAATAAGTTCAGATTGATTTTTTAATATTTTTTTTGCACACATTTCGTGTAGGAAACACGATGTTTCGGAATATGAATTATTTTTACCATCAATTTATATTTCGCGATGTCAATAAAAATCGCAATTCCGATATTTTAACCAAAATGCAAAATTTTTCATTTTTCTCGATACAAATGATCGAAAATACGATTGCGACGAAAAAAAATCATTTTTTACTATTTTTTTCCTTAGAAATAATTTGTTTCGATTTTTTTTCAAAACTTCGCGAATTTCGTAATAAAAAAGTTTTCAACATCGTAACGCGGTCAATTCTTTTAGAACAAACGAGTAAAAAAAGAAAAATGTTTAATACTCACATAAGTTATATCCGTTTGTGCGTTCGTCTCTCCTTCAAACCCCCGAAAAGATAAATGAAATTTGAATTCGAAAGTCTTTAACCTTTTCGCACTTGTACTTTCGTTCGAAAGACAAAAATGTCGTGTGTAAAAAAAATATGCAAATAAGCGATTCCTCGCTCGTTCGACGATGTACGCGCGACAACGTGTTGTGTTGTTTTTTTTTTTTTTTTTATGGTTCGCTCGAGCCCCGAGGGATCTCGCGTCGCGTATGTCGCGGGTTTATTTAGCAATGAATAAACAATAGAAAAAAACCACCACACGTATCATGAACGGCACGTGTCGGTCCCGAAAGTCACGAGGTGTCGGGCCGAGTGTGTACTACGCACGAGGTATTGTCGTCGTGGTCGTGTTAACCATTGAACACCCGCGGTGCCCCCGGAGAACGAAGTGGCGCTCGCGTAGGTGACGGGAGGGGGAAGGAGGAGGAGGAGGAACGCAGAGAGTCCGAGTGAGTGAGCGAGAGATATCGAGTTCTCGGGCACAGAACGCGCGAGTGGAAGAGGAAAAAAAAAACACGTAGGCCTTCGCGAAACTTCGTCGTTTCTCACTGAACGACGAAAAAAATAAAATAAACCAAAAATTTTCCACTCAACTGTCTTCAAAAAAAATATTTAATAAACGTATCTATATTTTCTTTCGTTTTTATTCGTTTTTTCTCAAAGAAAACAAGATAATTCACTTAATATTATTATTATTCGTAGCACCTTCGAGAAAGATTAACACGAGTGTTTTCTCGACGAAAAATCGACAAAAAAATTCTCGTATTTTCACCTCGCGAATGTTCGTAAACTCCGGGAAAAAAAAAAAATGTGTCGTTCGTTCGTTTTTTTTTTCACACGCGCGTGCACCGTATTAGCACGTGACACGTGATACTCGGGATATGCGCGATACGCGACGGTTATTTTTTGTTTTATGTTTGTTCTTTTTCTCGAGTTTAATCGTTTTGTTTTGTGGTCTTTTTGGGGGGGAAAGATGTTGTTTTTTTGAGAAAAATAAAATTTAAAAGTCTTGTGACACGCGTGGCACGAAGCTAGCAGGTGAAGCAACACGCGCAGCGCTCGGTGTACCGGCGTAGACTGGCTCGATTCTCGCGGTCCGCGCGATAGCGATTGAGGCGGCTGGGGGCCTATCCCCTCTCGTCGCGCCGCCCCGCGGCTCCTGTACTTACTCTCTCGCCTACGCTCACGGCCTGCGCCGCGGCTCGGTACACGAACGGCGCGCCGAGTTTTACGCTATAGCTTGAGAACGAACTCGTGTGTACGAGAGGCGAGAGATAGATACCACCAGGCTAAGCCGCGAGAGTATTACTACTCGGCGCATCGATGTTGCCGCGCGTATTGTACAACGGGCATAGAAATGTGTGTATTTGTTTTACGTATGTAAGCGTTGAAGAAGAAGCTCTTTTGCCGTGCTTCTCGCGATCTTTGCGATGGTAGTGGTGGGGGAAACGCGAATATACACCGACGACGAGTCGGTGAAGCGGAGAGGGAGTTTTTCGTGACGTAACGGAGATTCTCCGGTAGTATACCTATACCAGTACGGTATACTACGAGTAAAGTTGTGGGAGAGTAATAAGTAGACGAGGGGGGAATCGCGAGGGGAAGAGAATAAGGGGTTTTTCGGTGGGTCTCCCGCGACAAGGGCGCAACTATACAACTCTACTTGGGGACTATGGATGCACATGTAATGAATAGAACGCAAGGAGGGTTAAGAGGGCAGAGGGGAATCTCGAGGGAGGGCGCTATTAGTGCCACTGGGACACGGAAATGTAATGCTCACTAGCGATTACATTTAGATGGGTTTTTTTTTTTTTTTTTTTTTTTTTACGGATTGAAGCGCGTGATTATGTAAGCGTCGAAAAGATATTGTTTATTTTTGATGATCGATATGTGATTAACAGAATTATGATCGCTTTTTTTTTTTGGAATAAAAAATTTATTTTTTCGGAATTTGAAAATGGATTTAAGATTTTTATTCGGAAATGATTTTTTTTTTATCGTGAAAAATGGAATTGGAATAAATTATTTTTATAACTCGCTATTTACCGATAAATCCGATTTCTACCTGACGGTTCGATATACGAGTCGAAATGTATAAAATAATTAAATTCATTTTTTTTTTGCCGAAAAGTATATATGGATCGAAATAATCGAAAGTATTTTTATTGATTTATGGATTTGAAAAACGGAGAAAAAAAAACGAATATTATTCGTGAGAAAATAAAATTACTTTGAAAAATAAAAAAAATATTTAAAAAAATAGAAAAAATATATCGCGTCAACTGCTCCGGAATATTTTTTTTTTTTTCAAATCGGACGCAAAAAAAATTGAAAGGGTATTTCGTTGAAATGTTTTTTTTTTTTGCGCATTTTTCATCCTCCGGTATCGACACGAAATTCTGTTTTTGCAACATCACCGAGTACTCTATGTGATGTGTTTTTCCAATGGAATACGATAAATCCATCAGTTTTTTGTCGTCATTCCCCTGAAAACTACAGATAGGTATCGCTTTTTGAAAAAACCAAAAATCGCTTTCGCAACGAATTTTTTTTCGCTCGACGTTTCGATCATAAATTTTTCTTTTTAGACATTAATACAAATTGTATTATTGACTCTGTATACATCACAAAAAAAAAAAAGATATTAAAAAAAAATACACGAAATATATGAAATTCGACGGTTTTTATATAATTCGTATATTCGTGCGAATTATCAGGATATCAAGAAATCGTTAAAGTTCTCTCAGCTATCGATAAAAACGTTTTAAAATCTTTAGAAGTTATTAAAAATAACAGAACATTATGCAAAGTCTCCTTTTTATCTGCCGTCAGAAAAGGGTTAACTTTTTACGATCGTAAAAAAAAAAAAAAAAAAATCTCGAGAAGAAATGTTATCTCCCGTGTAAAAGATTCGCTGTATCTCAGCGCAAACGTTGCACGATAAATTGGCGTTAAAAAAAGAGAACATATATTTCGTAAGCGTAAGCGATTCTCGACGGTACAACGACTATTTTATTCAGTGGGTCAAGGCGTCCTCCCGCAGGATAACGTTGCTCCGGTCTCATTAAAATTCTCCCTGCGTATACAAACACCGCGCGACTCTATCAGTCAGCGATGATTCGCCTTCGTTATGCCACGAGAAGCTCGCGCTGCAACTATTGATTTTTTTTAATTTTTTTTTTTTATGTAATTCAGGGTAATATCTTCGATTCTTTTCGTAGCAATGTTGAGAAGGAAGTCTAAAATTATCGGTTAAAATTGAAGCGACAATTAACAATTAATACAATCAATAAGAATAATTCGATTCGCATTCAGTGAAATTATTTCCATTCTCTCGAATACTTTTATTTTTAAATAATTTTTTAAACAATCGATCGATGTTTTTAGTCGTAAATTTTTGCAACGTTTGCAATGATTTTCTAATTAAAAAAAAAAGTATATTGCGTAATAAAAAAAACTAATAACAATAAACCGCAATTTACGTTTTTTCTTTACTCCGAAAATGAAATAGAAAATAAAATTAAAAGAAATCACCGCGTATTTTATCAATTAATTATGAATATTAAAAAAAAAAAAAGCTATAAAAAATCCATTTTTCAATTTTCAAAAGAAATGCGAGAAAAATGTTCCATTGTATGGCAAAAGGAAAAGAATATTTAAAAACTCCAGCGGCAAACCGTAATTAAAATTTTATTTCTACTCGGAAAGTGGAATTCAAAATGAAATTAAAACAAAAGCTTTACATATTATATCCATTAACTGTGAAATTAAAAAAAAATATATACATATAAAAAAAAAAATTCTTCATTTTTCAACGAAATATTCGAATAAAATTCCATTGTACGCAAAAAGAAAAGAAAAACATAAAAATTCTCGAGCAGCGAATCGTAATTCAATTTTTTTTTAACTCCAAAAATGAAATTCATAATAAAATCGAAACAAATCTCCGTTACCTATGAACTTAAAAAAAAAAAATAAAAAAAACTGAAAAGTACATTTTTGAATTTTCGAAAAAACGTGAAAAAAAAAAAAAAAAATCGACTGTACGGAAAAAAGAAAAGAAAAACATTTGACGGAAATAGTCGCAGAAACGAAAGAGTTAAGGTTTCGCGGAGTTCTCTCCCGTGACTATGAATATAAATTTGAATAGGTGAGAGAGAGGGCTAAAAAAAAAAAAAAAAAAAAAAAATACGCGGCGTAAAAAAAGGGGAATAAAAAGGTAAAAGGAGAGTGGGATAGGGAAAGAGGGCGTCTGGATGTTCAGCTCGACCCGGACGGCCCGACTCAGCACCACCAGCCAACCCAACGACTGATCGATAACGTAACCTATTAACCCAGTGAGACGGTGCGCAAGCGTCGCTTATACACCACCAACGAGAAACGTATCTATACGTTGAGCCGTCACGACGGGGCCAACCCGTGACGTCACGAGCAGCAGCAGCAGCATCAACCCCTCGGGACGTTACGATCCCCGGTAGAATCTACCCGTCGACCCTCCCCCCCTCCCTCCCCCCTCTCTGCCACTTACACGTAGATAGATTCTGTTCCAAATCTTCGCGGCATGCAGTATGTAACTGTGGAAACACCGAAATACGCGAGAGGCATTCCATGTCAAGTGGGCTGTGACCCATTTTAGACACAATGCCAAAAAACCGATTGTAGCCAATAGAGAATTGAGTGATTCCTATTTTTTTTTTTTTTTTTTTTTTTTTTTTAGATCGCGATTTTTTTTGAGATTTTTTTATTTATCGAGAGGTTCGATATGGATGGTGAACAACTGTATCATAATTTTATTTTAGTGAAAAAAATCGTTCAGAAGAGAGCTGAAAATTAAATTAAAAAATAATGCTATAAAGAACAATCGAAAATCTATATTTTATGTAGATATGATTTTTTTTGTAATATTGATAGTTTTCGAATAAAAAAATAGGGAAGAATTCACCTTCGGGGTATTTAAAATTCTGTAAATTTTTTTTGTAAATACGAAATTTGAAAAAAAATCAAATTTTCGTAATATATTTGGATTAGAAACATATTGGATTTTTTAATAGACATGTCGATATATACTATCGAATTTTTTCAGATTTTTTAAACTCTTCGTAACATTGTAAAAAAAATTTTATCGCTCGAGAAATACTCCAGAAAATTAATTCTAAGCATTGAATTAAAAAAAAATGTTATCGGGTCAAATACGTGATTTCAAAATTCATTTGCTCTTCGTAAAAAAAATGAAAAAAATTACGTCGTTTATTTAAATCGTTTAATACGCGTTATCTAAAAGGAAAACGTGCACATTACGGATTTCGAAAAACATGCGACCAGCCAGCGAGATGGAGAGAAAGAATTTTTACTAATGCAGAACGTAAGATAGGTGTGTGTCGCGTGCCTATTTACCTTATCCGCAAATAATCAATGTCACGCTCCTCGCCCCGAGGCTTCGCTTCTCTCGCTCTTTCGTTAATCCATTTAACTCGCACGTGGGGGGAGGGGGGGGGGGAGGGATCTCAAGGCTTCCCGGGCGCAAGGAGACATCGCCGGAAGCATATTTTTTTGCACCGCGCAAGAAAAGCACAAAAAAAAACGGAACAATTCTATTAGTCAGACAATCAGTAGCAGACAAAACAAATGTTCCACCGCCATTTTTTTTTCGATCTTTTCAATTGAATGTTTTATAATTAATTTACGAAAAAAATTAAATAAAGTATACATTTATCAAAAAAAAAAGAAAAGTAATCATCCCGTAATCACTCAATAGTAATAATAATAATAGTAATTATTATTGTTATTATCATTATTATTAATTTTGATTTTTTTTTCCAACGTGTTTTTTGCGTCACCAGCTAATTTTTTTTTCAACTTGGATTTCTTTCGAATAACTCGAAATATTTCGGGCAAAATATCACGTGATATTTACGACGCGACAATAACAATAATAATTTTATCATTATTTAAAAAAAATTAAGATTCGTCGTAAAAAAACACGCGTTATTTTTTCGCGAATATTACGAGTTATAAAAAAAAAAAAAAAAAAAAAATTGGGAGTGAAAAAAATTGTCCCGCTGTTGTTGACACAAAATAAAATAAATAAAAAAAAAAACAAACAAATTTATCGTCAGGAGAATTCGAGATGAAATTTCGAGGGAGAAGAACTGTTCTGTATTCCGTGTGGATCTCCGTACGAGTCTGGAAATAATATAGGCAACCTCAATGTTTATTATCATCGTCGGGCCAACTGCTGGAGGCTGCTGGGCCAGCAGCAGCAGCAGCAGCAGCAGCAGTGGAGCAGGAGGAACGTTCATGACTGTGTTGCAGAACGACCTGCCGCGCGACAGAGTTCTCTCTCTCTGTGTGTCAAGGCGATTATACAACGGATTCTATATACGTGACTATGTGTAACTATACGATCTACAACTACAAGTGTATGAAGCAGACCCAATGTCCTCAATATCTGGGCCGCGCACGGCGTCGTTTGCCTCTCTGGTGCAGCAGCACCACCGTCAAGCGGACAACGGAGCGTACGCCCCGGAGAGCGTTCTCGATGTCTAGATAACGCTCTGATAAAAATTCCGACTGCCATAACGTTATTTCCTCTCGTTTCGTTAAAAAAAAAAAAAAAAAATTAAAAATCTCACCCATAACTCTGTATTCGTACGTTTTTTACGAATCACGTCGGGAGCTACGGGAGTGTTTAAGGTTTGTGAAAGAAATGAAAAAAAAAAAAAAAATGGCTACAAAAAATTCCATTTCCGCGTCGACTACGGAGTAACGCTAACGAGTTTGCGCCCCGAACGATAATTGGGAACGTTCGTGGCGCTGCTCGGGTCTCGATGTGTTTGCTTGGTTATTTCAATGCCTCGAACGAGTTTCGAAGCGATAATATTTTTCGTCTCGTACCTTCGTTCGAATTGATGACGAAAAATGTGTTTTCTTTGGGCTATTTTCGTTCGATGGAATTACTATACAGATTATCATCTTAAGATACACTTGGATAACGGAACAATGAATATTTTTATCCTCCTTCGACCTTAAGGTCCAATTCGACGTACGGTTTACGATCCAATTCTACTTGGAACGTAGGACTCCATTAGGACTTCTCCATTAGGACTTGAGGTCAAATTCTACTTACGATTTGAGGTCAAATTCTACTTACGATTTGAGGTCAAATTATACTTACGATTTGAGGTCAAATTATACTTACGATTTGAGGTCAAATTCTACTTAGAACTTAAGGTCAAATTCTACTTAGAACTTGAGGTCAAATTCTACTTAGAACTTGAGGTCAATTTCTACTTAAAACTTGAGGTCAATTTCTACTTAAAACTTGAGGTCAGTTCTACTTAGAACTTGAGGTCAACATTTAAATCTTGAGGTGAAATATAGAATTTAAGGTCAATTGAGAACTCAAATTTGACCTCAAGTTCGATTTACAGTCATCCTCGAAATTACAGTGAAACCGTCCTTAGATCTTGAGGTCAAATCCTACTGCGATCATGAGGTCAAATTCTACCGAGACCCTTGAGAACACATTCTACTTAGAACACGAAGTGAAAATTACGTTCCAAGTTGAGGTTAAAATCGCATTCAAACTTAAGGTCAAAATAGTACTTAAACTTTAAATCAAAATTACATTCGAACTTGAGATCAAATGTAAACCCGAACTTAAGGTCAAAATTAAATGGAAATTTGAGGTCGAATTCAACTTCGACTTGAGGTCAAATGTACATTTAAGTTTCGGGATACATTTCGGTTCAAATTTGAGGTCAAATGCAATCTTAAACTGTTTTTTGACGGAGAACTGCATATATGCGCAGATTGAGCGTAAATTCTTTTAAGGATAACTTAATTTTTATGAGAATATTTTTTCGGTAATATTCGAAAGTGGAAAGTGGAAATGCTCAAGAGTCGTGTAATATAATGACAGCGACGAGAACTAACACAGATGGTCTATAAAAGATAAAAGGTGACCAAACACCCACCGAAACCACATTATATTTACGATCCACTCGGATTGTCAACTCGGTGAGCTGCAATCATAACTTTCAATTATTCCTTCATAGGAAGTAACAACCGCACGGCTATCGCGGGAGTAACAGCGACTCTTTCATCATCTCGATAACGTCGCTGTGCGCTCGTTCGTCTCGCTACCCGCAGCGGCTGCATCTCTCGCTTACAACTAAACGCGCGTACGCCCCTCAATCTTTCTTCTCGTGACGACTAAGCCGCACTTCTCGGAGACTGTGAACGAAAATTCTTCCTCGTTCGTACTCTCTTTATCATCGTTGCCTTTTCTATCCCCGATATACTATTATCGTTCATAGAAATCTGTAGAGATTTTTATTCAGACTTTCCTACATTTTTGCAAAAGCTTAACGATCATTCAGAGTTATTCAGAATTCCAAACTTAACACAATTTTCCTTGCAGATTTTCTTCTCAAGTTTATAGTTTTCGAGTTGAAGCAGTTAAAGTTTAAGCAAATGAGAGTTATTCGTTAGATGGCGCGCATATGGACCGATCGGTTTCATTGGCTCTTAATTCAATAACAATTCACTTCATAAAAAGATTCCAAAAGACGATTCTACACCGTATGAAATTCTCAATACAGTTCTACACTTTGCGCGTCAATTTTCATATTTTCTGTCCAATTCTATATATAGAAAATGAAGTTAATTTATCGTTTAGTTGAAATGCAATAAAACGGCAAAGGAAACCGCTGCAATAGGTGATGGCCTTCGCAGGGGATCACAAGAGAATTGCAAGACGAGGGATAGTCATGCAGACACATGCTGCCTTCGATTCGCAGCAGTCTAAGGTGTACAGTAGGTAACGGGTTACTCGAGACGTCGACATCCGATATCGGATATATGATCAATTCTTGTCTCTCGTATGAAAAAAAAGAAATTAAATTTAAAAAAAATAGCCCATTACGAATTATTTAAGTATGTATTAACATAGCCGCGAGGTTTCGAGCGCATCTCCTGTCGTCAAAGGGGGTTAAATATATAGTCTCGTAAATTCACGTAGTACACACGTTGACAGCCCCTATTCCCCGCTGTGCGCGGCGGGTTTGGTATACACAATACGACATAACGCGATGATTAACGACCGCCCGTTGCTAATTACGTAGTCGAACGACATACAACATAATGTGTACGCGGCTGTTGTATACGATACATACGAGTACCAACGCACTCACGTATTGCACAATGCGACGATGTTGCGCAACTCATCGTATAACATGCCGAAGCGTCTTTATATCTCTGCGCGTCATATATACTGTGATATGAAGGACGTGAGAGATAACATTCCTGGATACGAGAGATTGCTAATTGTTGAGATTAACTACGAAAAAAAAACTTTAATCTAAGTGATTCGTATTATGTAATACGTCGTCAACTTCATAGGAAGCATAAGAGACCACCGGGACGAGCTAAGCAGCGCTGTAGTTCCTAGAAGAGCCGCTAGCCGGCTGCGGTTCGAAAGTTTCTCGCGAGTGAAAGGTCGCGTCCTAACGTCTAAGAATTCGTACGCTTTGCTTGTGCATTATCTATTCTAATATTATTTTTATCAGAGATTATTTGCGTCGAAATTTGCAATATAAAACCGCCGGAACGAGATGAGTGGAGCAGTAGTTCACGAAAGCGCCGCTAGATGGCTGCAGCCCAATAGTTTCTCGTGAACGAAATGTCGCGCCCTAACGTATAAGGACTCAAACGCTTCCCTTGTACATAATAAGTTCTGATGTGATTTATATCAGAGGTTTCTTTGCCTCAATCTTTGCGACGCAACAACAACGTCATTGAACGTATTATCGCAGAGAAAAGATCGGTAAACTGTTTCTGTAGGTATTGTATGAAAATAAGGGAGAGTGAGGTGAAGTTTAATCTACGACCTGTCGCTGGTACACAGTGATTAATTCTTTGTCGGTTACCGGGCGAGGGCGCAGAAGAGGCGGAGAAGGTGGTTGTTGCAATCAATGCCGCGCCGAAAGTAGAGGTGTACAAAGCCTCTGGCGAGCATGCGTGTGCGGTTCGGTGAAAATAAAACGCCCCGCTTTATTATTTGCCCGACCTTTCCGAGTCTGTGGCTTCGTGAAAACAATAATACGAGAAGACGAAGAAAATGAGGGAGGAAAAGAAAAACAAAAAGAACAAAAAAGAAAAAAAACACCGAGGGAAAACGTTCACGGCTATGAGTATCGGCCGTATTTGTTGCACTCAGCATCTGTGCCTCGGTTTGTGATGCACCGCCGCAGCCGCCGAAACGACGAAAACAAACGAGTGAGAGTCGCAACATTGAACCGACGCGATCGAGTAAAACTACTGTGGCGAGTCAGCGAGTGGGTGTATCGTAAACCCCGTTGCTTTATTGCCTCACTGACCTTTCGGTAGGCTAAAGCGTTCAAATTAAACGAGCTTTTCACCGGCTTTGGCCAGCCGTGCTTTCTATCATGAGCGCAACATTATGCCGCGCGGGCCTCGAGTATCGTACTACAACGAAATCTAATTTTATCAACATTACTTTAAAAGCAAACGATTTTATTGCAAACGACGAATCTTATCAACTAAAATAGCTTTTTCTTGTAATAAAAATAAAAATTACTCGCAACCATTTCGTCTTTTTAACATTAAACTCCGATACTGAAAAAGCTTGAACTTTAGTTCCTAATTAAATTTCAACCCAACTTTGAACTTGAGCACTAAATGAAGTTTAAGCTTTAGTTTGAACGGAAATTTGATCCTGGAAATCGGATTTAGGGTCTTATAGTCAGTGAAAGAAGCTTGAGAAGATTCGAAAGTGTGTCATTTCACGTTGCATCGTCTAGGCACGTATAGGACTTATCACGCTTGAGTAGAACAGCGTAGTTTCCACCTGCTGGAAGAAGAAGGAGGGCTTGGTGAGAGTTGTGAGGGCGGCGAGGGCGGCGGCCAACTCTGGCGCGCCGACGTTGCTGCGCCGGCGTTATTGACGAGGCACCCTGTGACCCGTATTCGGTAACCGCCGCTGCCGCTGCTGCTGCTGCTGGTCCCCGGCTATCCCCTGTTTCTCTGCCTTCGTGTACATACATATGTACCTCTATGTCCATATCCCCCGAACTTCCCGACCCCTTCTCGCCATCTTCCCTCCGCTAACCCCCCCCCCCCTTCTTCAACACACATTATCTACTCAGTGTTTCACGATGGCAGCTGCATATACACATTGAAATTCGTACGCAACGCGTGTTTATTCCAAGTTAATTGATGTCATCTGTTCACAGCACAAGTGCGAACATATTCCTACACGTTCGAACGCGAAGGAATTAATAACAGTAGAATCTGCATAGTTGGTCCATTCTGGTTTCGGTACCATTTCGACCACCAAATGATCCAATAATTTTCAATTTGATGGCGAAAATGGTACCATATTTGGTAAACAAGCTAATGAAAGACGTCCAGGAATACTTGCTGCTGTTATGTAGGACAGTGTTTTAGGATCTTTTTGCAGCTTTTATTACACTAATTTTAGCAAAAATTACCCAAGAATAATGCCATTTATATGAAGAGGGAAAAGATTTAAAAAATGCACCCTTGCAGTTGTAATACTGTAAGTTAACATTTGTAATGTAATCTAAAAAAAGGCTATGTATACATTTAAAAAACGCAATAGTGTGCCGACATACATTACTTAAAAAAAAAAGTCTGCAAAGAAAAATCTTCGTAAGAGAAAAAAATCTCAATTTGTTTATTACGTTGTCGTAAAAAATATTGATAATTGAGATTTTTTCCGCACGTTGGACAAAACGAAAAAAAAAATCAATAAAAAGTTCTTGAAGGTTAATTAACGAAATTTGAATCAATGACACTTCAGGACTTAGCTGTTGCAAGCGATAGCGCTGTTAGAATAATGGCACTTGACTGGTGACAGCGTGCCAACTACTATAATCAAAGACTAACTGCTTACTCTCCGTCTTTCTCCCTCACGGCATACCGTTGTCCTTCGGGTTTCCGAGGCGAAACCTAAAAGCAGCGAAGAAGGGTTGGACGGCGGCTGCTCATTCCCTCGTGCAGGAAATAGCTCGACCTTGACCTTTGACCGTAACGCGAGTGAGCGAGTAGCAGCACATACAAACATACATACCGACGCACACCGACAGACGTAGTTAGAGGGGACGTAGGAGGACGCGCTGGGAGCACGTAGCGCGCGAGCGCAGCCGGGTTTTAGCTTGCCATTCGAGGGTAGGAAGAGGTGGCAGTGGTATTCATCGTGGTAGTGGTAGCAAAAGCTCTGGGGCTCACCCCTATTTTATCGATTTGCCGCACTCTCGCACCAGCGTGAAATCCATCGCTGTTACCAATTCTTATTATTCTTTCTCAGCTTCTTTTTCACAGCGTCGAGAAGTTCCAGCATTCGCGTTTATATAATTACACCCATTCATCTAACGCCTTAATACAAATAACTCTTGTTAATCTTGTGCCGAAAGCATTATTTCATCCTTCAATACCCCATTTGAACCCTTGTAGCAGTCCAAACCTGTTCGAAATGGTGCCAACTGCACAAACTGTACGTGTAACTGGGTACTGCAATAAACTCGAAATGGAGGCGCATTTATTGCAAGTTACAAGGATTTCATTTTCGTACTTTTTAACCTATCGGTACAAAGGTATTCAACACCTAGTGCGACGAAACCTGTTCGAAGTTGTTCTAAATGCTTCAAGTAGCAATAACTCTATAGTATTAAAAAAAATCGAATGCCCGGAACTTTCCAATGAGTTCTATAGCCCTTTCGTAATCAGTAATGACAGGCTAAAAGGTGCTAAACAGCCTGTCTGACAAACCAAACCTATTCGAAATGGTTGTAAGCGTGTAAAGGTTAATGAAATGAACGAAAATGTACGGAAGTTCCTATGATTTGAAAAGTCTCAATTTTCACCATTTTATGAAATTATACTATGATGTTTTTGAAGAAATTCTACAAAAGCACAATTTCTCAAAAGCAACAAATCACGTATTAATGGGAAAGAGTTCAAATCCGGACGAAAAACTTTCTAGCGCTCGTTTTACAGCATGAATGTAAATTTTTCTCTCAGTAGGGCGGGTCGGGCTATAGACCCGAGTAACATCATTTATCACGATGAAAAGATGTTCCTCGAGAGTTGGGCGCATTGATCGAGCTTCCATTTCCCCACACCGGATACCAGTATCTACTTGGAGCTTCTACGCGTCAATCGCAGGCAGTCGAATTAAGGCGCAAACACATCAGGGTTTTGCGCATCTAGCGGACTTGATTGATTAACGCGAACAGAAAGAAGCCCTCCATCTATAAATACTTATAAACTATTGGATAAATAAAACCGTTAAGAATGGACGGCATGCGGAAACGGAAGGGGGGGGGGGGAGGGGGAATTGGGCCGAAGTGATCGAAAGTAAGAAAAACCTGGAAGAAAATGGAGCGGGAGGGCCGAGAAGCAGCTTTAGGTCCTTATATAGGTCGCCCTCTTCCCGTGTCCCGAGGGTCCAACCAGGGGCTAGATGACGTCACAGTACCGAAGGACGTCACGAGCCGAGCGTCGCTTGGCAACGCTCGCTGCAAATCCCGGAACGACACGGATAACCGAGGTACGAGGAACGAATCGCTGCGTCGACCGAGCCCGGGCCACGATCCTCCACCCGTTCACCATCAACCCTACCCTGTACCGACACTATCTATAGTGTACTCACTCACTACGTACTTCCTTATCCTAATGCTTTTTGTTTGCGTTTGCCTTGAAACCCGGGACACGTTGACGATAGCCCCGGATACATGCGATAAATTGTAACGAATTTTTATGAGAAGCGGAAAGCCCTGTAGGATGGATGAAGTACCGGTAAAAGCGGACGTTTACAACCCAAACTTACAGGTCTTGTAAGCTTCGCACCACTTCGGACAAGTTTGGACGCTCAGTTAAGTTGATTGAACGCTTGTTATGTAATCTAAGTATGATTTACTTAAAATAAAGTCCGTATTGTTTAGTATTTCCGATAGTTCTAAGTTTCCTACCAGTCCTGTATGCACTTAGAACCACTTTGAACCGGTTTGGACGGTCAAATAACCTGTTTGGACGGTTTTTACGCATTCTATGCTTGTATAACTCAAAGAAAAACCCTATTATATGATTTTTTTTGGAACCTTTTTTTTTCGTTATCAACTCGTGTCATGTTTAAGCTATTTTTATAGCGCCCTTACACCCTTCACAAGTTGTAGATTGTAACGGACGATAGTGCGATAGTGAGTATTCATGGCCGCTAATGGAAGCGATTTAATCGTTCTCGTTATTTCCACAAAAAATGTCGTAAAAAGGATATTCTTTCATTTCAATTTCGTTTGTATATTGTTATCCGTAACACTGTTATTATCGTTATTAATATCTGGATTCGGTTCGTTATACACTGTGTCGTTGTTCTGTCGTGATGAATACGTATCGATGATCGTGACGGATAGATTACCAAATTTTTTTAGAAACAGCGGAGGAACTTATAATGTTTTTCAGTGTAAAATCAAACGCCGGTGGTGAAAGTTCACTCTCCGAAAAATACCCTTTTTTCGAGATGGTCGAATGTCTTCTTATACGACGTGTCACCGAGTTACTAGTGATTCTTCATCTAATTTTTCGTGTCGAGAGCATCAGTCATAGCGGAGTGAAGACAATTGACACTATTTCAGAGACTATGAGGGTGGAGAGTCGATTAAATTTGACGCAATATCGATTGGTCGAAAACGCAATGAGACGGCATCTTATCAATAATGCAAATGATGTTTCGCCTATTGATCTTGTGGTACATCCCGAGGTAGGAATCTGTTTTTTTTTTAACGATCTTTTTGACGTTTTGTCGACATCCGATACCGGTGTTAAAGACGCCAAATTACAGGATTAACAGTTAAAGTCTCCGCATCCTCCAAATCCGTATTTGCGATCTTTCTGCGATCAATAGGATCAAAAAATGTATTTATAATAAAATTTTGCCGCATTTCAAACGCAATCTTGTTTTCAATCGACGATAAAATGAAACCAATCAGCATGAATTTTCGGCAAAAATGAAAAATCTTTTTTTCGTTATCTGTAGGCGAATCCTCGCGTAATCGATGCAGTTGCGAAAGTCTGTTCGAAACATAATCCAACGCTACTGTGGATGAACAAAAATCGTCCGAAACTTCAAAGCTGCAATCGCACGGAAACATGTTCCCGAGTAAACCAAATAATCGGCATTTACTCCAACATCGACGACGTTAATCCTAACGAGTTAAAAAATTCATTCGGCAACGCGTGGAACTCGAGATCAAAAATCGTCATCTTGGTAACGCAGACGACTTCCAATCATGAAGATGCCATCGACAGAGCGAGACTCGAGCAGACCTTGGAAAATTTTTGGTCCCTCGATTGCGTGAACGTCGTATTGATGACGATGCCGAGGTTCGAAAAAAATTGCACCTTCGTTTCGGAACCACGAATTTTTGGTTACGATCCGTTTGCTTTGCAAATCGGCAAATCGGAAAAAAGAGGCCGATTGTTCGAACGATCGGCAAGAAATACATTTTTTCCCGACAAATTGCGCGATCTTCAGGGTTTTTCGATTCCCATCTCATTGTATCATCAGGAGCCCCACTCAGTTCTGATCAATTACACGGAATTGGGAAGTGGCATTCACGTTTCGATCGTTCGCTACCTATCTGTGTGGCTGAACTTCACCGTCGATCTCAAAAGCGCGCCGACCGAGGCATCGAGCTACAAGATCTCACTTCCGGATGGCAATGAAGTTGGACCGATAGGTGACGTCATTAAAAATCGTTCGGACTTTTTGGCTAATCCAATTTTTCTCAGTGGATTGCTGAGGAAGAGACTCGAGTATGTTCGACCGATAGCTCGCGCGCACATCGCGCTTCTTGTACCACGAGGCGGACCGATGCCCGGTCTTATTCGAGTCTTTCGCAGCATCGATAATAAACTCGCTATCGTCATATTCGTCTGTTGGATTCTTCTCGCTTGCTATTTTCTCGTGAGAAAAAGGCGATATCCATTTTTGAAGACATATCGGCTTTTGATTCATCAGCAATTGCGAGGTATCGATTGAGCTATTGATCATATAATTAGATGGAGGGGGGGGGGGGTAGAGGCGTCTTATCGAAAATCGCCTTAAGGGGTATTCGAGATAAGACCGGAAATGTAGAAAATTATCGTGATTCAAAAAATGTTTTGCAGGTATCAGCGAAAAATCGTCGGATCGTATATTTTCGATCGCTTGGATCATCTGGGCGTTCGTGCTTTCAACTGCATTTCAGAGTCATCTTAAAAAAGATTTGACCGATCCGCCGTTTTACAAGAGCATCGATACTCTCAAAGAGTTGGAGTCGAGTCCTTTGACGCTGATGGCCGATCCGATTTATCTCGATCCCCTCAACCAATCCGTTTCGGAGACGAAAAAACTTTTAGCAAAAAGTGCGATACGCGAATTGGACTTTTCCAGATGTACAAAACGGCTCGTGGACGATAGAGACGTCGCTTGCGCGCTGGACGAATTTTTTATAAAGGACGTTGCGAGAAAATTGAATCAAAAATACAACAAAAACCAATGGCGTCGTGGTATCGCTCACATCGCCAAAGAATATCTGACCGATGATTGGAGAACATTTGTCGTCAAGGACGGTTTTCCGTATTTGGATAAATTCAATATTGGCTTAGAGCGAATGAGAGAATCGGGACTGACGCAGAAATGGGCGTCAGACGATATGATCGAACACTTTGAAGAAGGACCGTCTCGCGACGCTCATTTCAAACTAAACATGTCACATTTTGAAGGCACTTTTTATATTCTTCTGATTGGCGAGAGTACCGCCTTTGTGGTTTTTCTCTTGGAAATTATTTTTCATTGCGTTAAACGACGATGTCAACGTTCTCGAAATCGGCAAAGTACTACAAAATCGATCGAAAAAGAGGGTATAACAAAGTTAATGAGATAAAATTAATGACAAACAAAGTTAATGAGATTATCGGATCATGTCGACGGTTCAAAACAGAGAATATTTTCCCTTTGGAAGATTTTTCTACAGTTCATAGTTTTCGAGTTACAGGCAGTTGAAGTTTCTACCGGTCAGCGTCGCCCGACAGATGGCGCGCGAGTCGATCGACCGATCCAAACCGTTAAATGCTCATAACTCGAGTTCTATTTACTTTAGAAAAATTGTTCAAAGGAAAAGTTTGCTTGGATTTGAACCGTAAATATGATCCACGAACTATTTTGAAATTTCCAAAAAATTTGGTGATTCGTATTCGCACTTCAACAATCGGCACAGCGTTTTTTTAATATTTATTGATATTTTCTTCATAAAAATTATATGACTTGAAAATAAAAATACTTTTCTTTTTTAATACAAAACTGTATCCTTCGGAAATGACATTTTTTTAACGCCTATAGACTCCTTACAAGTCATCGATGATAATAGCACGGTGTGCGTGCTGATGAATGCCCGCTAATGGAAACGATTTTATCGTCTTATCCGTGTCCACGAAAATTCTACAGAATAGTCATTCCATTATTTCTATTCACTATTTCATTATTGTAACGTGCCACTAATATTATTATGATTATTATTGCGATTCGGTTTGTTAAACGCTTTGTCATCGCTGCGACCCGATGAATTCGTATTAATCATCGCGATAGATAGTATATAAAAATGCATTAGAAAGCGAGTAGGAAGTTACATTGTTCCAGTGTAACACCAACTACCGGTAGTGAAAGTCTCACACTCTGCAAAGAAACATATTTTTTATGTTTTTTTTTCTTCCGAGATGTTAGTAGCACTCTTTGCGCGACGGGCTTTCGAGTTACTGGCAATTTTTCATCTGATCTCGAGTCTCGAGAGCATCAGTAACATCGGCGAGAAGAAAATCGAAACTATTTTAACGACAATGAGGATCGAGAGCCGAGCGAATTTGACGCGGTATCGATTGGTCGGGAGCGCAATGAGGCGTCATCTTATCAATTACGAGAAGGACGTTTCACCTGTTCATCTGTTGATACATCCCAAGGTACAAATCTGATTTTTTATTTTGCGATCTTTTCGCTATTTTTTTTTTTTCGCGTTTTTTCAAACACATTCTGTTTTCAATCGACGAAAAAATTATCTCACTTACGATATATTTTTGAAAAAAAAACAAAAAAAATGTAAATAAAATAATAATAATAATTTATTTTATTGTATTATTAATAAATTAATAATAATTAATAATTAATTACTACGAGTAATTACTATTATCATTTATTATTGTTATTATCAATTACAAATAATTTATTTCTTCGATTGCCTCAGGCGAATTCACGCGTAATCGAGGGGGTTGCAAAAGCCTGTTCGCAGCAAAAACCAACGCAACTGTGGACGGAAAATAATCGTCAAAAAGATCGAAACTGCAATCGCCTGGAAACGTGTTCCCGTGTGACGCAAATAATTGGAATTTACTCCAACGTCGACGACGTTAATCCTCGCGAGTTGAAAGATTCGTACGGCAACGCTTGGTACTCGAGATCGAAAATCGTTATTTTGATAACAAATATGACTCCCGCAAGCGACGATTGCACGGAGAAAGCGAGACTCGAGGAAATTCTGAAATTTTTTTGGTCACTCGACTGTCTGAATATCGTACTGATGACGATGCCGGGGTGCGAAAAAAATTGCACCATTATTTCGGAGCCGCGAATTTTTAGCTACGATCCCTTCGCCCCGCAAATCGGCAAATCCAATAAGAGGGGCCAACTGCTCGAGCGTTCGGCGCGAACCGATTTTTTTCCCGACAAATTGCGTAATCTTCGGGGTTTTTCCATTCCCGTTTCGATTTATCATCGCGAACCTCACGCGGTTTTAAAGAATTATACGGAACTGGTAAGTGGAGTCGAAATTTTGATTCTGCACTATGTATCCGATTGGTTGAACTTTACCGTGGATCTCAAGACCGCACCGATCGAGGCGACCAGCTACAAAATCTCACTTCCGGACGGCCGGGAAATCGGTATGATCGGTGACATTATGGCAAATCGATCGGATTTTTTGGCAAATTCAGTATTTGTCGGCGCACTTGCCGGAACGAGACTCGAGTTTGTTCGACCTTTTGCTACCGCTAACATCGCGATTCTCGTGCCGCGCGCTGGACCGATGCCCGGTATAATCCGAGTCTTTCGCAGCATCGATAGTCGTCTCGCTATCGTCATATTTGTCTGTTGGATTCTTTTGGCTTTGTACTTCTCGGCGAGAAAAAATCGTCATCCGTTTATGAAGACTTATCGGCTGTTCATTCATCAGCAATTGGAGGGTAACGATTTATCGATTTATCGATTTATCGATTAAGGAAAAAAGTTTAATTCGTTTTTTTTTTAACGGAAATCGATGACATTTTCCCCTTAATCCATTAATTGACCAATCAGAAGCCTTTTTCAATTCAGGTATCAGCGATAGAATGGCCGATCGCATATTCTCGATCGCTTGGATCATCTGGGCGTTCGTACTTTGCACAGCATTTCAAAGTCAAGTGAAGAAAGATTTGACCGATCCGCCGTATTACAACAGTATCGACACTCTGGAAGAGTTGGCATCGAGTCCACTGATTCTCGTTGCCGAACCAAATTATCTCAACGATCTCAACAATTCCGTTTTAGAATCGAAAAGGGAATTGGCTAAAAATGCCATTAGTGAATTGGACTTTGCCAGATGTACGAAACGATTGGTGATTTACAAAAACGTCGCGTGTGTATTGGACGCATCTTTCATGAGGGCTGCGACGAGAAAGTTAAATCGAAGATACAGAAGAGACCATCAAAAGCGTCGAGGAATCGCTCACATCGTTAAAGAATATTTGACTGACGATTGGAGAACTATTGTCGTCAAAGAGGGTTTTCCGTATTTGGATAAATTCAATGTTATTTGTTTGCGTCTTAGAGAATCGGGACTAATGGTAAAATGGATGATGGATGACTTAACCGAACGATTCGAAAGAAAATCGAAAAAAAAAACTCTTTTCAAATTAAATATGGAGCACTTCGAAGGTCCTTTTTATATTCTATTAATCGGCGAGGGTACAGCGCTTTTGGTTTTAATTGTGGAAATTATTTTTTATCGCGTTAAAAGACGCTTATTACGTCCTCACAACGAGTTCCGCATACGCGAATTATTCGAAATGTTGGATATCAGAAAATTTGTAAAAAAAAAATAACTATTGTGTTCACAACAAAAAAATGAGCAAATTTTTCCTTTGAAAATTTTTTCTAAAGTGCATCGTTTTCGAATTATGAGCAATTAACGGATCGACCGAATGGAACGATTGGTAGACACGAACGCCATCTAGCGAACGCCTCCCATTGGATGAAACTTTAACTGCTTGTAACTCGAGAACTAAAAGGTTTAGAAAGATGTTTCAAAGGAAAAATTTGATGAGATTTGAATCGTGAATAAGATGTACGTTCCGGCCCAAAATTTTTCCTAAAAATTTTACGATAATATCCGCAGATTGAAGCCGAACAGATTTTTCCTTTGAAAGAATTTTCTAAAATGGCTAATTTTCGAACTATAAGTAGTTAAAGGTCGACAGATGGCGCGCGTGACAACTGAGTAATCCCATTGGCCGATCAATTATTTGCGTGTAATTCGGAAATTCCGCACTCTAGAAAAAAGTTTTAAAGGAAATAGTTTCCTATTTTTTAACAGCGAATACCACTACCCAAGTCGCTTGGGATTTGGGGCACACAATCGACATATACATAAGTATACATTTATTTTATTATTATGATTTATATACGCTGTCTTTTTTTCTGTCGTTTCGTCGAATAATTGACGGATGTGCGTGCGATTCGTAGAGAAATCGCGTCTAGCCATCGAGACGCGTTCGTAATGTTCCATTGTGTATCTCACGGTCATAAAAATCAGTTCGATAATATCCGATAACCCGACAAGCGTAACCCTGGGGGGTGTTTCGCGCGATTTCATTCCACATTGTGTCGAAAATTTTTGCCCGGGATGGCCACCAAAATTCAGCTCAATTTTATCCGTGTCTCGATTTTTTCAATCATTATATTATTTTTTCAAGTTCACACGGCCATTAATGGTTCTTCGAAAATTGTCAGAGAAATTGAAAAAAAATCATTTCGTCATCATGAAGTACTCGAGTCCACGGTACTTCGATATCTTCGAGAAATCGCGCACCGCTCGTCGCTCGTTCACCTGATCACCGAAACCGTCGATGTAAATATACATTCAAAAAATTTTAATACATTTTTCGATGAATTTTTATTGGGCTTTTAAAGGATTTTTATTTTTTTAAATTATTAGCCTTTTATTACATTTTTATTAGAAATTTCATCAGATATTCATTAAATTTTTAATAGATTTTTAATGCATTTTTATTACATTTTTTTTTTTTTTTCCTTTTATCGGATCATCGCCAACGGTACTGAGTGTAACTTAACGAACAATTGAATTACATTTACGTGCCAAAAATATATTTTGCTTCAGGATCCCACAGACAAATCTCGCGAAATCATCGTGAAAACGTGCGCGAAATTCCGTATTACCGTGAAGTTACTTCTCACCGAAGAATCTTCGAAGGATCATGTCGCGCGAGTACTACCGCGATATCCGAAAATCTACCACGTCCTGGCAGTGGCTCGCAGCTTTTCGGAATTGCGACCGGAAATATGGAAGGAAGTTTATCAAATCGCGTGGAAATCGGGAGCATTTTTTGGAATTTTTATCGCGAATGAAACAATCGATGACAGTAGTGCCGAAGAATTTTTGAAAAAATTTTGGCACATTGATATTTCGAACGTTATTCTGATCGATTTGAAGACATCGTCTCCAAATTTTACGAAGATCTACAGCTACGATCCTTTCAACAATATCAAGAAAGGGGTAAATGGGTCCGTTTATCAGGTAAAAAAAAAAAGATAATTATTTTTCGAAATTTTTTTTAAATATGTTTTTCTTCTTTCACGGTTTTCACGGAGGTGCAGAAAAAAATTCGATTCCAAAAATCGCCGATAAACATTTATCGTAAAAATCGGCAAAAAAAATTGTTTGAAAAAAATGAAATACAAAAATAACAACAAAAAAATGACCACATAATTGTATATAATTGTCGTATCTAAATTTTCAACCCGCGAAGTTCTGAAACAACAAAAACATCGAATATAACAAGTCGAGTAACTTCGTCGGTACGGTAATTTGTGTTCTCCATTGAATCTCCACGCGCGCGGATTTTAACCATTCGAAGCACGCGAAGGTTATTCGAAACTTTTTTTCAATTTAAACTTTGGAATATGTATCCAATTTAACCATTAGCCATTTTTTTCGTGACCTTAAAAATATTTTTTTTTCCATCAGGTGACTTCAACAGATCGGTTGTTTCCCGATAAGTTAAACAATCTTAAAGGTCAACCGATCTCGATATCGCTTTATCG
The DNA here is from genome assembly GCA_963971235.1 of Cryptus armator. Classification (NCBI taxonomy): domain Eukaryota; kingdom Metazoa; phylum Arthropoda; class Insecta; order Hymenoptera; family Ichneumonidae; genus Cryptus; species Cryptus armator. The sequence goes on from OZ020240.1 coordinate 15,170,313, forward strand.
TCACAATCCCCGTGCAAATTTGTCCGAAAAGACTGGTTTTCCCGGCGCCACTGGTCTGGACGTTGAACTGATTCGTTACTCGTCGAGTAGACTTAACTTCACCGTTAATCTCGTGACGAAAGACGTCGAAATGGCGAGTCACGTGTCGTTCCTACCGTCGGGTCAAAAAATCGGCCCAATCGGCGACATATTAAGAAACAAATCGGAATATCTCGGCAACGCGCAATTTCTCGAAGTTCTACATCTCTACAACACGAGTGTAGATTTTGTCTATCCGCTGTGGCGCGCGCGTAGCGTCGTCGTCGTTCGTCGCGCCTCGCCGCGACCGGCAATCTTGTATCTCATTGAAAAAGCCGATCCCTACGTTTTTTACGTGGGAAATTTAACCGTTTTAATTTTTTATCTTTATCTACGACTTATAAAAAAATCGAAAAATCGGTTTCTAACGATTCTCGGTCTCTTGTTGTTTCAAAATTTACGAAAAATCGGCAATAAATCGTACGACAGAATTTTTTGCTACGCGTTCATTTTTTGCGCATATATCATATGCACGACTTATCAGGGTTATCTCGTTCACGATTTGACCGCACCGCCGATTTTTCCGAATATCGATACTCTGACGGAATTGGCCGATAAGAAATCGTTAACATTGATGGTGCGACCATCCGAGATGCGACTCCTACTGCGCGCGAATCAAGAGAGTAAGAAACGATTGGCAAAGATCGCTGTAGTTGAATTGAATTTTAGCGATTGCTTGAGGCATATGATACGATCGAAGAATATCGCTTGCGCGATCGACGAGGGTTACGGAAAATACGCCCTCAGTAGGGTGCGAAAGGAACAACTGGATGATGCGCACAGCGATGGAAGCGACAAAAAGGTCGGACCGGCGATGCACATCGTTAAGGAAAGCCTAACCGGTTTTTGGCAGTGTTACGTAGTCAGAAGGGGCTTTCCGTATCTTTCGAAGATAAACGCGGCGATGGGAAGAACGATGCAATTTGGATTGATAAGAAAATGGTTGAGGGAAGATAAGAGAAAGAGATTTCACGAAGCAGCGGAATCCAAGGAGATTGAGGCATTGAGTTTGTTGCACTTGGATTATACATTTGGTGTTCTGATAATCGGACACATTTTTGCGAGTTTCGTATTTTTATTTGAGGTTATCTTCGCCAATAATTGGATGAAAAATTTCCGAAGGAGGATTTGTCGAGCGATGAGGATAATCGTTGGAAATGATTGAAATTTAATAGGAAAAAAAGTCGTAAAAAAAAAAAATTTGTATGCATAATTATTAATATTTTAAACGTGTAATACAAGTTTAATAATATTTTATTGAGAAATTAAAAAGATTAATTTGTTGAAACGCCATTTTTCGCATGAAAAACAAGTCTTAGAGTAGAAAAAGACATTACGATAAATTGTTGAGAAAAAAAAAAAAAAAAAAAACAAACAAATAATAAATGTTCTCCAACGTGAGCAGAAATCCTAAAGTATTATGCAATTTTGGCGAAGTTTCAACGAGCCATTTAACTCTTTGAAGTTTCGTGAATTTCATGCAATGCGATGTGTTCGAAACTTATCCTCGTTGGTTGGAAATGAGTTCCTTAACCTTATGAAACTCTGACAACGACAAAAAAAGATCGAAAAAAAAAAAAAATCGCGCGATTTTCAAATCGCTAAATCCAAATACGAACGAAAAAAAAAAAATCGAAAATCTACAATATCTCATTCCATAATCGCGTCTCGAAGTTCGACAAATCGGTGTAATGCGCACAAAAAAAAAATGAAAGCTGCAAAGTGTAAAATATTATGGCGCTTTGCCAACGTCGTAAAAGTCGTCGTAAAGTCGTACCAACGCTTGAAAATCTATTTTAACACTTCGAAGCTTTAGAATAAATTTTAATGCAAAATAATAACAATAATCACAGTTGATTCTCAAAATGTTCCGTTTAAATTTCATATTCATATTTTTTGTCGTTAAGCTATTTATTTTTGTAAAAATATTTTTTTAATACGAAAAGATAACTCATAGAATACAACTACTCGGTTTAGCGATGTGAAATAATTATGTATTCTTGGAAATTCAATAAATCGAAATGTCAATTAATTGCGTAAGAAAAAAAAAAAAAAAAAAAAAAAATAAGAAAAAATAAAATATAAATAAACTATCAAGTCTGCCGATAGCACGACGTTCACTTGCTTTGCACCCCCTCTTTATCGCCGCCTTCCATACACTATACTTCATACCCCTGCGGTGGTGGAGAGTGCAACTCATCTGTATGGCTGGGACGCCGGATGAGACAAGTCGGTCGATAGAGCTAACGCCGCGTGGGCTACGGTTGCTCTCCTCTTCGGGGGGGTAACGCGTGTTTCGCTCCAACGGACGAAGGCTGTTCGCTGTTCGGAGGGTGAGGGGGAGAGGGTGGCGCTCGGGGGTTGGAATCTCTCTCCGGCCGCTGCCGGGATTGCAGCTGATCCGAAGAAACTAAGCTAATGGATGAATGGAAATTGTCGACGACGAAAGCTTCTACCCCTCTACCCTTCCCCTTCATCCCCCCCCCACCCCTCTTCCCTACTTGGAAACAATCGCGAGCTTAACAATAATTCTTTGTCAGAAGAGCAGCAAATTTTTTTTTTTTTTTTTTTTTTTTTTTTCACTGTGAAAAAAAACTAATGGACGAATCCCTACCAACTATCCCGGGCGGCTGCGGCTGCTGTTTGCTTGCTCGCCGCTTTTGCGACGAAACGAAAAAAATTCTCGCTTCCCACGTCAAATATTTCGATGAAGGTCAGAGGTAACTGGGTCGGCAAGCTTTGCCTACTCTCCCTCTTCTGGACTCTCGCTGTGTGTAGAGCTTTTTAGCTTCGAATTCACTCGAGTGGGGGATTTTTTCTTTGACTTTTTTTTCTGCAGATGCACGTGTCTCTCCGATTGTTGGCGCTTGAGATTCGAGAGCATTTTTTTTTTTCATTTTTTTTAATAAGTTGTTATCGTAATAATGATGGTTTTTTAATTTTTGTAAGTGGATTCTGCGAAATGTTTATTTTTTTTTTTAATATCGTCAACTTGATTTATTTTCGCACTGAATTTTTTTTTTTTTTTTCGGAATGCTGGGAGATCACTTTGATATTGGATTCCTGCGGAGCAAAAAAAAAATACGTCGAACTATGTGGTTCCGAATATTTTTTTTTTCCTCCGAAAAAATTGTTTTTTCCTTTTTTCCGGTAAAAAAAAGTGAATTCACTTTATTGCAAAATTTTTTTTTTTATTTTTTAACGTTTTTCTTCCCTCTGTGATGGCGCGAAAAAATGATTTCGCAACTTTACCCAATTGCTTATTTGATGTTTTTTTTACCGTAGAAATACGACAGACATCCGTATTTTTTTCGGTATTCTGCTGAGAGCGCGAGACACCGCCGTTTGAATATATCGAAAATCTTTACTTTTTCAAAAAAAAATTATTCCTGAAACGTACTTTTGTTAATAAGAACTTCGCGTCTGCATTCGATGTAATTTTTTTTTTCATTCGTTGATCGCGAATTTCCCAGTTATTTTATTTGCAGTCTCGACGTCCACAACATGTAAATTCGCGTCGGAAGCGAAAAAAAAAAAAAAACTTTTTTTTTCTTCGTATTTTCCATTTATAAAACCTTCTGGAGCGCGAAACAACACGCCAATACTGCAAAGTGCATAGTGCACTCTTCGAAATTATACTTCGCCATTAAGCCCACCAATGCGAATCCAAAAATTACGTAAATTATTTATCATCATTAACTTTCTTGATATCGTGAAAATATATGCATTTAAAAAAAAACCACATATTTTTCCATAATTAATGACATTAAATAACTATTATTATTAATTTTTTTTTTTTTCACTAAAATCAATTACAATAGTCAAATTTCACTATTTCATGGTTAACGTTATTATCGATTTCTATTTGTCGTATTTATCATAAAGATTCAGCTATTAAAACGAACAATTTATTAAAATAAAATATCTTACGAAAAAAAAAAAAAAAAAATTATTATTATGATTTTTTTTTTTTTTTTTTTCACTAACGCCGAAATGCTAAAAATATTTATAGAAGTATAAATCTATTTGTACAAAGGTCGAAAAAGCAGCGAAGAATAATTGTTATTGTCGAGAAAAGGACAAGGGTGAGGATAGAGGGTGTGTCGAGCAGTAGGACGAAGAAAACGCTGGGCAGCGAATAGGGGGTGGGGGTGGGGGTGGAGGGTGGAGGGTTATTACAGCGAAGCGTTCGCTCGTTCACGTCCGTGTGCGGCACATGCCCCGCTGGTCCGCGCGTCTTCCCGATGCACCCTCGGCATGACGAGGCTGTAACCTTGGCAACTCGCGCTCCGATCTTCTCCATCCCTCCCCCCACCCCATTCCTAACCACCCACTATCCGACCACCCATTCCCTCCTCACTATCCCTCTGGCCGTTCTCTCGACAATCCCACGCAATTTCGCCCACGGGAGCTCCGCAGCTATCCAATCTATACATCTCGATATCTGTGTACCCAAAAAAAAGTTCTCGAACTCTCGATTGCGAGACTCTTTTTTTTTTTTTTTTTTCTCAATTTCCAATCAATTTTTTTTTTAATGTTGTTCGGTTGTCGCAAAAAACTTGTAAACTTTTTCTCGTAAAAAAAAAAAAAAAAAAAAAAAATACGACAATTTTTGATTGATCGCTCGTCACGGTAACATCTGCATTTCCCGACTTCACGATAATGTCACATACTTTTTTCGTCATAATTTTTTTTTATCTATCTATCACTATCATTATCTTTTTACAACAAAAAAAAAGTTATCGGGAAGAAAATTAGTGAAATCAAAAAATAGTTCGTAAAATGGTGTTACAACAATAGTTCGCTATTCAAAAGTCATAGAGACGAATCCACTTGCTGATTCGCTGGTAACATCCGAAAATTTCTTACGATTTTGGGTAATCTGACGTACCGATGTGGTGAACGGTTTGAATTTTTTTTTTTTTTTTTTTGTTGTCCGTTTTTTCTTGTCAGACGAAAAAAAATGGTTACGATTTACAGATGCTTTTTTTTTTACTTTTTCTTCGATGTGTTACACGACGGGGAAAAGGATACAAATTGGGAAATAATTGTTACAGCGGGAAGGGAGGGATGTTTTGACGGGGGTGCTAACCTACCCTGGAGCTCTCGGTGTTTTCCCCCTCGCAGTTTACGAAGGAGCGGAAGGGTGGAGGGGGAGAGGGAGGGGGAGGAAGAGATGGAAACTACGGGTAGAGGAGAGAGTGGCATTGGGTCGAGGTCACCAGGACGCTGAAGCGATCGATGCAGCTTGCCAACGGCGCACCACCACAGACACAAACACTACCGGCCAAAGTAGCCTCCAACCCTCCCCCGCGTCATCCCTTCCTATCGCTTCCGCAAAATTCAACCACAAACCTCCAAATGCCTCTGTTACTAACTCTCCTTTGGTATTTACTGGAAAACTTTCTGAATACGCGATATCTCTTATCAATTGAACCATTTAAGGGCCAAAATTACGAATCTCGAAGATAGCGATGAATTACTACCCTTCGGAATAATTCAATTTTTACATCATAAATTTTGAAAAAAAAAAAAAAAAAAAATCACGTAATTTCGGCAATTTCTTTATTTACAATTATTTTTCAATTACGTAATAATAACTTTTTGTAATTTTTTTTTTTTTCAGTGTCATTTATTTTCTTTCGAAATTCTTTGGCATCGAAAGTACGAGAAAATGAATTTCCAACAGTAACTTTTGACTGTTTTATCGTCGATGTTATTATTAATTTCAATTTTTTTTTTTTTTTTCGTATTTATTATAAAATATTCGGCTTCGATATCGACCTATCGAAATTCGATAAAAAGCAATTAATCTCAAAACCAATCGTATTTATTATACTCACGTTATTTCATCCCAATAGAAATTTATTCATCAAATCGAAGGCTTAAAAAAAAAATAATAAAAATAATCGTATTACCCGTTATTGCGTTTTTGTTTACGAAGCTATCGATCCCGCGCCCGGCCACCGCGTCGCTTTGGTGTCCCGCCAATGAGACTTCAGTCGTCTGTTTGGTTTCTAGGGCCGCTCTCCCCCCACCCCCCGCGGCGAACGCACTCACGCAACTCAAAATAGACACTTTTTTTTTCTATCTCTCTATTTCTCTCTTCCCCCTCTCTCGCTACTTCGTCATATTTTAAACGTCAGAGAGAGGCATCGATCGTTTTGTAAAACATAAAATATACGTATTTAATATTTTTTTTATATTATTCGGTTATTATTAATTTTTTTTTTTTTTTTTTTAAATCGCGAACCTCAATGTCATCGGACGCGCGTCAACGACGATGAAACTGTGAGGCTACGGATTCAAAACGGATGTTGTACGTGCAATGCGAAGAGTTTCGAACCGATATGACGTGAGTTTTGCGAAAAAAAATTAAATCCGATAAAAGTTTCAATAAAAAAAAAAAAAAAAAAAAAAAAAAAAATTTCTCGATCGTCAGGAAATTTTAGATGTTTCGAGCTCCGGAGACCCGTCATCGAGTCCCATCGAAATTGATCTACTAAATCCACGGTAAGACAACCATAAAAAAATCAACAAAACTTAATGCAATTGCAGTTTTTTATTTTGTAAATAAAGTCATATTTTTTCAAAATTTTATCGATTTTCTAATCCCGAGGAAAGATAACCCCAAAAAAAAATTCGCGGGACGTCAAGCAACTACAATTTTTTATTCATCGATTGATAAATCATTTTTTTATCCTGAAAAATTTGCAAATAACCTGAAAAAAATTTCTCTAAATTATATAGTATATATTTACGAAAAAAAAAAAAAAAAATCTATCGAACGGATTTGTATTTAATTTATAAAAAATCCTCAAATACAACGAAAAAATTTTATTATATAGTGTTATTGAAAAAAAAAAAAAAAAAAAAGATTTACAAAATATCTACGAAGTAAAATGAGGAAAAAAAAAAGTAAAATAATAAAAATTCATCGAAATATTAATGATAACACGCGAAATCGTTACAGGCGAGAGGAAAAATCTAAAGTGCGAAGGAGCGACCGTTTTACGACGAAAAATTTCGCTTCCACGTCGAATCTCATTTTATCCGATCGTTCGCTCGCGACTCGCAAGAGCATCCCGACAAAATTACGTAAGTGATGTAAGTTCAAGAAGGTGGGAGAGAAAGAGCAAAACCACTTTGCGAGGATCAACTCGATGAAGTATAACAATTTTTTGGCGAAAAATTCTTTCGAAGAAATTGCAATTTTTTTTTTTTTTTTTTTTTTTTTTGTAAAGCTACGAACAGAGGTCGTTGCTTCGCTCAGAGATTGAGGCGTTATTCGACGGAGCAGCAAGTCACTTTCGCGGATATCGAAAATTCGAGAATCGCGGGGGCGAGAAGTCGTGACGTCAAGACGAGGCGTAAGGGCAAAGGAACACCCCGAATTATTCGAGCGATACGTCACCACAGCGAGAGGTGTACGTTTTCGCTCGTTGATTATTATTCATATTAATCGTCTTGATTTTTTTTTTTTTTTTTTTTCGTTGATGAATATAACATTTTTTTGATATTTTCTTCAACAAAAAAAAATTAATTTTCGATTAAAAAAATATTTCAATTTTTATAAAACAAAAAAAATTATTTCGATCTTTTTAAATCAACGATTAATATCGATAATAATCGATATGCGTTTTTAATTAATTAATACACTTTGGATTTTTTTTTTTTTTTTTTTAGTCAATGTAAAAAATCAATCGGACGGTTCACCGATAAGGGATCTAACGGAAGAAAACAGTAAAAGTAGCGTTGTCGTACTTTATCACGGGGAGGAAAAGAAATCGCCAACCTCTTCGATCTCTTCCTTCGCATCTTCGGCAAAAGTTCCGATTCGAATTTCAAAATCCGAACGAACTCTCGTCACCGTTGGACTACCGGATCGTTCTTTAACCCTTCCGAACGAACGGACGGAATTTCTCGTTGAGTGAGTAATCAAAAAAAAAAGATTCAAAATTCCGCGATAAAGTTCGTCACGTAAAGACCGAAAAAAAAAAAAAAAAAAAAAAAAAATCGGAATTTTTTGCAACGAATAAAACGAAACAAATTTTTTTGGAATTTAATAAAAATTTGCGGCGAAAAAAAAAATTAATCATTTTACGACAAAATTTGAACGGAAAGAATTTAAGGGTAAAAAATATCGGCAGAGATCGAACGATTCGCGATCGAAGATCGGAAACCCCGGAGACAAATTCGCCGATAGGAGGGTTTCGTTGTCAACGAAAAAAATTGACGAGACAGCGGAATCGAGCGAATTCGAGAACGCGAAGGCGAGAATCCGTTAGCGCTAAGTGCGCGAGAGAGAATTTAGGATCGAGAAGCGTCGGAAGGGCGAGCAGCGAAAGATCGACGAGGAACAGTCGGGACTTCGAGAGACCGAGAAAAAACGGTGCAACGAGATGCCGGGCCGTTGAGAATTCCCCGCGGTGCTCGACGCTAATGGCTCATCGTCCCACGTGAGAGTGCAATTGCGATAGCATAAAATTAATTTGATCTTCGTGACGTTGAAGTCTTTTTTTCACGGGAAAAAAATCAGACAGTATAGAAAAAAAAAAAAAAAAAACGAAAAAAAAAATTACCAAATTTTTTTTTTTTTTTTAAATTTTGGAAAGAAAAAAAGTACAAAAATTATTTTAATGAACGTCTTGATGAAACAAAAATATCAATTATCGGCGAAAGCAATTAAAAAAATTTTGAAAAACATTTTACGATTTTCGTCATAATTTCGTGATTTTGAAAATTTAATAAAGACGATTTAAAAATTTTATTATGGATTCGATTTGTTCAGTTCTCCAAGAGCAGTCGGCACGGATCCCCGACGAGGAGAGCAAAACGCCGATACATCGGGAAACCCGCGAGTCGCATTTCTCATGCAACATATGCAGAGTCAACAACAACAACAGCAACAGCTGCAACAACCGAGAATCGACGTAAACGGTGTTATCGAGGATTCCAGCAGTCGCCGAGTGTTTCCATTCCAGTCAACGGCCAGTGGAAATTTGAAGATCATACCGAATCAGGTATAACCTTCGTGAGCATTGAAAAAAAATTACGACTCGAAATAACTAACAATTTGATGAGCGAATTAATAGTAAGTTGCGACGACTTATTTTTTGAAAAAAAAAAAAAAAAAAAAAAAAATTTCACAACTAACTATTCTTTTTTGCATCTCGCAATTTTTTCAACACGTCTTTTTTTTCATTATTATTATTATTATTATTTTTTTTTTTTAAGAGTTTTCAATTATAGAATTCAGAGGATTTTTTTCAGGTCGTCTTCGAGTCGAAAAAAGTGAGCGTATTGGTTGCGGATCCGCGTCACACGAAGGTAAACGTGAAAGCCGATCTCTGTCGAGGCGAAGACGTGAAATCGGAGGGTGTCGCGGCTGCGTTAGCGCTTCCCGCGGTTGAGAATCAATTGATCGAATTTTGTTCTGGCAAAAGAGAAGTTACTTCCGGAGTTATAGCTTCCGGTATCGAAAAATCGAGAAACACGGAAAAAGTCGCACACGAGGCTGAGTACGTGCCGCGTACGCAACCGTACCGATCACCGCCGGTCGTTCGTCCTCGCGAAATGGAACCGAACGAAGTCGCGCAGGCGACTTCTCATCGACTTCCTCTGCCGGCTAACGAAGTACCACTCTCGTCGTAAGTTTGAATACTTTTTTCATCGCAGAATGCGTCATTTTCGATACACTGAGTGCTGATATTCGCAGTCAACGAGAGGAGCGCAAAAACGGTTCATATTTCCGAGCTTTTCGATTGGTCGATAGTTTCGCCAGCGGATATCACGAGAACTGAATTTTCGAGAAAAATTTCAAAAATAAGTTCAGCTTTCAATTCTTAATGTGATTCGGCCATTTTTTCTTCAATTTTGAAAGATTTTGTGGTATTTTATCGAAACATACATCAACTCGACCCGAACCCAGTCGGTAACAAGAACTGTAATACGTTTTTTCAACGGTGCTGAACTTTTATAAGAAAAATCAAAGTATTGGCATCAACGCAATAGTCTGATGAAAACGCTAGTCATTTCCATTAATCTCAAAACATTTGCGATCTTTTAAGAAATTGGATTACAGTTTTTGTTGCCGACTGAGTCCTTTCACGTCGTCTCGAGTCATTACCGAAGCTGTATAAAAATATTTCGATAATAATAATAATAATACCACTTTTTCATTCATCCATTTACGTCTCCGAAAAGTTATAAATTTGCTTTATTGAACTCCATTAAAAAGCACTTTAATAGAACTTTATGAATATCATAATGGCGGCGATCTTTATGACATAACTTCTGCGCGTTTAACGATCCGCAGTTTGGGTTTCACTGGTGAGCAGCCAATCGACTGGGAGAACATAATTCTGCCAGAAAAAACGGATCTCTACCGTGAGTTAGCGAGCCGCATAACGAATTACAAGTGAGAGTTGTTTGTCTCCTAACCTACAATTATCCTTCGCCTCGGCATACATTTTTTAATTTAAAAAATCTCCTCTCACCCGCAAGAAACGCCGATTGCATAGTGCGCCTCGGACACGATGAATTTCATTGTCATCTTCTCGTACTACAAAGTTACAGCACTTACTTTGACGAAAAGAATCACAAAGAAGTCGATCTTACGGGGGTAAGTTTCGAGGCTTTCGTATGGATAGGAAAAAAAAGGGAAAAAAAGAAAAAAAAAAGAGTCATTATCGGAAAGAGGCAAATCATTATCGTTATCACTAATCTCGAGGCTGAATGTGACTCCTCTCGAAACTGCTCTTTGCCGAGTGCAGCGCGAGGGGTGAAAATCAAACTCCCTCGCGTCAGCAGCATTTACGACGAAAATGGTAGAGGGTCGAGAGGAAAGGATGGGGGGGAGGGAGAGCGGGATTTCGCCTTAGCCGACCTTGGTCTCATTTTCGTCTCCCTCTTCCGCTTTTGCCTCCTGTCCCGGATTACCAGAAGCTGAGAGAGCTCGATTGCTCCAGCCCCGGAGGCTCGAGCACGTGCGGAAAATCACCGCGGCAAATAAACGCCCACTCTATGACCTCCCACTCAATCTCTTTCTTGCTCTATTCGTTATTAAAATCTACTGAGAACCAAATTTATCGTCGTAAGCACGAAATCTCGAGAATGAACTTGATATCGTGGTAAAGACGCCGTGCGTAACCCGCTTTCTTTAGACTCGAGTTGGACTCAGTCGGTAATGAAAACTGTAATTAACTTTTTTCGCAGCTTCTGACTCGTCAATGGAAGAAGTTTGTCGAAATTTGAGATGACATGCGTTTTTGGTGAGAAGTTTTGTTTGGAGAGTACATTAGGCGGCGATCATGCAATACATTGATTACAGATTTTGTTACCGATCGAGTCATATTTTTGTAAACTCGTTCATTCGTCATTAAAATCTACTGGGGACCAAATTTAGCGTCGGAAGCATGAATTCTCGAGAATGAACTTGATATCGTGGTAAAGACGCCGTGCGTAACCCGCTTTCTTTAGACTCGAGTTGGGCTCAGTCGGTAATGAAAACTTTAATTAACTTTTTTTGCAACTTCTGACTTGTCAATGGATGAAGTTTGTCGAAAGTTGAGATGATATGCGTTTTTGGTGAGAAGTTTCGTTTGGAGAGTACATTAGGCGGCGGTCATGCGATACATTGATTACAGATTTTGTTACCGATCGAGTCACATTTTTGTTAAACGCAATGGAAGCAAATCTCAAATTGCCTTAATTACATTCTAACATATAACAACGAATAAGAGGAACTATAATAGTTATAATAGAACGACTACTATAAGAAAAAAAATGAATAAAGCAAAGACAATACACGAGTAAAATTTAGAGCAGCGTAACGTCGAAGGCATTCAGCATAATTTACGACTGGATGATAAGCCCGACGAGCGACAGTTGCCGTTTACTGAGAAGGGACAATATCCTCGAGATTTTTATGGCAGCGCAGCAACTCGGTATCAAAGGTACGAAATTTTGCTATAAACTTTTAGAAATCATTCGATTTTTTTTATTTATCAACAAACACCGATTCTTCATTTTTTCACAATTTCCATATAATAAATTTTCGATGAAAAAAAAAGTGTAAATATTTTTTTCCTCGGAAATTTATATCTTACTCGGCATCGATCGATATTTATTGCGAAAAAAATAATAATAATAATAATTATCGATCGTAAAGTCGATAAGAGTTAAACAATCGAAATTTTTCGATCGAATTGATTTCCACAGAATTGGAAGAGCAATGTTGGGCTTTTATCGACAATGATGAGCTCTTCACAGAGGATACGGCATTCCTTCTGTATCTCGAAGCGCGAAAGATCGGCAATACCGCGGTGATGGAGCTCATGGTACCGAGAATAATGAAATTTTTCTTGATGCTCGTCAGCACGAAAGATTTTTTAGAACTCTCCGTCGACGAGCTTTGCCTCCTTTTGCGCTCGAATTACATATGCGTAAACAGCGAAATGGAGGTTTTAATGTCGGCAGTTCGTTGGTTAATGCACGACTGGCAGGCGAGACGCCAACACATGATGCAAGTATTGAAATGCGTCAGGTTCGGTCTTATCGCGCCTTGGCAACTCGTCGACGTCAAAAGAAATCCCGAGAATCCCGAGTTTATGGAATTGATGTCTTATCCGGAGGTGCAAAAAATGGTCGACGACGGATTGGCGTGAGTCACAATGACACCGAACAACAATAACAACAACGTGGCAATACGGGTTTTCTATTTTTTTGTTCGTTATCTCGCGTGGTTTGTTTTTTTTTTTTTTTATTTTTCGCGGTTACAGATTCGTCATAATAAAATACTGGTACGGCAATCAGACGGAAGATTACTATCACTGGATCGATCTATTGGGTCTCACCGAACCGACGAATCGCAATTGGGCCGGTGAAGATAAAGTACGAATAAAAAAATAAAAAAAATAAAAAAATACATTCGATATTATAAATATTTTATGAAATTAGCAAATTCCGCGAGATTTTAATTTTTTTTTTTCATCGTATTTTTCAAATTTAAATTATTCGATTTATTTGTCATTTTCGAAATTCGTAAATACATCGAAATTTTTTTTATTGTATTTTTGAATTTTAAAATATTCGATTTGTTAACAATTTTCAAAATTAGTAAATTTGTGAATTTTTTTTTTTTTTTTATAATCGTATTTTTTCATTCGAAACTATTCGATTTTTTCGAAATTAGTAAATTCGACAATATTTTTCGATAGAACTACGTAACCTATCGCGAGTTCTTGCTGTACCTTGAAGAATATCAGAGGACAAAAATGCCGGAATTAAAGAGTCGAAAAACCGGTGCGGCAAAAGTTAACAATGAGAATGCGGCGACTAATTCATCGATGAATCAACCGCAGACGAGAATGAGAATGAATTCTCAAGGAAATAATCACGCAGAGACCACGGGGCCATCTGGTGAGATAACTAAATTTATAAAAGAAAAAACGAAAGCCTTCGATGCATAAAAACAATGTGTTTATCATTTTTTTTTTTCGACACAATGGTATAGTTAACACAATATTAAGAGTAGTAACTGCAATGGCGCCGTTTAAAGTTACGAAAAAAAATGACGATCGTTGTTTTTCGTAAAACTAAAATTTGAAATTTAATAACTTTAAACTGATCAAAGATCTCAGTAATTTTGAAATCTCAAGTTTTAACTTCGTAAACTTCAAACCTAAGCACCAATTTAGTAAAATCTAAACATACGATTTTTCGTAACTTTAAAAGATTAAAATTTGATCTTTAAAAAGTAACAAATCAAATTTTCAACTTTTTTTACCTTTAAACTTAAGTTCGAAATTCATAAACTTGAAATTTAGGTTTGAAGTTCGTCAAAATCAGAAATTTAACTTTCGAAATTTTTATACGTAACCTTTAAAAAATGGCAAAGAAAATGGTACTTTACCATTTAATGGTCATAAAATGGTACTTTACGTGAAGATAAAACGGTACTTTACGACACGGAAACTTAAGTTTGAAGTTTATGAACTTTGATCGTAAATTTTTTTTTTTTTTACGTTAAACTTAAGTTTCTTTATCGTTACGAACTTTAACCCTAAATTTGAACGCTGTAAACTTTAAACCGCCGTTGAAACATGAAGAATTCCTTAGCATGCCGTGCTATCGAGACTCGAGAATATCGAGGATCGAAGGTATCGATAAATTACGATAAAACTTGATTTGGGTTAAAATTTATAGCAGGTGGAGCACTTGGGCCGCTGTTGCTAGCCGCGTCGAGTAACCTCGGTAGATCATCGAAATATCCGCGAATGCCGGGACCAGGAATGGGCCAATCGGCACCGCCAGGAGGGATGGGAATGCCGCCGGAGCTTCTCGGTCATTACTTAAGCAGCTTCGACAGAAACGCTAAAGGGGTGAGTAGGCCAACGAGCGAAGGAATCGCGAGAGAAGCGAAAACCGAGTGTTCATCGAGATTCACCAACCAGTGGCCGACAAAGAACTGACAAAACCCCTAAAAAATCTCCCATCCTTCCCACCCGATTCTCTTTAAAAAAAATGATATCAAATCGCTTCATACGAAATATTTTGTAATCATTTTTTCCTATTTATTTCCACCGCATTCTTATGTATATATTTTATATAACAAGCCGAAGAGCGTTTTAGATTTTTTATACTTTCGAAGTCCAACAATACATTTATAGATTTTTTTGCGCCAATTTGTCGACTGAATTATATGTTATTTCATTTTATTTTTTTCTTTATTTTGTTATTTAATTATTTCTCCTTTATCCATATGCTTTTGCAAAATCGACGATTAGATAAACCGTAAGGGGAGCGAAGTACTTCGTTCTGTAGAGACAACTCCTAGGGAAACGAAACGCGATGAAAGTCGATTGAACGACGTCGGGGATTCCCCGAGAAGGCGAAAAAACGAGGAACGAGATAATCGACACTGGGAAAATACCGTCGCGCCGAGAGTTAAACATTATTCTTCGACGATGAATAATGGAAATCGTAATTGTCCGATGACGCGGAGGGAATATCGCGACGGTGATTCCTCGAAGTCCGAGGAAGACGCGGCGACCGCTATACAAGCGCTATATCGGGGCTACAAGGCGCGAAGAAGATTTAACGAGATACGAAAGAGCTCTTCGGAGGAGCGACAAAATGTGCGAAAAGTTGCGGAATTATTGGCGATAAACGTTGGCGAAAATTTGCACAAACCCTTGGAACCCGTGAGGGTATCGGCGAGTTTGGCGAGTCAAAATAGAAACGAAATTCGGGGATCAAAGATACCCAGACGATCGCCGAGTCCGAGAAAAAAGCGGATGAACAACTCGTTGATCGAAGGCCGCGCCAACTCTACTAAGGATCTCGAGGGTATACGGGTGAGCGAAATTATTCTCAGAAATACGAAAAAAGAAAAAAATTGCGAAGCGTGATAAATGCAATAGAAATTTTTTTTTTTTTTATTTTCCCATCGTTTCGAGTTATCATGAAAAATAAAGTGATAAGATGCGAGAATTATAAATTTCCCGAAAAAAAAATATTCGATGATATTCAGACGAAAAAATTGAGTAAATTCTTCCTTTGAAACTTTTTTCTAAGATCGATACTTTTCGAGTTATTAGCGATTGAAATTTTAGTCAATGAGAAGCGCTCGCTAGATGGCGCGCACGTCAGCTAGCCGTCCGATTGGCTGATTCGTTATTTGCTCATAACTCAAAAAGTATGCTCTCTACAAAAAAACTTCAAAGGGAAAGTTTACTCTGTTCAGAACAGTGAATACGACTGAATACCTTTTGTTCGTGAATTTTACGAAAATCAGGTTAAGGTGATGCGAAACACCTCAACTCCTGCACAATCAGCTAAAATAGAGTTCCATTGCGTCTACTCGTTCAACGATGAGACGATTTAGCCATTAAAATCTAAAGTTACCGCATCGTAACCTTCAAAAAATAGTATTGCAGTTTTTATAACAGGCTGCGGCATACTACATACCCTTAACGTTATTTTGTAGTTTGACGTAACGAGATCGGAACCCGTGCCGGAAGGTTATCACAACGATGCCGGCAAATCCATTCAAACTATTCATTGTCCCAACATTTTTCACAACTTCGACGAGAAAGCATCTTCGGCCTCACAGTACGATAATACCGATACCGAAGCCGATCCCTTTTCACCGAGAACCATCGAGCAAAGATCGCCTCGCGAGATTCGTAATTGCAACCCGCGAGAAATTGGGATCGGCGATAATGTGAACATTAATCAGCATAAAAATTTGTGAGTATAAAACTCGTTAAAGAAAAAAAAAACAAAAATTCTGAATTTTTTGATTTTTTTTTTTCTGCAAACGAATTTTTTTTACGATTTAGCAGTACCTAAAAAAATTGTTGCAGAAAAGTGTAACATTTTATTCCGGAAATCCAATCGAGCAAAAAACCTTTTAAAATGTATTTCGCGTTCGCATTTGTTTCGAGATACTGTAAGATAAAATTTTCAACCAATCAGAGAGCGCTAATTAATATGCACCTTTCCTTTCATTGGCTGAAAACGTCAAATGCTCGTAACTCGAAGAATTACCCGTCGTACGAAGTTTTTTCAATGAAAAAGTTTACTCAGTTTCGAAGCCGGAATAAGATCCGCATACTTTTAATAAGTTTTTTTTTACCTCGTGTCTTCTGTTCTTAAATTTAATCTCAAGAGAGAAATGAGCTCTGTGAATTTTTTTTTTTAATCAAAACTTTTTTTTTTAATTCGACTAATAGCATAATTTTTTAAAACAGTATTTTTAACCATTTTATGACAAATCATGGTTCCCATATGTTGATAAAACAGCGATTTTTAAAATGTTTAATTAAATTTAAATAAAAATTCAAATTTAAATCGAAAAATTCTGGAAAAATTAGACAAATATGCTTATGCATCCAAAAACAAATTGTTTAAAAGAAATTGGCTATTTTTTTTATTTTCCTATATGAAAAACTCAATCTTTCAAAAAAAAAAAAAAAATTATCCAAAAAATGTCGAATAGTCGATTTTTTTTTTTTTACAAAAAAGTTAACACGAATGGTGTGTATGTGTTTTTTTTTATAAGGCCCTTGCGAATAAGCGACAGTATGATCGGCGGAAACGGCGCGAACGATTACTACGGCGCGGATTCCTTGTTCTTCGCCGATCGTGAATCGGTAATTGTTTTCGGGGGTTTGGATCCGCATCAGGATTACGGTAACACGGGAAACACAGCGAGGGACATGTATCGCTTCAAGCCGTCGGAAAACGAATGGGAATTTGTCGGCGAAATGCCGGAAGCGCGACATCATCATTCGGTCGTTTATCTCAAAGGACGAATTTACTTAGTCGGTAAGTCGGGGACCGCGTGAATTTTATTTTTCCTTTTTTCATCCGTTCTGTCGCGTGTTACGTTAAAGATTTTTTTTTTCGGTGTTAAAAAAAAATAAAATAAAAAAAAAAAACATAACAAAGGCGGAGCTGATCCCAGAGACGAAAATCTCGAGAGGAAAGAACTCGTAGTCGGGACGGTTTGGAGTTACGATCCAACGACGAGAATATGGTTCAACGAACCGGGGATGTTGACGGCACGAAAGAACTTTGGCTTAGTGGTGAGCGGAGGAAAAATGTACGCTATCGGAGGACAAGATAAAAATGGAATGTGAGCAAAAAATCACCCCATTTAACTTCCCTATGCATACGCAAGTAGAGAAACGTGAATATTCTACTTTTTCGCTTTTAATAAGAAAATGCACTCTAAAAAAAAAAAAAAAAAAAAAAGTTTAATTTGCCAAAAAAAAAGGTACTTTGCAGTGAGGACTTTTTTTCGCGATTACAATTTGGTTTATAAAATAAATAAATAACATTTAGAAAAAAAAAATCATAAAAAAAATCGCGCGACGCTTTTATGTTCGAAATAAAGCAAACAATTTTTCATCGATTTTCTTTTTCTTTTTTTTTTAAGCAAAAAAAAAGTTAAAAAATTAAATTCGCAATTTTTCTTTCGTATTTTTCTGTATAAAAATTTATAAGCCAATTTGATCGAAATATGACGAATAACGAGAGAGCAGAATGCAAATTTCATTTGCAGATTTTTTTTTTTTTTTTTTCTTCGTTGTGTCAGAAGATATTGATAAAAAGAAGAAAAAAAAGAAAGGAAAAACGAGTCAACTTGTTTTTCAATGTTCCCAATTAGCGCACTGAAAAGCGTCGAGGCATTCGATCCTGCAGAGGGTATGTGGCGAGAAATGCGATCGATGTTCACTGCCAGAATCGGACCGGCAACTGCCAAGTATCGGGAACTTATCTGGGTCGGTGGGGGTATGACAAAGTCGAAGAAGGAGCCAATTACGAAAGAGGTCGAGTGCTACGACCCGCTCAGCAATTTGTGAGTATATAACGTTCGATCGATTGGGGGTAACCAGGGGTGGCTATGCTGTTCGACAGCTCATTCGAGTTTGAATACCGAAAAAAAAGAAATCATAATATTTTCGTTTTCAACGAAAAAAAAATAATTTTTTTATTTGAAAAATAATTTTTTGAATGAGGAAATCATTTTTTCATCAGAAAAATCATCATTTTTCGGTCGGGGAAATCATTTTTTGATGAGAAAAATCATTTTTCGATCGGGGAAATCATTTTTCGGTCGGGGAAATCATTTTTCGATCGGAGAAATCATTTTTCGATCGGAGAAATAATTTTTCGATCGGAGAAATCATTTTTCGACCAAAAAATAATTTCGATGCAAAAAAACTGAAAAATTTTAGTGTTTTTCGATCGAAAAACTTAAATATATGATTTAATCTCATAGATGGTTGAGAGGGGAGTCGCTGCGATCGCCGCGTTGTTTGTCATCGATGTACGTCGTTTCCGACTGTATGTACATAATAGGCGGTGCATCAAAGACATCATCGACAAACAACAGTATAACGGAGAGCATCGAAAGTGTGGATGTTTGGGATCCAAAATTGCGGGTATGGCGACAACACGGGGAGATAAGTATCGCGCGACACGGGCACGCGATCGGTTCGATCGGCGACCAATTACTTGTTATCGGTGGTCTTACGACGATCTACAAGAAAAGCATCAAAAGCGTGGAATGCTACTGTTGCCAAAGCGCAAAATCCATTAAGGGAGTCGCATCGTTGCCGTATGCGCTATCGGGTCACCACAGCGTATCTCTACCCGCTGCCAATTTTCTTACAATAAATCGATCGTAAAAAAAAAAAAAAAAAAAAAAAAACGCAAGAACCATCTGATCATATTATAGTAAAAAAAAATCCATTCTTCAAACAATAAAAATTAATTTTACCGTAAAAACATCGATTTCTGAGTATAAAAATTGTGTTACTTGAACCTGTGGTTAACGATGATAAACAAAATTTGTAATATCTTCGATTGTAAAAAAAATAGTAAAGAAATAAAAGTGTTGACTCAGTAATTGGTAATCTTCGAAAAATTGTACGTTAATTCTGTCGTCATAACCCATTTGCGTTCTGTTGTTAAAAATCGATCGAAAAAATATTCTCAATACTATTATTATTAACGATCGCAGACATTCGTGTTAACGTTGTCGCAGACGATAATTAAAGATAAAATAACACAAATTTCAAAATTTTCGAATTTTCTAACCATAAGATCGATTTTTTCGTCGAAAAAATGAAAAATTCAAGATTCATCAATTCGAAACTAGAAATGCGCATAACCTCGTTAAAAAAAAACTCTTCGATCGACAATGAAAATCCGAAGTTACCTTTGTACTTAAAAGAACAATAAAAAACAAAAAAAACAAACTCACCACTAACTCCCGTTGGCAAAGTTGCGTCGCGTGTTCTCTTGTCGCGAGTATTACCTCGCCGTGAGGTGCCGCCAGTTTCTCGTCGTACTATTAACCGCCATCTGCATCGTTGCGGCTCGAACCTTTCAGCGATAATTTTATAACCGCGCGATAACGTTTTTCTTTTTTTTTCACACAAACTCATACTCTACTTTCGGTTTGCTCCGTGCGAGCCGCGGCAGGAGCGCGTGACGGAGACGTTTGGGGATCTCGTGAGCGCGAGAGCGAGAGAGTTCGCAAATTCAAGTTTCGAAATGCCCGAGATGTTGTTTGATTCGAATGCGTCGAGGTGTGTAAGTATACGATACGGCGGTTGGGGAACGAGCGAACGAACGAGCGGGCGGGAGAGAGGCCAATGGCGGGACGGGGGGCCGGGAGGGGGAGGGGGAAGTCGAGTAGAGACGAGAAGAGAAAACGGGTTAAAAAGCTTGTAGTCGAGTTAACTTGAAGATGGCCGATTCGGTGGACGCGCCGGTCGTGTCCTCGGTCGTTAACGCGAATAGTTCAGTGTCTCGTGTTAATCAAAAGACGAGCGTGGAAAATAATCAGAATCATCAGGACTCGAGCGCTTCCCACGTTACGGACTCGAACGGTACGTAAGACTTGCGTCGCGGCCTGTTGCTCCTGCTGCTGCTGCTGGTGGCTCGCTGGCTCGCTGCCTGTTGTTGATTGCCTCTCGCGCGCTTTAAAAATCCCTTCGCCTACTAGGCGCTCTGTGCGCTGCGCGATTCGATACTCTCCGGCTCGTCGTACTTACTCTATGGTATACACTAAACCGCAAGTGTCTTCACCCGCCCGGTCGTGCAACAAGTGGCAGATCTCCTAACCCCCACGAGGTTCAACCTCAACGTCGATCGTATTTGGTTTTTATTACTGTCAAAGTTGGTTTTTTTTTGTTTTTTTACGATCTCTTCGTAGTTTTTATTATCGTTTGTTATATTTGGTTGAAAAAAAATGATCTATATATAGTTCTTGCTTTCGATCTTTTCGATTTTTTCTTTGTTTCTTTTTTTTTTATTGCCGCGACAAATTAATCGGTGAAATCGTGTCCGACAGGTGCAAGAAGTGCAGTAAACGTGCTTACGGTGTGGTGTTTTACGAGAAACTTTCGAGAAACTATATTACAAACAATCTAAACTATGTGAATACGATTTTATTGAAAAAATGTACATTTTTTTAGATACATTTTTAGTTTCGTCGTTGTTTTTCTTTTCTTTTTTTTTTACTTTTACTTTACAGGTTTTGTGCGATGCGAAGTGAATAAAACGATTTTATGTGTGAAAGATAAAAAAAATTGACTGAATATAACCTCACTTTTGTTTTACGAACTTTTGACGGTTAAAAAAAAAACGCAAATGCTTGGATGGACTGCATAGAAATTGAGATCGAAGTATATCTCGTAGGGAAACGAGAAATTTTGATTCTAAATCGATGCTATAGCGTTCTTTTATCCTCGAACAAGTTTTTTAATTGCAACGTTTCTTCGACGTTGCAAAGTTTATTCATCGCAAAAAAAAGTACAGTGCCGTGCGAAAAAACGAAAAAAAAAAAACTCGCGCACGTATCCTTACTATTGTTTTTATGAAATTTCGTGAATTAAAATCTTTTTTATGCAAAATTACGATCAAATATCCCCAAAATGGCAATAACAAAATATATTTTCGTATTAAACGCCGTGTTTTTTTTTTTATATTTATTTTACGAAATTTGCTCGATATAATTGTCAATGAAAGCCGAATCGATAAAAACAAACGAAATTCGATGTTTTTTTCGCGTTAACATTTTGAGATTAATTAAAATTGATTTTTTAATTATTTTTTATTCGATGTAATAATAACTCTTCGATCTTTTTCGTTCGCGAAAAAAAAAAAAAAAAAATCGAGTAAAATTCGTCAGGATGCAAAAAATGCATCGACGACAATGCGAAATCTTCTTGCCCGGCAGGCAGCACCATGCAGTCGAGGATTTCGCGGCGACTGTTTTGCCCTCTCGATAAATCACGGTCGGCGTCAACGTGTTTTTTCGCGATAGAATCGCGCACCGTCAGCGCGACACGGTTCCCTACCGGTTCGCAAGTTTATTCTCTATTATAATAGCGTGTCCGTCAGTGAGGCATGGAAATGCTACTAAAATTCATGCCGGAAGTGTAAATAAACAGTGTGAAATAAAGAAACAAAAATCGAGGAAAAAAAAAAAAACAAAAATAAACAAATAAAAATAAGCAAAAGTGTTCTCGATCGGGATGGAAGAGTCCCTCGTCGAGTCGTCCACGTTTTTCACGCTCGTTCCGTCATTGGAAACTGTCGTGAAATCGTTGAAAAAAAATTCAACACATCACGATCATCTGGTCGCGCTGTTGATCGTCGTTATGGGCGAATCGGGTTTTCGTCTCGACGACGGCAACGCCAATCGGAGGTATGTTTGTTATTTACGAAAAAAAAAGAAATAAAAAAAAAATGAATCAAAAAGAAAATCGTAACAAACGATGACGAAAAGTTGTTATTGTTTCGATGTTTTCGAGAAATACCGTCTTTCGTCGGTAAGGAAGATTCCTGTGATAAATATTTTTTTATTTTTTTTTGTTTTTTTAGACAAACGACCGCCGAGTCGGTAATCGTAGATCCCGACGAATGGCGAACTTTTCCGAACTCTAATACATACGAATTGAGATTCAGACACGAAAGAGTCAACGAAATTTTGGACTGCAAAATCGTCGCTGTGTCGCTCGGCGACGTTATTATCGTAAATCTATTGCCAACGAGATTCAACGACTCGGATGTCGCGAGAACGAGATCCCTGGCTTTTCAAACGTTGAAATACGTTAATCTGCACTCGAGCGACGTCGCCGGAAGATTCATGAACCTTCGTGAATTTTCGCATAGGTAAGTTACCGACGATTACAAATTTTTTTTTTTCGTGAGTTTTAAAGACTATTGCGAATTTTTAAAAATAATAAAAATATTAGTTTTCTTATCGAAACTTAAGCAATAAAAAAATTGGAGCGATTTAAAAAAAAATAAAATCCAATTTCATGAAATTTCGGGGTAAAATTTAAAAAAAAAGTTATACCGAAAATATCTCAATACTGTAAAAATTAATTTCATCTCTTTAATCGAAATTTAGTGAAGTAAAAATTTCGAAATTTTTTTTAAAGATGACATTTCAAAATTATAGATTTTTGGTTTATAATTAATTTTGAAAAATGTATATAAAAGTTTTAATGAAATTTATCTGTAGTCGATGTTTCTTGTCGCGCAGATTCAAGGATAACCTGGTGACGCCGATGAAGGGAGAGATATTAACGAACGCCGGAATAACGAATGCGAGTCTCTGCGGATTACCGACAGAGCTGAAGCTTCGAATACTCGGAATTCTACAATACAAAGATTTGTGTCGAATATCGCAAACTTGTCGTGAATTTCGTGATCTCGCGAAGGAACATCCAAAACGGCTTCTGCGACGAAATTTTCGTTGGGATTGAGAAAAACGCGTCGCAAACCTAAAAATAATAAAAATTCTTTGGAGACATATGCGTCGAAGTCGTTATCGACGAAAATGTACGCTTTTCTTTTTCTACGAATAAAGTGAATAACTATTCTTATAATTCGTTGTCTTTTTTGCTAAAAAAAAAAAAAAAAAATTAATATCTTCAAAATGCAATGTTTTACCACAAATGTTTCCCTTTCCCTTGAATTTTCATCAAAATTCATTAATTTATTAGCGTTCGCATTTTCAGGAAAAGTATATATTTAATATTACGTTTTTATGAAATTATACTATAGAAATTTTCTGTATAATTGAAAGAACATTACAGTTTTTATTACCGACTGAACCTTAACATCATTTCACCAGAAAACTGTAAAAAAATAATATTCTGTTAAAAAACACAAAAAAATGTAGCCATCCGATAAATTTTTTTGAATTTATGATTATTTTAGTCGTATCCTCGCGAAATCGAATGTCGGAGGTACTTAAAGTCTTTTTTATTAATAACTTTCATCCAAAACAACACAATGTTCCGTTATAACGTCAATGTTCCCAAAATAAAATAAAAATCAATGTCTCTTTACCGACCGATGCAATAATCGTTCGAAAAAAATTATTTTCTTTCAGCGGATCGTGATGATTCCCGCGACAAAAGCGAAAACCATTCACCCACCAATCATCCACCAGTATTACAGACGACGGAAAAGCAGTCCCCAAAAATCACTACCGCAACCCGGCAAAGCAACGGACCGACCGCAACAAACGGTAAGTTCTTTATCGTCCTTACCGACCCTCTCGTTACATTCGAATGCCGATAATACGGTTGAACTTCTCAATACAAATGAATTCGGAAACTGCGACCTCTTCCCTGATAGCAGATGTTTTTCATACAGTCGTCGAGAAATACTCCGATGGTAACTTTCCCTATAGTGCCTATTGGTCCCTATTGGTCCCCATTGGTCCCTATTGATCGCCTTCTCTATTTTCTCCAAAACGTCTGATCATCCGAATCCAACTAATTCGATTTTGGTGGTCATATCAATCGTTTTGGAAACAACCGGTCGCTTCATTACCGACTGAGTTTCTACGACTGGTTAACGGAGGTTCCACTGTACCTCTTTTCTCTTTAGTTTTCTCGCGGAGAAAGTTGTTTTTGTGGAAAAAAACAAAACAGAAAGAGAACAAAGAATTATGAGGTTTAAGCGTCGAGATACTAAAAATAGTACGAAACGTTGAGAAATACGATTTCAAGCTTCCAGCCGGAAGTCTGTATATGTATATTTATGTGTAAGCGATGGATTTACACATTTTAAAACCTCTGTAACTCACAAACGCGACTCGACGCCTGTAAGCTGAATTTTGGTAGACAAGCAATGCTATCACTTTCCTCCGTCCGCCACGAGTTTTTCTTTAAAATTGACGATCAGCCAAAGATATCAAAAGGCTTTAAAATTTTGTTTTTTCGAAATATCTCCGTTGCATTCACGAACTTTTGCGAATTTTTCCGGTGATCGTTTTAAAACTCGAATGGAATTTGGGATAAAATTGGTAAAAACCCATTAGAATTTTGAAGATTTTCGATTTTTTTTTTTTTCCCGAAATAATCGTAAATTATGTGACTCGAGGAAACTTCGATATATCGAACTAAAATTTGTCAAAATTTTTTTATAAATTAAATAAATTAAATAAATAAAAATTGCTCATTGTTTCCGCATATTGTGAAATTCCGAAAAAAAAATGCGTAAGCAATGCGCCAATTGTATTTGCGCCCTTAAAAAAAAAAAAAAAAAAAAAAAATCCCCATAAACCACTACCGCATCGCAGCAACGCGAGAGACCTACCGCAACAAACGGTAAGTTCCTAATCGTCCCAAGCAGCACGCGCTTTATCCCAAAGATAAATCTTTCTCAGTGTCTCTGTTCTCCGTCAGCCACCTCTCGGGCCTTTCGGAAAAGTCTTCGTTGTCCTTGACCCCTTAGCCCCGCAATGCACGGGTCCTGCCTGTTCCAGACTTTCGGGTTACCGGAACGAGATTCCACGGAGGTCCTTAGGATTCCCTCTTCCTTTCACCCATCCCGCAAAATCTCTTGCCAAAGCCTCATCCAAACTCTCACATTTCTCCGTTCCAAAAAATAATAGAACGGAAAAAAAAAAAAAAAAAAAAAAAAAAAAAAAAAAACTATTTCCTGCGCGAAAAATGAGGTCATCGAAAGTAGCCGGGTTTTTCGCGCATGTCGCGAGTTCTCCGGTTCCGATAGCGTTTAGAGGTGAGGATAGGTCACAAGAGAAAAGCGAGCGTGATATGTATTATATTTACCTGTATATCTCACTCTAAATAGACTATATATAAATATACATCAATTATAAAAAATCATAAGGTCGTAACTCGAGCAATTTACCTGCGAAAACTGCGCGAGATACGCCCTTATCGTTTTCACTGTGCGATATACTATATTTATATATACACAGATGTATATATATATATATACAAACGTTAAGTTACCGAAGCTCCGCTCGTCAGCTATAAGCTTGCGCCGTTTGGCCTCTCTGTGTGTCCTCTCCTCACCCTCCGACCCCTTTCCTCCCCTCTCTCTCGCTATAACCGCGCGCGACCGCTTTTCGCCCTCTTGCAACCCTCGTGTGCACTCGCTTTCATCCCCCTTTTCTTTGCCCCGTTTGGACCCGCGGCAAAACCCACCTCCCCAAACCCAAAGCCAAATCCCTCCACCACTCACCCCCGCGAAGCATCCCTGACGATCTCTCTCTCTCAATGGCCGCGCAGCAGCCGCGTATCTCTCTCTCGTTCTCTCCCGTATCTTTGGTGCTCCTCTGTGTGTTGCACATTCCCCGCAGAGAAGCAGTATGCGCTACGAAGCCGTCCTGGACGAAGGTCCTTCCCGATCCGTCGCACAGACGCGCGGGCCCTCCCCCTTTCCCCTTCGATATTAATACTTCCGTAAGTTCCTAAACACGAGAATAAAAAATTTCTCAAAGCGCGTTTAGTGTTTGCCGATCGATAAATCGAAACGAGGGGCTTTCCAATTTTCCGAAATCAACGAGTTTTCAATTTTATCCCTTATTTTTACAACCCTTCGCACGGGACGAAGGATACTTTCGATTGTCGAGTCGATCAATCGAAATCTACTGTGAGCGGTTTTTTTTCGAATTTTATTTTTTTATTATTTTTTCAATGGGACCAAATTTTTTAGATAACAAGAGAAAAAATAAGTGTGCGCGCATCTATGCTGCCAGTTATAGTATAGAGGGATAAGAGAGAAAAGTGAACTATTCCAAAAGATCGATCGGGGGTCGATATTCGAGATATTTTTCGACTCTCGAGACACTTTTTTTTTTTTCTCGAGTCTTTGAATCTTCGTGTGTATCGACGAAGAAAAAAAAGGCGAAGGTCTATAAATAAAAATAAAAATATATATATTATATATTCGCATATAAATACACGTATACATAAATGTAAAAAGACGCGAACGAGCAAAGTATATAATAATAATGTGTAATTAACAATCGCGGATTTATTGAGCTGTGAAATAAAACTATAATTGGTACAATTTAATTGGTGATTATGAAATAAAATAAAAATAGAGTGAGTTGCTGAGATTTCATCGAGTACAGTGCGCAGTGGGGTGAGGCGGAGAGTGAAGGGGTGGACGGGGGGATAGAGGCGGGAAATTGAATACACAATTGGTAATTCAAAAGTGGTCGAGCTGTCGTTCCAGGAAGTAGCGAGTCTGTTGAGCCTCGCTAAGGACGAGGCGGTGCTCGCAGCCGGAAACTCGACAAGGGACCGGAAGCGAGCCTCGTGGCGTTTCTACTCCGCGAGAATGTTAACTCACAGTCACAGCGATGGCGAATTTCCTTTGTACTCGCAAGGTAAGCGATACGCGATTCGCGGGTTTCACGACTTACATCAACTATGGAAATTATACGAAAAAAATATATTTATGATTGTATTTCTTCATCTTCCTTCCTTGAAGGCCTTAATTAGTGCCGAAGGGTAGAGTGCTTATAATTGTTTGAGTGGAAGAAACAAATCACCAAACAAGTTTCCGAGGCATCCATGTTGTAAAAAGATATTGCGATATATATCGATATTATATCGAAATCGTGAAATCATTACCGTAACCAATGAGAATCATTCGTTTCATTAGTAATAGAGGACACCCTTGACGCACCCTAATTAAAGAGAGCGTTGAAGACGCAAGGAAACACTCATTCAGATCCTCATAGAAACACTGACACACAAAATCATGCAATCATTCATGCAAATGCTTATAAATGCATTGATACTGACGTTCATCTAAACACTCAGGTAGCCATTCCAACACTCAGACACTCATAGAAACACTCACACAGAAAGTTATGCAATCACTCATGCGAAAGCTTATAAATGCATTGATACTGACGTTCATCCAAATACTCAGGTAGCCATTCCAACACTCAGACACTCATAGAAACACTCACACAGAAATTAATGCAATTACTTATGCGGAAGTGTATGAATGCATTGATACTGACGTTCATCTAAACACTCAGGTAGCCATTCCAACACTCAGACACTCATAGAAACACTCACACAGAAAGTTATGCAATCACTCATGCGAAAGCTTATAAATGCATTGATACTGACGTTCATCCAAATACTCAGGTAGCCATTCCAACACTCAGACACTCATAGAAACACTCACACAGAAATTAATGCAATTACTTATGCGGAAGTGTATGAATGCATTGACACTGACGTTCATCCAAATACTCAGGTAGCTATTCCAACACTCAGACACTCATAGAAACACTCACACAGAAATTAATGCAATTACTTATGCGGAAGTGTATGAATGCATTGACACTGATGTTCATCCAAACACTCCGGTAGCCATTCCAACACTCAGACACTCATAGAAACACTCACACAGAAAGTAATGCAATTACTTATGCGGAAGTGTATGAATGCATTGACACTGACGTTCATCCAAACACTCAGGTAGCCATTCCAACACTCAGACACTCATAGAAACACTCACACAGAAAGTCACGCAATTACTTATGCGGAAGTGTATGATGCATTCATACTGACGTTCATCCAAACACTCAGGTAGCCATTCCAACACTCAGACACTCATAGAAACACTCACGCAGAAAGTAACGCAATTACTTATGCGGAAGTGTATGAATGCATTCCAACTTACATTTATACTGATACTGATATCCATCCAAACACTCAGATGCTGACTGATCCAAACACTCACACCGACACTCATGCAGACACTCCCACAATCCATATTGGATTTTAATTCTTCCGATCGCGAGCTCTTTTTAGAATGCGCATTAATGCACTCAAATCGCGAAAGTGTCTCACTGCGACCTCACGATCCGCGTGAGTGTCTGTGACAGTGATTGCTTCGAGACAAAGAAACTAAGCTTTGCGATATGTATCAGTAGATTTTTGTCAAATTTATCCGATACATCAAATGCATCAAATTTTATGTCAAAATCAATATCTCTCGTTCCCTTTTGTCTACAAAAAAAAAATCCGTGATTCATGATCCATGTGTATACATCGAAATAACCGAAAGTCTCGTCGGCGATTGATTCATTCGCTGATTGGCTGTCGCCCGCGAGATCGAACGTTGAAGCTATTCGTTAGTAACTTTAGTCGCGTCGCGATCGAAAAAAAAAAAGGAAATGTTTTTTCTGCAATTATCAATATCCGGCTTCAGTCAATTAAAAAACCGATATCGGATTGGCGTTTGGCATGAAAAAAATATGTCGAATTATGCAACTCGAATATTTTTTGTTAATATCGCCCGATCTGACGCGGAATAAAAAATTCAAAGAAATTGTTGGAATTTGCCATATATATTTTTTTTTCATCGTTCTACGACAACAGAATTTTTTTTAAATTTGCTGCGTATCCTATTGCGTAGTTTTTCCGGTTGAAGACGATAGATATCGAAATGGAAAAAAAAAATATATAAATATATACAAAATTCTATGTTTTCGTAAAAATAATATATTAATCAGAAAATTTGTTACTTATTTGGTGACATATATTTGCAAAAGTATATTCTGAAATATATATCGGTAAATATAAAAATATTAATAAATATTCTATTTAACAAAATAAATTTAATTTATTAAATATATCTATAAATATATATTGCGATATATTTTTTTTTAAAAATCATTTTTGAAAAAAAATTTTGTCGCTCGATCTTTGGAAATTATATTAAATTTTTTTTTTCTGCGGATCGCGAATCTGTAACTCATTTTATTCTTAGCTCACTATCCTATACGCAAATCCGCGCCGGAAACGAATACAATGTTATCATTCGAGTTTGTCGCTCGCATGACATTCCGAAGCGCTCTGAGATGATTGTTCGTCGTTGCAAGAAAAAAAATACAATTTTTATTTTGATAATTTTTATTAAGTCCACAAAGATTTTGATGGAAAAATCGTTTTCGAGACACTCGCAACCCGTTCCGCTAGCATCGGCGTAAATCTGTGGGCCGTTTTGTCGATCACTGTTGGCCTCAGCCAACACGTTTCTACGGTCGTTTCGCATCTTCTATAGTGATGGGAACCCGCTATTTCGGGATCTACAGCAACTTCCTTGTATCCTACGATAAGAATTTCCGAATTTTAGAAAAATGGCGCGTAATTTACGTTTTCGCCATTTTTTTCTATCAGTTTCAGCGATTTCGTTTTTGAACGAATTTTTATAAAAAAAAAAAAATGGAAGATTGTTGAACTTACGTATACCGAAGATGGACCACGTTCTCTTCAATTTCCATATGTGATGATTTCCCATATCGATGATATCGCGACTCCGAACGATAAACTTGCTACGGTCTCGCGGTGGATTCACCTTAATCCATCGCATCGTTTTTGTATGCAATTTTAATTTCGGGAGCCCTATGAAAAAGTCAATCAATGAATTTTTTTTTATCGATTTCATTTTTTCGCATATCGCAATATCGCATGGGATTTTTGATAAGATTCTTTTTTACCGATAAGAAAAAAATAGAACGCGTTTTTTTTTACCGGGAATTGTCGATTCCCCTTAATGACAAAAAAAGACCTCGAAGGCTAATACTTTTTTTTTTAGAGTTGGGACATCGTGTTTTAACATTATTTTGGGTTTTTTTTTAACATTGAAATTCAAAAGTATAATTGAAAATTTCTTTACGATATTTTTGTTTTTTTTTTTTTTCAATTTATAATTTTCTAATAGTCAAAAAAGATTTTTTCGCGTTAGTAGTCAGTGGTTTTCTAGTGAAAAAAAAAAAAAAAAAAAAAGAAAATTCGATTAACGTTTTTTTTTTTTTTCGATATCGAATTATAATTTCGGTGCTTACCGGGTGCTAGTGTACTGGTATCGTCCGGATGCATAAGATAAAAAAACATGTTACGAAAAATCCAGGCGCCCGTTTGGCCGCTACCACCTGCGCGTTCATTGAGATAATCCATCATAATCGTAATACTGTCGTGTTTTCTCGGAACGATGTATTCGTCGATATCGACGCCGGCCACGTATCGATAAGTGTCGTGAAAACTGCTTCGATACATACAATCGTTGAGCGCCGCGAATATACCGTCGACCCGAAGATTTCTCTCGTAAATGTAAAATTTCGACAAACGCCAATCTATTATTGTTGCCAAATCGTTCTGTGCGTAATACTCGAGAATTTTGTCGACTTCCGGACTTACCGTATCGCGGTAAAATGTGAATCTATCGATACCCATCATACGATAAAACTCGACAAACGCAAGCAGATCCAACGCTTTGTCGAATTGATGATGCAGCGGCTGTACGCAAACAGCTACAGAATTTTTTTCAAAATTTTTATCGATATTTTTTTCAAAATTTTTATCGATACTTTTATCAATATTTTTTTCAAAATTTTTATCGACATTATTCTCAAATTTTATATCGATTTTTTTTTCAACATTTTTATCGACATTATTCTCAAATTTTATATCGATTTTTTTTTCAACATTTTTATCGACATTATTCTCTAATTTTTTATCGATTTTTTTTTCAACATTTTTATCGATATTTTTCTGTAAATTTTTATCAATTTCTAGTTGATTATTTCTCATTCCTCGAGACGATATTTTCCAACCATTTTTCGGATATCTCACACCGACGAATTCCTTTTCGTTGATATCCTGTCCGTCGATTTTGGTATCACTGGAAACGCTGACTTTGTACGGCAAATTTATCCCATCGGCATTTTCGCGTCCAGGCAATTCGCACAGTACGAAAGCTGCGCAATAAAACATTCCAAAGTTCTCCTGGAATGCAGCCAGACGCGTGCCAATGGAGCGCTTGCTGAGAGTGTAAATTTCATCGGTATCTTTGTATTTGTATCTATAGTGACAAGTCAACGGTGAATTTTCCATTTTCACGGGGACTATGCTGATAATTCTAATCTAAAAAAAAAAAAAAAAAAAAAAAAATCGGTGATCGATCGATCGAATACGAGTTTTCGGATTGTTGGAAGGGTCGAGTTGTTTGAAACCCTTAATTATACCATTGCCCACGCAGAGTCTTCTTGGATCAAATTCGAGTCCTCCTCGAGAACTACTTCCGGTCGAGTGTCCAAATACGCTGATAGTATTTGCACTCCTTCGACTCGAGGACTCGTCCAACTATCCTTCGATTCCTCGATTATCGGCAGTCGTATCAATTCGTCATTTAGTTGCTCGGCACGCGTCTCGCCGATATCTTTTAGACTCGAAAGGTTTTTCATTCTCTAAAGAAACATTTTTTTTTATTCGTATTTATTTTCGGTTATTGTTATTATTATTTAATTATCACAGATAATTATTATGATTTTTTGAAATTTATTAATGAATCAACTTGAGACGAACAGAATAACAAAATTATTTATTTATACAAACATTTGCAAAAAAAAAAAAAAAATTCGCTCCGCGGAGTAAAATTTTTTTGATTTTATTTAAAAATTTTTAATATCGAATATTTGTCACAAAAAGTTAAAAAAAAAAAAAATTAATTGTCGAAATAACGAAAAGTGTATTAAAAAAAAAATATATAATATTTTTACGAATACAAATTTTGTTTATTTGTTAATTAAATAATTTTGTATTAAATGAATTGAAATAATGAAATTATTCAGTTTGTCTCAAATAAATTTAACTTTTTCTTATCAATGTAACGGGTTATCGCGATATCAATGAAAAAAACTTACCATCCAGAGAATCAATAGAATTATTAAATTGATAATTATTCCGTAAACAACGATTGTTTTTCCGTAAACGCGAAGACAATGTTTTCCCGGCAATTTACGTCCGGGCAACAGCCGGTATTTAAACATTGTCGCTGTCAGTTTGCCGGCTGTATGTTTTCCCGCGGCGTGTTGCTCTCGCGACACCACGAGGTTTCCGACAGTGACGAACAGATCCGACGAAGCAGACTGAGAGCGCACACGCATTTCGCTTTCGTTAGTACTCTCACTGGCGACCGTTATCTTTTCTGTAATTCTTTCGATAAGCGAACGCAATGGATTTCCCCCCACCGTTTTCCCTCACTGGCGATGGCATACTTGCCGTTATCTGATATTTACGTGTGGTACAGATAAAGCGCGACTCGGAAACACGGAAATATATACAGAGTTAATGTATATACGTTCATTTGTAACTCATCGCAAGGCATTGCGTGACAATGAAGCGACGATTAATGTTAATCATTAATAAATTACCGGAAAATTACCGTAATTTATAGAAGTTTCGTTTAAATAACGATTCGGAATAACGTTTATTCAAACCCTTTACAATGAGAAAAATGATGTATAAAATTGAAAAAAAGACTGCAAAAAATTTGAAAAAATTCTCGTATATACATATTAACCCTTTGAAGGTATTACAGAAATTTTATAATTATTTATTAAGTCGTTTCGGAGATAATCCTTTCGGAGTAACGAGAGATACATGAAACACGTTTTTTAAGTAAAAATCAACATATACATATATACCCTTCGGAAATAATGGAAAAATATTTTCTTTTTTCTCGAACTTTCGTATTAACTCTTTGAAGGTATTACCGATATTTTTTAATTATTCGGTGAGTGGTTTTGAAAGATAAACCCTTCGGCGCGTCATGTTGCATTCACGGATCCCATTCTCCGAAGCATTTCAAAGCGAAAAGTAATTCCGAGTAAAAGTGCGCTGAATGTTACAATCCGTTTTGACCCGAAGAAATAATAGTAAATCGATTGTTTCGTTGATATTTTTTTTTTATTTTCATTAAAAAAAATCGATTTCACTTTTGCAGTCGATTCTGCGGTGAGCGGTAATCACTTATCCAATTCGCGGGATTTTAACTTTTGAAACGGAATATTTTTTTTTTCCAATTACACTTTTATCGGAATATTAAAAATGCCGGGTTGCCGCATCATTCTGACTTCTGATCTTCGTCGTGGGATAACTTGCAAACTGCGATAAAAGTTCGTCATATCCCTTTCTCCCCACTGAAAGTGTTCGCAGTATAAGAAAAACAACGAATTATATATTTTTTTAAGTGCCGTCGGCGTTGTTGGAAAAGTGCCAATGAACGCAATGACGGATTGATAAACATTCGTTCTCCCGGTTGCAACGATAAAAAAATATATTCTGTTGACTCTGAAATAATAAATCTTTCAAATCGTTTCTTCGCGAAATTAATTTTTTTTTTTTTACTTTTACAATGAATCATTTTTATCGTAAATATCGACAAATATTAAAATACAATTATTGTTTGTCTTCGATTTATCATCTTATTTCCGTAAATTAACATATTAAAAAATGTATTATTAAAATATATTATTGATAAACATTTTTTACAAATAATAGTATACAATATATTAATAATACATATTACTATTTATACATAATAATAAAATTATTATTAATGATTTTTAAACACCAAATTTGTATATCGAAACTGGTGGTCCATTTTCATTGTTTTTCTCCGAAACAGAATTTTTTTATTTATCAAAAGGTACTTTTGAGAATTCGACTTTACGAAATACAAATGTATATCAAAGGAAAAGGAGTTTAAAATTATTATAAAAAATAAAAATAAATTCATCGTAACAGATTTCACATTTTTATTAAATTTTCCATTTTCATCGATTCGGTAGTGTAATCAATAAATCGTTAGTATCGCAAAATCGAATTGTCAAATAATTTATTCTATTCGCGTTACACATTAGAAACATCGATTGTCTGATCGGTGGTCGTTGATCCATAATCATCGTCATCAAGTGCGTCACTAGATGCGTTACTCGGAATGGTGATTGAGTCGTTTTCCACAGAATCGTCGTCTTCGCTAATGACACCGACGATTCCAATCAATTCGAGAGTATCGCGCTTTTTCTCACTGTTCTTTGTGTCATTTATCGCTGTCGTAGTTTTTGTCTTCGATTCCCCAAGGTCCGGCGTGTTGATCTCGAAATTCTTTTCGTCCAGAAGATTATTCGGGACGAATGCCGAAAGATTCGTCGATGAATCAGTCTGACTGTGTGGCGCTTGGACACCGTTCGCGATCATAGCGACGCCGTACGGCGTGAGACCATATTCAGCGGAGAAATCGGATATACCGGTGTTATACTTTGAGGTTAACTGCTGCGATTGAATATCAGGCGTGGAATCGTCGTCCATAGTTGACGTGGAAATTGGACGAAAGTCCGACGGTACTCTCGCTCCGTAATCCGCGTAGCTTACGAAATCTCCATTCGGCTTTCTCGCTATTACATTCCAAGGGCCGTAGAAACTTCGAAGTCCAAACTTGTGCCAAGCGTTGAGGTCTTCATCTGTTTGCACAATTCGTCAATATCAATTCTCAACTCTTTCAAATCCATCTCTTCATCTCCTTATATCACAAATATTTGTCTTCTCATTTTCTCAATCCTGCGAGCCTTTGTTCTTACCATTGTTCTATCTATAGGAACTTTTCCTTTGTTCGAAAAAACTAATCGGCCGCAGCGTGTAGGGTTTTGTTGTGAGGATGAAAATAGTGATAGAATTGTATTTGGGATTAAAAATTGAGCGAACTTTTCCTTTGAAACTTTCCTCTACCGTTCGTAGATCTCGAGATACTGAATGATGAAGCTTTCAGCCAATGAGATTGCTGGAGAACATGCACCTCATGCGTTTCTCTCATTGGCTGGAAACTTCAATCGCTCGTATCTCAAAAACCTTACACTTTAGGAAAAAATTTCAAAGGAAAAATTTGTTCAGTGTTCCACTGCGAATCCGCTTATAAAGTGTCGCGAGATTTGAAAAAATAACGGTGCGATCGCATTCGCAATCGAATACCGAACAAACTTTTCCTTTGAAACTTTTTTCTAAAGTTCATAGATCTCGAGATACTGAGAGATAAAGTTTTCAGCCAATGAGAACGTTTGAGTACATGTACCTCGTGCGCTGCGCCCATTGGCTGGAAACTTCTATCCCTCGTAACTTCAGAACAATGCACTTTAGAGAAAAATTTCAAAGGAAAGTTATGTTCAGTTTTGATCCACGAATACGCTAATGTAGTTATCAATCACGTTTTATTAATTATTAACAATGTAAGTTAAAAAAAAGTTGATTAATATATCAATTATCTTCTGATCTCTTCCGTTATTACATACCTGTATAAAAATCGGGAATAGCTCGTCCCACGGCACCATTAAAAATGAGGAAAATCCCTCCAAGTAAAAAACTTCCACGCGCCATCATAATACTCTCCGTCTCCACGAGTTGAACTCAACGACTAGCGAATGATGACTGAATGACTGTCGTATCATCGTCAACGGTACTTATATAGCCAACTCCAGTTTTCACGAGATAGTCCTCGAGAGTTAGCTATGGGTTAACATTGATCCAAGTTTTTAGCACTGTTCGATAACGCGGCACCGGCCCGTCGTTTGTTCGCGCGTCTTCAACATCTCTTGCCAACTTCCTATATATTTCTCATCGTTCACCGGTTCGAATGAATCGCGACGCCTTTATCGATGACTTATATCTAACTTTAGTTGCCTTATTATTATAAATATCGATTTTGTTGGTTTTTTTTTCTTTTTACTGCGACAACCAATTCGACGTGATGCGACAAAGTGATGCACGAGATCGTTAGATGATTGATCAGCGACCCCAACCGGCCCTGTAATTTATTATAATTAATAATCATCGTTATCATCAATGCATAACTAACGCGGGTTAAGAAAAATGTTAAAGTTGAAGTTAACAATAGAAAATAGTGTTTCCAAAGACTCGAATACATTTTAAAGAGATAGTTTTCTTCACATTAACAAGAGGGTCATAAAAAAAGGTATTAATGATCATTCAATACATTTTTCTTTGTATCTTTTTCTCAAAATTTTATCATTGATACTAACCCAACCGCCACGTAAGAATAGGTCGACGTACGGAAATCGTCATCAGAAAAGTATTGTCTGCCGTAAGCACCAGCGTAATTATTGTACGTATCATCGTTGTCGAAAAATGGCAAAGGTTGATATTGCGTATCACTGTCTTCATTTATGGATAGAATATCCTGATCGTAAACAATCCCCGGATATGATCTGAAAGGAGCGGCGCACAGAGTTCCGATCGATAGGACGAGAATTATCGCCGCCAGAATGAACATTGACGCTTTATTTTTCATTTTTTTTTCTTTTTTTTTGCTGCTATGTTTTTTTAACGCTGAAGTGTGAGCGATGCTTCGCCGGGGGTTTGAAAATTTTGACTGATGGACCAACGATAGTTGCGCATAGCTTATATACCTATAGGAAACGCATGGATTATATGACAATTTCTCTTCGGCGTACGACTCAGCACTCGGGCTGTTGTCCTCCATCGGTATGCGACGCAGATTCGTACACATCGTCTGGAGAAGCTAATTGTCGCTAATTCGCGTCGATTCTCGGGGACGGAGAGATGCTAATTGCGACATGGACAAACGAGACAAACGCGGTACCAGATTGAACGATTTTTTGCTCCAGTCGGATTATTAACAGCCTTGGAAACGATTCGAGGAAATTTCCTATCCTACAGTCTTTTATTTCCACAACAGAAGAATACTTTAGAACAGAAGACTTTATTATATTACAATTTACGTATTTATCAAACTACTTTAAAAGAAATTTATTGATGTCTCATATGAGACATCGATATTTCGAAATTGGGAAAATAAAATTGCATTTTCGCATTGAGACCTCAAAACTGACAAACTTTTTCAGTGTCAACATTTTTCTAGAGAGCACGGTTCTCGAGTTACGAAACCTCAAAGTTTTCAGCCAATGAGGAAAGTCGCAAGAATTCGCATATTCTCAAGCGTTCTCATTGGCCGAAACTTTGTCTCTCAGTATTTCGAAAACTACGAACTGCAGAAAGATGTTTTACTGCGTTACATTGTGCCATTTTTTTAAATACAATGTATCAGAATTTCGATAATCGTAAGTCATTTGTCTCATATGAGACACAGGTTTCTCGAAAATCGTGAAAAAATAATGATGCTAATCACATTCGCCATTCAAAACAGAACGAACTTTTTGACAAAGTTTTGTACAGCACATGATTCCTGACTTACGAAAAGTCAAAGTTTGCTGCCAATGAGAAAAGTCGCAAGAGTTCGCATATTCTCAAGCGTTCTCATTGGCCGAAACTTTGTCTCTCAATATTTCGAAAATTACGAACTGTAGAAAAAAATTTCAAAGGAAAAGTTCGTTCAGTTTTTCATGATTTTCATCGATGTTTCTCGAGTCACCCAAAAATTATGAACCCCAAAAAGTTTTTTTTACCAATGAAAAAGTTTCTTAAATTTTAACGCGAAAAATTTCGATTTCCTCGTTTTTCCGGTATAATTTCCGCTCTTCGCCCGTAAATATTTTGTTCGGAAAAACTCATTAACTTTTTACCCTTATCTCGTCAAGTCTGTCCCTTTCAACAAGATAGATGTGAGGTTCTTAAGGGAAATGAAAGACATTCGAAAAAAAAAAGAACGTTAATGACCGAATATAGACGAACGCGATCGAAGGTTTCGTTACGACGACACGAGAATGAACGCGCGAACGGGGGAGGGAGGCGGAGGGGGTTGGAAGCGATAAACGGCTTTTGAGAGTCGGTCGAGCGGTCACACAGGGACATCGGAACCGAGCGAGCAGAAGAGCTTTGCTGGCTAAATAGAGTATATGGATAGTATACAGTAGGGATTGCGTGTAGGCGATGATAGATAGAATAGGCCATAGGGTGCAGCAGCACCTAAAGGAAACACGCGCTCGTGTGCAAACTGCATCCGAGACATTGACGTATCGGTTTAGGTATCGTTATAACGCTATGGCAGTTCAACTTGCCGAGGAAGCCAGTGAAGAGAGGCGCGCGGAGATGACGTACTCGACAATTCGTCGGCTGTCTCCGCGAGCGCGTGTAAACATCGGCGGACAACTTTCGTCATCAGTTTACCGGATGCCGTCGGAAACGACGGTTCACCTTTGCTAACTCGCCGTTTCTACTCGTTTTGAAAAAAAAAAACAAATTAAATCTTACGTTTCGTCATCGGCGTCGTTTCGCGATACGCGAAAACTTTTTTTACTCCCAACGACGATGACGAATTGTCGTTTCATCGAAATATCGAATGGTCGAACAACGGCGAACGCGTACGCGTTGCATCACACGCGTAAACGCGCGATTGACAAATCAACGAATTCTCCGGATTTTAATCCAATTGTTTAATTTTGAAATAATAATAATAAAAAATAAGTTTTGCTGTTTTAATCGATATTTTTGTGTCACCTGATAATGTACAAAATTTAATTTTTTTTTTTTTTTAAATATGAAGTTTGTCCGATGTTCAAGTGCGAGTGTTTTTGTTTGTTTTGATAATTCGCGATAATAACGCGTGAAAATCGGAAAATGTGAAAGATTGGAGTGAACCGGAAGTTATTTGGGATTAAAAGGAGAAACGCAAAAACGTTGGAATGGCGGCGAGAATGGCAAATGGCATCTGGCGCTTTGCTCCTATGGGACACGGTACGTGTAATTTTAATCGCCACAGAATATTGAGTTGTAAATAAATAAAAAAAAAATAAAAAAATCGCTGATGGATTCAAAATTTTCGGAGAATGAATTTTTTTTCTATTTTAAATTAGTAGAGATGATTTTTAAGGACTTTTATAATAATTATTAAATCGTAAAATTATTTATATTTTAGTAAACACGATAACATTAGTTTCTATATGCAGAAACATCAATTATATATTTTAATGAAAACTTCGTCAACGAATTCATAATGACGACCTCATTTAACGTTATTAATATTAGAACGTCAATTAATATTTTGTCAATCGATAATTGACCCTTCTGCGCCCCAATTAATTTCCATGCGTCGAACACGATTTTCATTCATCTCACTAAAGTACGTTACTTTGTTTATTTTTGTGCCGAAAAATTTGCGACGAAAAATAACAACAAACTTCATGATAATTTTGCAAAATTTTTTTTTTTTTTTATTGAGTAATTACTTTTCGATCTATCGAATCGAAAAAATAGTCGTTCAATTGTCCACATATATATATAAAAACATATAAAAAGAATATATTAACGATGAAATCCAATCGTATCTCGAAATCTCGAAATAACTCGATAAGACAGTGTCCCCGTCAATCCTTATCGTCGTACATTGTTTTTTTTTTTTTTTTTTTTTTCTATCGTAGTATATATCGACCGCGACGATAACATCGTCTTCGAAGTTCCTTCGGCAGGTGTGAAAAAAAAATTGTCTTTCCTCCCGAAAATGACTTATCGTCGAGTTTTACTCTATAGAATACAAGCCTAACAAGCAGCTGGCCGAAGAGGAAGACACTCCGTATTTTCGCTCCCTTCTTCCTTCTCCTTACTGTCTGGAGTCGTGACTCGTGTTCGAGTATTTCGGCCGTTTCGGCTGCAACACCGCGCGCTCTCGTGTCTCTCATATATACGCGCGAATAAACGCACACGCAAGAAGTTTTCAAGTATAGAGAGAGTCTCTGTCGTCTCGCGTCTCTTCTCTCTTCGAGAGAAAGGGACGGTGAGAAGCCGGGGCGCGGGTACGACGCGCCGCCTGGAGAGTGCACGAGAGTCGTTCGCGAGAGTCGTGAGGCGCTGGCGTCGCATGGCCGCCCCTCAGTGCTCGCGAGCCTCGCTCGGTGCGTGTTACGTTCCATCTCGCGATTGCTCCCATAATTTTTATCGTAGAAAAAAAGGACGAAAAAAAAACACAAAAATAACAAAAATAATAATAATAATAATAATACTTGTCAAATAGATCGATAAAAAAGCAACAATCACCAAATAACAAAAAAACAAACAAATAAAACAAAAACAAAACACGACACGCGCTAATATTTCCGTCTTCGCAAAAAGAAAAAAAGAAAAATCCGTCCACAGGCGTTGTTTTAATATATATAAACTCGCAGCTTCGCACGCCTCGCGTCTACTTCACCCGTCTCTCGTTTCTAAAACTCCGAGCCCGCCGCGGTACATCGGGCATCGTTTATACCAGTGTGTTGTGTGTACATACGCGCGATATATATTTTTTCCGCTCTCTCGACGAAGAAACAAGCGAAGAAAAAAAAAAATAAAAATTTTCGCTCGCAGGCAGCAAAACGTCGTAGTCGTTTAGCCGAGAGAGTTCCTCAGTGACGACCGAGTTAGTGAAACAAGTGAAACAACGTCGTTTTACAGTGTGAGTTTTTCGCCTACGATCGGGAATTCTCTTCAATTCGCTGCTCCCCGTGCACGTCTGTCCCGTGTGTCTGTGTGTGCGTGAAAACATGTGCGCGCGCGCGTGTGCGTCGAGTTCTCTCCGTACGACGAGTAATTAGAGTTATTTACGAGAGAATCTCTGTGTGTGTTATTTTTTTTTCTTCGTATCTCGTTTCACGAATGATTCTCGATTCTCGTCAATCGTAGTAACGGAAAGAAAAGAATGCAAACATAAAGAAAAAAAAACCGTTTTTTTTTTTTCGTGCGCGAGTGCAGAAAAAAGTGTGTGCGGAAATGAGGTGAAGGGGAAAAATATATTTAAAAAATCGTAAATTCGAAGAGAATTTTGGGAAGTGGGGAAAAACGAAGGAAAATCCTGTTTCGAAGATTCGAGGAGAGGGCGTCATCAGGCCGGCGCCACTTGTTCGCCTCACGGCGAGTCCTGGCAGTCCTGTGTCGCGACCCTCGTGTCTATTTCCCCCACCACTCCCCCCGCGCGCTCGTGTCGCTACTGTCATTTCTTTGACGCGTTTTAATTTTGTAATAACCTCTATATATATATACATACATATATATATATACGATAATAAATGAAGAAAGAGATAAATAAAAAAAACCGAAGCATGTGCCTTCTTTGAAGCGTGTTCGGCGTTTATTACTCAACGAGACGACGACACACACACATAGACCACCGAGTTAGACACTTTGCCGGCTGTGAATCATCGTGAATTCTTTTTTTCTTGCATCGCATTCGATTAATATCGATGATCTAATACGCGAACTTTTTTTTTTCTCCGCGCATCGTCCATTAGCGATTAAAACAAAAAATCGTAAATAAATATTTTTTCTCTTCGCGTGAAAAAAAGTGTCGATAATATCAGCGTCGATACATCGATTAATCGAAACTCTCGAGTGTCCGCGAAGTTTTTTTTCACACCGATTTCGGCGAATTTTCGTTCTATTTTCTCGAGAAAATAAATATAAATCGTGAAAATCATTTTTTCGACAAGAAAAACAGTTATTTTTTCATAATTTTCGTCGAACGAAGAGGAAGAAGGAACGCGCGTGCTTTTTTTTCCTACGACGCTTGGAGCAATGAGTGAACTTTCGTTCGTTCGTTTACATCGGTTATACAGGGCCTCGTTGTCGCGATCCTCTGACGAGAGTAAAATATTTCTTTCGCGCAACAATACACTTTTGAAACGCCGTTGCGACAATTATTCACAAACGTCCTCGCATGTGCCAACGTCACGTGAGCTTTACTACGTTAACCAAACTATGCTCTCGCGTAGACAATCTTTTTGTACGTTGATAAAAAAATAAATAAAAAAAATCGTAATAAAAAAAAAAAAAAAAAAAAAAAAAAGATCGACGGTTCGTAATAATAATAACAATAATTTTAAAAAAATAAAGAAATGATAAAAATGTGCCGAATAATCGCGGGAGGATAAGAAAAAACGAAAAAAATCATATCTATATATATAGATATATAATTTTCGTCATCCTGGAGCGTCGA
The DNA here is from genome assembly GCA_963971235.1 of Cryptus armator. NCBI lineage: Eukaryota > Metazoa > Arthropoda > Insecta > Hymenoptera > Ichneumonidae > Cryptus > Cryptus armator. The sequence goes on from OZ020240.1 coordinate 15,212,958, forward strand.
TTGATAAGAATCGATTTGCTAGCGGTGAGGAAGCGTTCGGCGATGTCGATTCGCGTGAGCGGTGGCGTATACCTGGTTCCCACCGCCGGACTACAGGAGTCCAATGAAAAATCCGATAACAATGCCAACAACGATCCGAACAATCAGCAACAGCAGCAGCAACAACAGCAGCAACAATCCGAACAGCAGACACTGCAGCATCGTCACAATCATCAGGGAAAAACCGTTACGATTGTCGCCGCACCGCAGAGAAGCAACAGTCTGGATTACTTGAATTTCGAGGAGAAACGACAATTGATCGCGTCGTCATTGTCGTTGAGCGATTTTCTTGCACACGGACCGGCGGCGGCGGCGGCGGCCGCTGCCAAGGAAGTCGCCGCCAGCACCGTTGTCATCGGTGAGTTACGCGGAAAAATAATAATTTTTTTTTTTTCTTTTTTTTTCCTTCGAGGAAAAAATATTTTCGTAACCGGAAGTTACTTAGGTGTATTGAGAAATTATTTTTTTCGGACGATGATAATTTTTTTTAGAATTGAAATTTTTTTTTTATCGATCGATACTAAAGATCGATTTATCGAAGAAAAATTATTATGATATTTATTTTTTAATAAAAAAAAAAATGAAAAATAAAGATTTTTATCAATATTAATGAAAAAATATCGAAATTAATCGAAAGTATCGTTGGTTCGATTTATTTACGATAAAAACGAAAAAAAAAAATAGAATTTTGTAAATTGAGGATTTTTTACTTGACTCGAAGTCGAAGATATCAAATTTTTGTTCGTAGCAACAGAAATATATCGAATTACGGAGTCAGGGATTTTTTTTTTGCAACTTTGAGGAGATGCAAAAAATTTGCAAGAATCGGGAATTCTTTTGAATTTTTCATCTTGTCGTGAAAACACAAAAAAAAATATTCCGAAGCGTTAGCGAGTTTCCGCATGTAGCGAGTATTGCGCTGAATTTTTTCCCGGAACACGATAAACATCCGGTTTTTTTGTTTCGTACTTCTATCGAGAAACGGAAGTATCGTCGTTCGTGAATAACGAAAATTGATACTTTTCCTAAAATAGATTTTAAAACAAAATTTTGTGGTTCGATGTTTCGAGTCTATCGCCGATGTATTTATACTCTTATTATCACAAATGCATCACTAATTTTACTGCTGATTCATTATCGCGTATGGAAATATGCGTTTGAAGCAAAAAATTTATTGCATTTGACGTTTGCCATTGGCGAAACGTTTTTGAGGCCATTGAACTTTCTAATATAATAAAGAGAGCGGATAAATACGATTTCTAATCCAAATATTTTTTCGTAGTATTTTTTTTCTGATACTTTGGTGATTTGGCTACAAAAAAAGTCCTATAGTACTTGTGCGTACGACAAATAGTTTCGGAGTTACGAATTTTCAAAGTCAAACTTAAAGGAAACGCTTGTTCTTCGTTTATCAGCAATATCGTCATTTTGGAGCGATATCACTCAGTAATTTTTTTTTCCAATTTTTTTTCTGATATTTTACTCAATTGGCAACAAAAAGTGTTCTATACTACTTGTGCCTACGATCAGTAGTTACAGACTTACGATTTTTTAAAGTCAGACTCTGCAATAAACATTATCGAGTTTTTTAACACATGGATCTCGTTTTTCGTCAATAAAACTCGAGGATCGCTGCGAATTAATTCCCAATATTTTTTTTCCGATACTCCCGACAATTGGCTACAAAAAGTGTCCTATAGTACGAACACTAATGACCCGTAATTTCGGAGCCACGAATTTTTAAAAGTACAATTACTTTCGAATGAAAAAGACGTATGAGGGAAAAAATGCGTTGAACGAGCGAGAGAGACGTTGCCAGCTGACTAGTCGTCGTCGCCGTAGGCTTCGAAGACGCGTGCGAGTGTTGTGCTCAGCCTCTCGAGGCGTGGCGCGAGCCCAAGGGCAGGAAACAGCAGAGCTTAGGAGAAGAAGGCAAGTGTGATGGTATACGAAGGGGAAGAGAGCGTCGTCTCTCGCGTTCCTTTACTCGACGATTCCTCTTCTCGGAGTCAAAGAACTCGCCAGCGCTGCCTATAAGATTGTATACAAAAGTAAACTACCCCCTGTATATACATTAATGTCGCGACATAAAAAAAAAAAAATTCATTAAAGTCTTCAAAAACGTGTAGAGTTCCCATTTAGTCAAAATTACGAGATTTTATCCAAACAAATTTATCTCTTGTCTGTTGAAAAAAAAGTCTATAAAAAACATCTATAGGCATAAAACCATATAAATGAAAAAAAAATAGATCGACACGCGTATTTTTCGCCGAAATTTTTTTTTTTGGAATTTTAAATGATAAATAATAATTTTTTAAATATTATTATTTTTTTGTCAAATTATAAAAAATTTGGTCCGAAACATCGTATTCACGATTGGAAACTGAATAAATTTATCGTTTGAATTTTTTTTCTAAAGTCCGTAGTTTTCGATGTACTGAATTGCAAAGTTTCGGCCAATAAGAAGCCTGGAAAACGGGTGTACGTTTCTTGCGGCGCTTCTCTCATTGGCTGGAAACTTTAAACTCTCGTAACGCGAAAACCACGGGTCCTACGAAGTTTTGCCAAAGGAAAAGTTTGCTTAGTTTCGAGTCATGAATACGTGTATAGTATCCTTTTTTTTTATTATGTTCCGTTATATATACATCTTCGATCTATGGGTTGTTTTCATCGGTCGAAAGCCTTGAAGTTTCGTAACTCCAAAATTGACCGATCAGTTTCGATAATGATAAAGTTTTACCTCAGTTTCGAATTCTGAATACGATTCCACTTTTTTTTTCGTTTTTACGCGAATGTTCAGATCTTCGATATATCAATGCTTGTAGGCAGCCGATTCGGCTTTGTGGCTTGAAGCCATCGATTACGGAGTATTACAATGGACTTGGGTAGCAGACGAGTATGTTATGCATTGAATGGCTGCAATGAGGTAGCGGAGTGAGGAGGAGAAAGGAGAGGGGGGGGGGGGGGGGGGAATCGCGACGCTGGCGCGGAGGATACAATGAGCACGAGAACCGTGTCGATCAATTACGTACTCGAAGACGAGAGTCTAACTCTTCTCACAGAAAATCGCGCGTAATAAAAAAAAATCTAAAAAACTGGAAAAATTCCGTATGCAAGTTATTCGAATTATAAAAAAAAAAAAAAAAATGAATGTTTAACCTCGAAAAATGTGTTTTTTCGATTACGGGAAACATACGTATTAAAAATCAAACGCAATTTTCAAAAATTTCCGAAATAACACGACAACAGTTTGTTTTGTCGTTTAAATTATTTATCGATACGACACGTTGCAACTTGAACGATATCGAAATCGCGTAGCTGACCGTTATCGCGAGTCTCGCACTCGGCGCGAGACGTACTATACTTAGTCAGCTGCGAAATGCAGCCGAGTATAGTATAGGCGCCGAGAGTGTGCGATAGAGAGAAAGGGTTCAAATAAATGGCAACAGCGCGGCGGAAATCATTCATTGACCAGGGGAGCCCCGCTGCCGAACCTACAGTTCGGAGTGAACACTGTGAACAGTCTGCCAGTGGCAGCTCCCGTCGACGCCCGTTGGCTGCCTAATTCCTTCTGATGGCTTCTCTCTCCATCACGGTGGAGAATTATATTCCCCTCAGTTCGACGAGCCTCTCTTCCGAAGCACCACAATGGTCGTTGTTAGATTCGAACCCCCTTTTCCCCCCTTAAATCCAACTCCAACGACCCTTAAGCCCGACTATACTTCGGGGCGAAACTTGACCGTAAGAGTTCCCCTTCTAAACTGAACAGGGCGAATTCTTACCGTTGCCTCGCCAAAGTTATCCAGAAATCGACTTTTTACCTGCTATAGCGGGACTTTTTGGTTCTCCGAAGCGAACTACCTGCTCCTCAGGCTGCCAGACTTTCACTCTCAGAAGTTCTTATCGCGGCCGCCAGAATACCTTCCAACATGATTTGGCAATGGCAATGTACAATTGGAGCGATCTATTGATGCCAGACGCATGAAATACGATGTGCTATCTTTGCTTCTGGATGAAAGTGAAATTTTCTCCTTCGCTATTGATCCTATGAAAAAAATGGTTGGAATACTTTTTGTAGAAAATGTTGTCCTTTGCAAATGAAGTTCTATGCATGTCTTGCGTTGAAGGAAGTTTGAAGTCGGTATAAGGCGAATAACAGTAAAAATGTATGAAAGGATTTGTGATTCATGAGAATTGATTGATTTCCTTGAAACCCTTAGAATTGTGACTAATGTGCTTAGGACCTTCTTGTGCAGAATTTTGGACTCGACAAATACAGTCCTTCTCATTTTTACTCTTAGATCAATATTTAAGGTGTTATTGGACGATTAACAAAGATGGTGTCGTATTCGATCTGTCGGTAGATCATTTTATGATTAATAAACGATTTTTCTCGGAAAGGATGACTCATACAAATAACTTGCTAATGACCTTTTTTATAGCAAATTACATGCTCTACAAATAAGTTCCTATGCATTCATATCGTCAGACAAACCATTGCGTCGCAATCTGACGAAAACACAAGATCCAATTGTTTCAAACGGACCAGTCAATCGTTTCCGTAGTAATAAGGGATTTTCTCGAAAACTATCACCCCTACAGTTAACATGTATTAAACCTTTTTTATGCAAAATTACCTGCTCTAAAAAAAATCTCTCTTGCAAATTTACTCCCGGAAGTAGCCTTACGCAGTTAAACGCCATTAAACACAGTACACCGCTTTTTTAGGCAACTATCCAACATTTTCGTAGTCAGAAGGTTCAAACTCCAAGAATAAGACAATTTTTCAACCGTTTTTTTCTGAAACTGTTTTTTATATTGTACGCGTCCAGCGATACATGTAAAAAAAAAATGCCTCTATCAAAGTTGAATAAATTCGTATGCCTTCGTATTCAAATATGTCGAAATAGTCTTACGTATTCTTATTTAGTGTGCCTAAGCACGCCTCCTGAATTTTTTCCTAGCCGGTCCCGTATGTGTGTATATATATATGCGTGTGTGTGCGGAGGTAGAAAAAGAGTCGCCAAGAGAGTTAGTTGCCTCGGTAAGAGATGCCTGTCTGGCGAGCCAAGTAAAAGCTCAAATGCCTCTCATGGAAGATTCATCGTCTCATTTCGTGACTGTATGCTCGGTTGGTACGCGACCCCCTCTCCTCCTCCCCACCTTCTCGGCTGCCATGGACGTCGAGAGAGCGAAAACTTGAAGATCGAGCGCAGCAGCCACGCAATGCGCAAGCAGCGATCAACAAACGTACAATAGTAAAAAAAAAAAAGCGACATTATTGCGCAATTTCTTCAGCATGTTGCAGCGACAATAGCAATTTGTGGAGATCATCATTCAACGTTCATTCGCATCCACGCGTGTATTACGATACTATGCATCCGGTATCTCTCACTGACATGTGACAATCTCTTATTTTAAGTTGAGTTTCATTTCAAAATTCATCCGCATTTTGGTCTCAAATTTTTTCACGTTCACGCAATTTTGTTATGATTCCTGCAGAATATGAGCGTTGGACGGATGTAACGTATAACGTAACTTTACCTGTGCTGTAATACAACTTTACCATATTAAACAGTCGCTTACGATGTCTACCAGTTAACAACTCTGCGGAGTCAACTGGTAACTTCTAAATGTACCGTTTAGGAACTCTGTACGATCAACAAACAGCTATAACTCTAACGCGTTAAAGCTGTTCTGGAATGACGATTTCTGCAAAACTGAATGCTAAATTTCAACTGAAACTTTATATGATTAATTGCCGCTTTAAAACTCTGAGGTGTTACAACTCTACTGGAATACAAGTCTTCGAAAAAATCTGTACGAAATAACAACAGAACTTTATTAAAAGTTTAGCAGATTACAGGTATATCGCAATACAACTTTTTTCCGATATTCCGCTCGTCACAGAAGTCACATTCTGATAGAGTTGCAATCTGTTTAATTTCAACCTGATTTTTCGAAGTAATGGATTCCGGTAGCGTGATAAATGCGTCAAAGTTATAAGTTGCTGTGTGATCGGCTCTGTGGGATTCGAAATTACTGCCGCGGAAAGCTAAAATGTAGAAAATTTCCCGGCAATTGGATGGAAATTGGATGTAAAAAAAAAATCAAATAATATCGTAAAATTAATAAAAATTAATTTATCGTTATTATTATTAATCAATTTTATTATCATTAACAAAATTAATGATAAAATTTAACACTTTTATTTCATAAATTTGATAAATCAACTGCAATAAAATTAATGGTAAAATTTGTATACACATCGTGTGCAAACAATTTTATCATAACCTGCAAATCGTCGGCGTTGTATTTGTACACATCGTTACAAACGTATTACTCAACTTTTTCACCACATTTAACTCAATATCTTTTCATTTTCGTAAAAAAAAATTGAGTTAAGCGAAGAATACAATTTTTTTTTAAATTTTTCTCAAAGTACATAAAAAATTACGTCATATCGTTATCAATGTCAATGACGCCACGTCAGCATCCTGTTGCGCATATATTTTTTATTCCCACCGCCGGATGTGTCGAATTAAAAAAAAAAAAAAAAAAAAAAAAAAAAAAACTGAAATTGGTGCATTCGATATATAGCGAAAAATTAAAAAGCCGATAAGTTACCCGCAGTTTACAGTATTAAAATCGGGTGACTGACATAGCGCGGTGTTTAAGGGTTAAAAAATATTTCTTGCGCAATTTCTTCAGCTTGTTGCAACGACAACAGTAATTGCTGTGTCCATCGTTCGACGTTCATCGTCGCATCTATGCATTCATGTTATGTATGTATGGTACTACGTCTCCGCTATCTCCCACCACCACGTGATAATTAATTACGAGTGCTGTTGGACGAAGCACTCCCGCGGCATTGTTGCCACGTTCTCTTCTTCGAGGAGTGCCACTACGTACCTAACATACACAAGTAGTTGTGGTAGTGCTACTCTCGACGTTTCTCGTCGATTCAGCATTGAAACGCCAAGCGCATCGATCGTACCTCAGAAAATATGCTGCTGCTTGGCTGCTGCTGCTGCTGTTGTTGTTACGACGTTGGCTCACGTCAGGATACCTGACTGCTTGGGATTATCCAGTGCCTCCGACCACCTGTCCTCTTACTTTCTACCTATTGCATTGGCCCGCAGGTCACAGGATCGCTATGCACGCGCCTAAACCATCGTCGATTGTTTCGCGATCTTTTTTTTTCGTCTTTATCGACCGATTATTCAAATTCATCATGATTTTGAAAAAAATACATTTTTTTGATTATTTATGCCGTGAAATTCGTTGTTAATTTTTTTTACGCAAATATGAAGGTTGTTGATAAAAAAAAAAAATTTCCGCATAAAAATAATTTTCGATTTAAAGATTTTTTTTTTTTGGTTGTGATGAATCAACTTTTCAATTTTACGAAAAATGTGATTTTTTTTTTTACGAAATAAAAATTCATCTGAAATCGTACGAATTTTTGGCGAAAAAGTAATTTTTATCAATTTAATTTCCATATTTTCGATAACGCAAGATATAGATATTAAATTGATTATTGCGAGATATGAAAAATTCAAATCTACGGAATGTTGCAGATATATCTGCGATATATCTGCGTGATAACCGACGAGAGAATAACATTTATACGTAAAATAAATGAACGATATTATCGTCTTTGTAGGTAGAAATGTGTGGAGGATGAGTTATGCAGGGTGGGGCTTTACCTAACGAGAGTTGAATATCTCTTGTGTTAATGGTAATATTTCTCGCGTGTAAGAAATTTGTCGTGGCACACGAGCGGCACATTGTCGTGTAGTATGTACGTACAAACAGTGCACTATAACATCCTGGCGTATCCGTTGCCTCACCCACGCCTCAATTGGACTCATAACTTTCGTAGCTAATTATAATCAACTGTGCAACGGAGTTGAACGATCGCACGCTAGGGACGAGACGAAATTTAATCCTTCACAATTACATCAATTTATCAAATTATTCTTATTAAATTATTAATTTTTTTATATAAAAAAACTAAGTAAATAAATTGCCTTTAGGGACATTTTTGATAAAAGTTCACATTGCAAAAAAAAAAATAGTTAAAAGTCAGCGTCGCTGATAAATTTTTGGTAGTTGCGTCTGATTTATCCCATAGAGTTTAATGGACCGAGCGAACCTTGACCGCCCTACGAGGAGACCGTTATACAGTCCCTACCCTAAGCTTTCGTCGTACGAATTGCCGATGTTGGGCCACACGAGGGTCGTTGCTTCGGAAGCTACCCAACTGTGTGTGTCTGTCCGCGTGCGCGCACGAGAGAGACTCGTCTGCCGAGAATAGAATCCGCTGAGATTTCGGTACAATTGCCTCGTGCAGCGGTCTTTACCACTCGCCGAAGGCAATTGTGTGCCTCTCTTTGCCAGCGTGTAAACAAATGTTTCGGCTACATCTCGATGACTGTTCTCAACGTCAAACGATGAAAGGATTTCATTATTGTCGTTGTTAGGACGCTGAAGAGACCTTCCAAAGAGAATTTAACGTGATTCATCGCATCGTGATTGCATTAGTCAGGATACTGGAAATTTCGGTCGCAAAATTCGGAGATAAAAACTAGTGGATCGTGTTCACGGGATAAAACGGAGAAGATATTTCCTTTGGCAAAATGTTGTTGGATGCGTAGTTTTCGAGATACTAAGAGATGAAGATCGCAGCCAATAGGAGCGCTCGAGAATTAGCGTCCTTTTTCGCTACTATTATTGGTTGAAACTTTGAATTCTTGTAACTCGAAAACTACGAGTCCAACGGAATTTTGCCAAAGGGAAAGATTGTTCAGTACTTTGTGGCGAATACGGGGGGACGATTTTTGGGAGGGTAATTTTCACGCGATCTCATTGGCTGATACTTGAATCGTTTGTAACACGAAAACTGCGCATCCCACGAAGTTTTGCCAAAGGGAATGATTGCTCAGTATTTCGTGGCCAATGAGATGGCATACTTTTCAGGGGCTTTAATTTACGCGTGATCTCATTGGACGGAACTTTGATTGCTTGTTACTCAAAAACTACGCACTTTACGAAGATTCGTAAAAGAAAAAATTTCATCAGTTCGACGCAAAGAATAAATTCTTACCCTTCTGTCGAGTTTGGGGATTTTCTCTGCATTGCGCGCCGTTGAAATAGATTTATATAGGAAATGAGTATGAAAGGTCGAGAGAAGTTTCGCAGATAGGATTGGGAAATGCGGGGAATAGTGCTGATCAAGTATTGATAGTGGTTAAGCCGCTCGAGCGGTCGAGTCTCGCATCGTTGCATCCGAAGCAATTTCCTGTATCAACTACCACTGTCCTGATTCCATTTGGGTTACCGGACTCAGATGGACACACCTAATTGGTTAACATGACTCTCTCTATATCTCTCTCCGCTATCCCAGAACGTCGCGCTGCCGCACAATCAACTTTTGTTCTTCTTGGAAATTAATCCTTCAACTAAGCATCGTAATCCACCGAATTTTCATCCATCGCGATTCTAATCGAACATTTGATGTCCCAATCACAGTACAGCATCCAAATGGACCACTGTTAAGATAATATTCCGAGGTTCTCGTTCTTTTTTGTTCGTCGTACTTGAAAAAAGGTTTAATGTAACTCGTGATGAAAAATACAAGAGATAATATTTAAAAAGAATGTTCAAAGAAGAAAAGTGGCTGTGCGACGTAAAGAAAAATTGTATAAGTGTTCTCGCCGAGAGGACGGATACGTTGCGAGAGTTGAAGGAGCTGACTATACCCCCGAGGGTGCTGAGCAAAGCTCGTCGGCGAGTATATATATTCTCCCCGCGAACCCCCGGAAGCCTTTCTTTGTAGGGTCTGAGCATGTGACACAGTTGACCCAACAGTACTCTTCTCTACACGTACCAGTAGCCGACATACTCGTGTAGGTAAACGTAGGCGTGCCGTCGAGTACGTATCGATCATCTAAGCTCTATCCCACTAATAATGGCTTCAAAATGAGAACAACAAGCTTCCAGCTTTGTCTCGGCTTCGGGTATATTGAAAATTAATCATATTTCAAGCATCGAAGTCAACAAGGCGACAAATAGCAGTTGCAAAGTATTTAGTAAGACGGTTTTATGTATTCGGTTGATTAACTTCAGAATCATTAACTTTATGAAGCACGACGTTAAGACCTTTTTTGTAGAGGTTTTCCGACTCTACAAGTTAAGTTGTATGGTTATTGTTCCTTAGATGCTCCGTTATCGCTATAAATCGATTTAAAGATTAGAAATCCTAATAGTACGCCTTATATCGGTGAAAATCGTTAATTTTCTTCGAATTGAGTAGACTTACAACAAAAATGGTCAGTACCTTTTTCGTAGAGAACCTAATTCTCTACAAATAAGTTCTCATGCAATTATCCCGTCAGGCAACAAATAACGTCTCTATTTTACCAGAATCGTCATTGAGATCGTATCACATCTGTATCGAGTCCATAATCCATGATTAACGATCAATTTTCTCAAAAACTTTCGTACTTAGAGAAAATATGCATGGAACCTTTTTTATAGAAAATTTGACGCCGCAAAAAAAAGTTATCTTGCAAAAATTGCCTCAGACGAAGGATTAACGAGTTAATCGCTCGCAAACATTTCATCGCTCGTCTACTCGATTTTTTCTTTACAAGTTCTCATCTCCATTATTCCTATGAATCTGCAAGTCTAGAAACTCTATTCATACCAATACAAACTTTTATCCCACACGTAATCACCGATATGTGCATTCTGCACATTTTCCAATTCCAAGAATAAATAAAATATGTGCAAATCTCTAACGCGCGCCAATTTCCCCGGCGAAGTCGCCAGTTATAGCTCTTCGCTGTCGATTCATCGAGCATTCCAGCTCGAGGCTCAAGGTCCACGAAACAGTACGAGGTTTCGCGGTTGTCCTAAGTTGCTGATCCGCCTTCTCGGCACGTTCTTCGAATGTAAAAAAAAAAAAAACACGTTGTCGTCAAGATAAATAAAGATTTCCGTTCCCGTGAACCGGAAGTCAAAATACCGGAAATTCTTCTTTATTTTTTTCGTTTTTTTTTTTTTTTTCTCGTGTATTAAGAAAGTCAATTAGAAAATCTATCGCAATTTTCACGTACAAATTATCGATTAAATTGGAGGTTATTAATCGCGTAGAAAAAATAAAATAAAAATAAGCTATCGGGGAAAAAAGGTGGAGAAAAAAAAAATTCGGTCACGGTTTCCGGATAGAACGTTTCCTCTCTCGTGACGCTTCGCTCGGTACACGCAGGACTGCAGCAGCAGCAACAACGAGGCCTCCGGACTCGTCTCCCACCTCTCTTTTTACTCTATGTACTGCCGCTGTGTTACTGCTGTTTGCTGCTGCTGCTGCTGTTTCTCGTATCGTGCGCGTACCGGAATACCGGACTCGAGAACGGAGTAACGGTGCCGGTCGTATGCGTGCCTCTAATAAGTACACTAGTACGCGATCTCATTCTATTCTCACAATTTTTCTTCTCCTTTTTCTTTCCTTTTCTTTTTTTTTCTCGTGTAAATCGCGATCATTCAAACTCGAGGGTGTTGAACCACCGCTTGAAAAAAAAAAAAAAAAAAAAAAAATCACGCCGAATAAGCGAATCTACGCGATGCGGGTATTTACAGAAATATGCGAAATAGTTTTTACTTTTTTTCAGTTTTTTCGAAGTATACGCATTTTCGAAATAAAATATCTTTAAGTAAAATACAATAAATTTTTTTTTTATAATTTTTTGAAAATCAAATAATCAAATTATTATTAATTAAATTATTAATTTTTCGTAATTTTTATTATTTATATTTTTCGATATTTTTTAAATTATTTTTTAGAGTTTTACTATTGAGATATTATACATTAAATTTTTTTTTCGACTTCTCATTGAAATAATTATTTCACATATTGTTTATCGATATTTAAAAAAAATTGTAAAAATTAAGAATTAATTTCGATGAAATCACATTTAATTTTGTGTATTTTTTTTTTTCTTTTTACAGCAAAGAAACAGAATGGCGCTGCGTTGCGAACAAACAGTTTGGGATCCGGAGCGCGGACACCGCCACTCGAGAGGAAAAGCAAATTTTCCGCGTTGGGAAGATTATTCAAACCCTGGAAATGGAAGCGAAAAAAGAAATCCGACAAATTCGAGGCCGCCTCGCGATGTAAGAGATAAAACAAGAAAAATCATTAAATTTTTTACTGCAAAACAAGAGATTTCGATGAATCGATTGATTGATTTACGATATTTTCTCTTTTTTTTTTACGCAGCGCTCGAGAGGAAGATATCGGTGCGAGCGAATCGAGAGGAGTTGGTGCAGAAGGGAATTCTCTTACCCGACAGTCCGTCATCGCCAATACCGGAGAACGGTAATGCAACGGCTTCGCGCTTCTGCTTGTCTCGCCGAAGAAAAAAAAAAAAAAAAAAAAAAAAAAAAAAATTGATTACAGTTTTTGTTACCGACTGAATGCTTTTGCATCGCCTTAAGGCGAAATGATATACTACGGTAAAAAAACAAACGATTTGCCGGTAGAGTAATTTCTTTTTTTTTTTGGCAATGGAAACTAAAATGAAAAAACAAAACCATTTTATTGCCGTTTCTTTTTTTTACTGCCGGCAATTTCTGGCTGCCAGTAGAGTGATTCGGTGGACTTCTCTACGGGCAATAAATTCATTATCTACCAAAGTTTTGAAGGCAAAATTTTTTTTATTTAACTTCGATTTCGATGCATTTAAATCGTAAAATATGTTCCCAAATTTTTTTACCATTTCGGCAGTAATTCGACTCCCGAAAGATGGCTAAACGTTGATAAATGTCAGCAGATAGTTATCATTGGTTAATAATAGAAAAAAAAAAGAAAGAAAAAAAAATGGGTGTTATTATCGGTGGTATTACCCGATTGCGAAAGGCAATAAAAGGCCAACGGAGCTTTTTTTTTTCTTCGCATTGTTAAAAATAGTTATTTGCCGACGATATCGTAGCGTTGGATGCTAATATTTGCAGTTCAATATCACAAAGTTTGTTCCCATTCACCATTTTTTTTTTTTTTTTTCAATCGATACTTTCGATTTGTAGCTACGATATTAACCCCTTCGGTGGAAAAGTATGTCGACGACTGTATAGAGGGCATCGACGCACTATCGCGTTAATGCTAATGAATGGGTTAAGGTTTTTCTTTTTTCTTACGTGGCGCGCTATATCCGTAAGTGTCTCCTATCGTCGATGGATGTCTCGCTGTCTCGGAAAAAAAAGTTACGTCAAAAAGTTGTGACAAAAGTGAAATTTCCGCATATTTGCATATTTCCGCTATTATAGCGCATATTTCCGCTATAAAAGACACGAAAGACGGAAAGTACCATACGCTCACTTTATTTCTTTCAAAATTGTCAATTTTCTCCATATGGATGAGGCGTACAAGAAAAATGCTAATTACCGTTTTTGTAGATAATTTTGAACCCTACAAAAAAGGTCCTATGCATAGAGACGATCGGAGCCTCCATTATCGCTGTAAATCACGATAAAAGACAAAAACTACGAATGATACTCTTTAATCAGAAGAAAATGGCACTTTTGATCTATAATGACTATGCGCACGTGAAAAACTTTAATTACCTTTTTTGTAGACAATTTTGTGTTCTACAAATAATGTTCTATGCATATATACGATCGGAGCACTTTTTATCGTTATAAATGACGATAAATGTCGGAGAGAGAGGAAAAGTACGTTTGTTGACTCATTCTTTTGTTCTTTTATTTTAGGCCCGGCGGGTGACCATGTTATCAATCAGAAGCCCCCAACGCCACAGCAACAGTTGCAGAAGCACCACGAGCAATCGACGGGTCACGGCGGATCTGTAACACAAAGTTCTGGTATGCAATGCCAACGGACACCCACTCCCACCACTGCCAATCCGCACCAAGTTTGCACGAATCTTCCCGGCAGTAATCAAGCTTCGCCACATCCCTCGCCCCTTTATCCGGGAATGCCACAAGCTAACCAGCTTAACGGCGGCAATACGCAAGGTAAGACGGCAATTTTTTTTTTCCTTTTTTTTTATCGTTCAATCGCGCGAATCCCGACGAATACGAGTTCCGTTTCTTCTTTACCGATCGAGTCAGCCGGCAATAAAAATACAACGTCCGTTAATAATAGGCACTCGGAGAAATAAACTTTCCACCTAATAGATAAAACCATAAAAATAGCACGCAGTTTATTTGAATAGACAAAAAAAATTACATATTCTTAGATTCCGCGGTTCTCTATCGATAAAACAGTTATTTCTCTTCAATTTTTTTCTAATTTCTAATCACACATCATTGTCGCATATATCAAGTTCTTCATTGATATTTATCGAAGAATTCAATTTTCGAAGTAAAATTCGTAATTTTTTCGATTTTTTTTATTCCACTTCCTCCGTCGATAAAACAGACACCATATTTCTCTTCTTTTCAATTCTTCTCTAATTTCTATTAACGCATCGTTTCTCCACAAATAAGTGATATTTCTCAGTGAAGTTTTATCGAAGAACTCGAATTCTGACGTACAAGTCCTCAGTTTCTTTTTTTATATTTTACTTCCTCCGTCGATAAAACAGACAATAGATTTTTCTTCTCTTCGATTCTTCTGAAATTTTAACTCAAACATCATTACCCTCGAAGCACAAAAGTTCACAACGAAGTTTCGCCATCGACTGAAAAATTAAAGCTTCGCGAAGCTTCTCTTCGATTTCTTTTTCTTTTCTTCATATTTTTTTTTTTCTTCTTTCCCTTTTTTCCTTTGTTCGCTTCTCAAGAATGACGTCGTTGTCGAGTAGAGGGGTATCGTTGTGGGTCTGCGAAACTCGCGAGTCTAAGCACCTGCTTCGCGAAGTTATCGTTGTTGATGCTTTCGCTATGGACTGGTAAAAGGTGAAGCACCCCGGCAGGTATTCAGACTACGACGGCCGACGAGGGCTTAACGTTGCACTACGGGGGGAGGGCAGCGTAGAGAGAATCGGAAATCGATATCTCGGTCGCGCGAGAGACGGAGAACGACTGTGAGAGATAGAGAGAGAGAGAAGGAGAGAAGGAGAGAGATACCGAGGAGGTTGGAGAATCGTCAACGAGTAAATACCTACGACATCCTATCGACTGGTCTCTGCTTCTCTACACGTTTACGCATAATATATAACGCATACATATCGATCGTTCGGAATCAGAAGGGCGTATCCTGCGGCATTTAACCGGTAAAACAGAGTCTCAATACGCCTTTCCGTTTCTCCGGAGTCGAATTTTACAGATAGTCGGATAGCTAAAAGCGTTAAGGGTATCTAAAGCCAAATGCCGCGAATCTCGAGTTTCTCGATTCTAAACAAATCGTTAAAAAAGTTTATTGACCTCAGAGACACTTTGAGTCGCATAAGTCGAAGTCGTTGAATTGACGATATTTGACGAGTAGTTTTTTAGACGCGATAAACGAATTTCATTGGTCGAAGGATCGCTTATCGCGTGGAAAAGAGAATTTTTTGAAATAAAATGGAAAAGATATCAATTGGTTTGCAAAGAGGTTGAGAAGAGATCTTGAAAAGTCTCGTAAAGATAAATGATGGATTTCCGATGTCGTATACAAGTTTCGTAATGTTTTGTTGGTACGTTGGAAATGGTACTTTAACTCACTTGATAGACGGCGGTACACGGGAAAAGTATACGTGGAAAATCGATAAAATAACAAGAATATGTTGATTTACATCCGATTTAAAAGGGGCGGTTTCGCCATTTTTCTGATGCGTGTTTTATTTTTTTTTATAGAGAAAAAAAAAAATCGGGTCATCAATTCCATGCGACTGTTTGTTGGTAATAGTTTCCTGGATATGTAAAAAAATTACCAGAGGCAAATAATAAAAATTGTAGGAGAAGTGCAATTTTTTATTATATCGAAAAAATGCATAAAATGATTTTAAAAAAATGTAACAGCTTCGACATGTTGTTATATTCGGATCTGAAATTTTTTTTACATGATCGGGACATCGGTACGAATAATCAATCGCATGGAATTTTTTATACGATTTTTTTTAGCGATAAAAAAAATTAAAGACGCTTTTGACCTGAAATTTCCGAATCCCTCCTTTCTAAAGGGAAAAATTGGTAACCGGAGATTTTGGGATTTGAAATCGTTAAATTATCAATCGATCGATAGTCTCTTTTTTTTTTTTTTAATTTTTCAAAATTCATTGCGACATTGTCACGTGTACTATGGTTCCTGAAAGGGTTAAAGCGACGCGGTTAATAGAAATACATTAATCGGCTTCAAAGGGCTCCGGCGACCTTTCGTATCGGGTAATGAAGTTTCAGAAATAAAGCTGCAGCCTGAAAATAAAAGGACATTTTTTAAAAGAACCTCTTTGTTTTATTTGAAGGGTAAAATTTAGGGACGAAGTGAAGACTGAAACTGGAAAAAGAAAATACATTTTTAAAGAAACAGCTTTTATTTTTTATTTAGTGCGGAAAATTTAGTACATAAAACTTCAAGATGAACGGACATTTTTCAAAAGAAGTTTACAATTTTGTTTAAAGGGTAAAATTTAGTGAGGGAAACTACAGGAAGGACACTTTTTTAATGGAGCGTTTTGTTTTGCTATTTTTATTTGTCGGGTAAAATTTAAGTACGAAAACTTAAAAAAAAAACGGAACTTTTTATGACGAAAGTTTTTTGTTTTATTTATTGTTGAAAAATATAGTGAAAAAATCTATTTAAAAAAAATAATATTTTCATTTATATCCATTTTAAGGAAAAAAATTTGTACCGACGAATTTTTCATTTCTTTGAAGTTAAAATCTTTTTTTCAAAGAAAGCTTTTTCGTTCATCCGGACGATGAAATTTAGCCGACTTAGCGGAAGGAGATAAAAAAAAAGGGAGGGAAAGAATTCAATTTTACAAGAAACGTTTTTTTTTACGATGATTTTAATTAAAAAAAAATCAATTCAAAGCAAATGAAAAGAAAGAAAGAAAAGAAAGGAAAGACAGGAATTCGTGCAGAAAATTCATTCGAAATTAATTTCTTAAGGAAAGTGTACCTAACAAAAGACGGAATATAATGGAATTTTTTAAGAAGATTTCTTTTTTGAACAACGAAATTAATTAAGAAATTCAATTCAATTAAGGAAAGAAAAAAAAAGAAAGAAAGGAAACATGGAACGCCCTGCAGAAAGCTCTTTCCAAAGTAATTTCGTTGGGAGTTTCGTGATTACGTAAAAAGAAAAAAGACAATGATTACAACTGGTAGTCGGTAGTTAACATAACAAGGTGGTAATTCTGGTGATCGTTATGGCATTGTAGTCCTGTTGTTCGAGGCGTTGAAATAAGCGGTAATTGGCTGGTGTATCAACGTTTCATGGGCAGATTTACGTATTAATTAATCCTTTCGTTCGATAACACGACACATTGGCTCTTCCAAAGCTGTATTTACGATCGTCGTAACGTGATAATATCATTGTTCAGAGAGAGCGAGAGAGAGAGAGAGAGAGAGTGAGAGAGAGAGGGAGAGAGAGAATGAAATTAATCGATAATTCGGTGGCAACGTAAATTTTTTTTCACAGACAAGTTTATGTCATAATTAATCCTTTCGCTAGAAGCGAGATGCATAATACTTTTAAAAGGTTCCATAAACTACGCTTTCGATTGACGTGCAGTTTATGAGCAATAAATTTGCTATCCAATAATTCTAAAAAAAAAAAAAAAAAATTCTGCACAGTTTGTAATAATTTATTAATAAATATTTAAAGTTTGAATCGGACCGCAACTTATTGGGAACACTTTTTTTCTTATTTTGATCAATTCTCGACCGCACCTTACGTGACAGTAACACTTTTTTAGGACATTTTTTGGGGAAACGTTCTCCTATTCTAAGTCGAGACTCCTTTTCAAGGTTTTAAATATTCTAAGTTAGTAGCAAATAATATTCTAAATTGTACTTAGAATGTTCTAAGTAATTCTAAATTATATTTAGAATGTTCTAAGCAATTCTAAGTTATACTTAGAATGTTCTAAGCAATTCTAAGTTATACTTAGAATGTTCTAAGCAATTCTAAGTTATACTTAGAATGTTCTAAGCAATTCTAAGTTATGTTTAGAATGTTCTAAGTAATTCTAAGTTACACTTAGAACATTCTAAGTAACTCTAAGTTACACTTAGAATATTCTAAATAATTCTGAAAATATTTGGTCCTAACAGGTCCTAAATATTTTAGGTAACACTTTTTCTCGAAACGTTTTGAGGGACAATACCGCTATTCTGCTTCTCTAAGTTTCCCGCCCGCGTTCTAAATATTCTGAATTCTAATACGACGATAACAATTTTTAAGGACATTTTTCGGAAAATGATCGTGAATTCTAAGTCTCTCTGAAACTTAGCCTTAGGAAGTTTAATATTCTATGTTCCAATAGGATCGTAACACTTGTTTAGCACTCCTTTTCTCATTTAACTCAATTTACAACACAAATTTAAGACTTTTTGAAAACACTCCTAAAAAAAACTAAAAAAAAATATGAAAATTTTAAATTTCCATAGGTTATTTCAAAGCATCGTTTCGTTGATAAAATGAAAAAAAAAAATTGATTAAAAAAAATCACATCGTTGCTCGCGATCCAAAAGAAATCGAGGTAATTGCTTTGGTTCCCTCGACTATGAGACCCCTCTACGCGAAGGGTTAATTAACCGTACCGAAAAAAAAAGAATCTCTCAAACCGATCCCCAAACTTTTGGGTGTACGGCATAGAGTAAGGTCAGCCACCCTTGACGAGGAAAACGACCTCAAGAAGCGCTTCGCGTACTACAAATATCACCGAAGCGAAGGGTGCAAAGGACGATAGTCACGGTCTCTCCGACGCGTATAGAGGGGCTCCGGCGCCCCCGGCTCGAGGCTTGCAGCGCTTACAGCGGTGCACAAGGGGGTGCAGAGGGGCTGCAGTGCCCTCTCTCAATCTCTGAGTTTCTCTCGCTCCCTCACCAACGGCGTTTCATATAGGCACTGCCAAGAGAGGCAGAGAGTCGGCTCTACCAGCAGGCAACCGTTAGCCGTTAGAGAAGGGGCATCGCTAAAGGTGGCGTCGGCGTCGGCGTCGCGACGCCCGGCCACATTCAGTCACTAACCGACCTCACTGCGCCGTGCAACATTACAAGCCTTTTTTTTCATCCTCCAACGCATATTACTCCGCACACGCAACTGACGAAAAAACAAAAAAAAAAATTCTCGCGCGGATATCGAAAGATCGAAAATAAAATAAAAAGCACAATTTACCACCCCCTTTACCCTCATTTCCCCTAAAACAACCAGTGAATTCGTGAAATTTCATCCTCACTTCCGGATTTCTTGGGAACAATATTAAAATACATAAATTTCATCGTCATCAATAATTCGCGATAATACGCTCGCTGATTGTGATATCTTCGATTTATTCAATTTTCATTGTTGTTGTATTTTTTTTTTTTTTTTTTTTTTTTTTTTTCAATTGAGCGTTTGGATTTGACAAAAAAATGAATTTTCCTCGATGATTGATATATGAACTGAAATTCATCGAGGTTCGGACAGGTGCAGCGATGTCCGAGTAGGTCAGTTTTTCACCGCGCCCTATGAGATAAATAATTTATGTGCATTTTATGTACTTTTACTTTTTTCTTACCATTTTTCGGATGAGATAATTTTTTTTTTTAAAACGACTCGTTTAACGTACGGCAAAGCATTTTTTTTTTTTTTTCTTGCTGTTGGTCGGAATCGCGTGATTTCGTAGTCGTGCGACTTTTTTTTTTTCTTTTAACATTGAATTTATAATTCATTGCGGGGTGTGTGCGCGTTTAGGGCACAAGTTTCATAGCTCGCGATGATCGAGAAAAAGTAATCGTCTATGTAGGCGATCATGAGATTTCCGCCGATTGGTGAAAACCTTCGACTGACACGCGATCACATGTCGAGTAAAAAATTCAATTCAACCGGACAAAAAAAAACACCCTTTTCGCATTTTCAACGTGTCGAGTTGAATTCTACAGCTCGTATTTAATAATCGATTTTTTTAACGAGAAATGTCACACGCCTCGACGCTTTATGCTTTATCGCATTTTTTTCTTTTTTTTTTTTTTTTTAAGTGCGTCAAGGAAACATAACACGCCGTTGATAAATCTTCGTAATCTGTGCTCAAGATAAGAGATTTATCGAGTGTTTCGTAGATAAGACGTTTGAGTTGATAATAAAAAAAAAAAAAAAAAAAAAAACTGGGACGACAAAAAAAAATTAACAGTACCATTGAAAAGATAAAAAAAGATGAGGAGAGACGATGTAATTGCGGTGAGAAGATTGCGAGGAATTTTATTGCGAGTAACGCGAAAAGTGTGACGGAGGGACGCGCGGCCGTGAGTCACTGACCTCACGTTCAATCGCAAGTCCAGCGTGCGATGTTTGATGCTGCATTGGTGTTTTATGAACCGGCGAAAAGGTGCGATGATTGAATTATATGACCAAAAAAAAAAAAAAATTATCTCTCTCTCTTTCTATTTACGTTTATTTATTTTTTTCCATTACACTTTTTTTCGCTATTAAAGTGCATCGCTTTGAGGAGACTTTTGAGACGGCAAGAAGAGAGAGAGTGCCGTTAGGGCGAACCTCGAGGGTTGCACGAGGGAACCCGAGGGGTTGCAAGTAGACACGAGCATTTTTTTTATCATTTTATATTTATTTTTTTCACGACGAAAGATTTAGCTTTTTATTTCTTAGATTTTCCTCTTTCGTTGGCTTGCGAATTGAAATTTGAATTATTTATTTTGGTTGAGATAATATGAGTCGAGACGAAAATTCGAGGGGATGATTTTTCGTGGATGAGGAGGGAAAATGTATTCGGGTCAGGTAAATTTTCGCGACGCAGTGCGAGCGTAAGCCGCACACCGACTTTTGACACGAACGGGGTGCGCATGCACGCGTCTGCAATCCCCTGCATATGCCGCTCTCTCTTTACCCCGTTGCAGCATTTTTTTTTTTTTACACGACACTCGAGAAAATGAAGTTTACACGAAGAATTATCTCATAAAGATGCAAATTTTGTTTTTCGTGATTCGCGACAAAAATAATGGAGAGATAGGTGTTTGAAGATTTTTAAAGGGAAAAGGGTTGAATAATATTACTTTTTTAATCACTTTTTTAATTCATGGAACGGTACATAGGAGAAATTTGTAGGATTTTTTTTGGAGTTATTTTGTTATTCGAGAAGGAATTAGCAGCGGGAGTTCAATCGCCAGTGGATAAGTCCGCGAGTGGTCAGACGAGCGCCTACTTACCGAAGGTTGAGTGGCAATGCTATAGGGGATTTTACCAGCGCTACAGTCAAACTTGAGACGGGCGACACTTGGACACGTGTCCAGTAGATTTATAGATCGAAAATTGTATATATAGGACGTTATTGCAGGAAATGAAAATTTGGCACTATTCCGAGATCATTTCCGTTGTATGATTAGTACAAAATTAAAATCATTCGAAGAATAAATGCAACTTAAGATTTTTTACAAAAATGCATACCGAATATATTTTTATGTACTCCATGCAGAGGTTCAAGGAAATTGGTACTAAAAACTGTGGAATCATATTGTCGGTTCACAACTGAGAACGTTTTTTCTTTAAAAAAATGTTCTAAAGTTTCTAGTTTTCGAGTTATGAGCAGTTAAAGTTTTGACCAATGGGAGGCGCGCAATAGATGGCGCGGGTGTCTCCCGGTCAGTCTCATTGGCTATTTCGTTAATTGCTCGTAATTCGAGAACCATGCGCTTTAGAAAAAATTGTCAAAGGAAAAGTTTTTTCAGTTTTTTACCGTGAATACGACAAGCGAACTGTTTCAAACTTTTTTCCGAAAACTGTAGAATTATATTCACCGTCAAAAAGTGACTAAACTTTTCCCTTGAAAGTTTTCTCCAAAGTGCGTTAGTTCTCGAGTTACGAGCAGTTAAATGTCGCGCATGTGGACCGATCGGACTAACCTGTCCGTTATTTGCCCGTAACTCGAAAACTACGCACCGTAGAAAAACATATCAGAGGAAAAATTTGCTTAATTTCGAGCCGTGCATATGACCAGCCAGCTGTTTCCAAATTTTATCCAAAAATCGTAGAACCATTTTTATACTTACAAACTGAACAAACTTTCCTTTCGTAAAATTGTTTCAATATTCGCAGTCCCGGCGGTACCAGCGATTAAGAACGTCAGCCAATGTGATCACTCGAAAACTTGTAACTTCTCGCGCTTTTCTCATTGGTCGGAAACTTCAAAGTCTCGTAACTCAAGAACTATAGACTTTTGAAAAAAAGTTCCAAAGCAAAAGTTCGATAATTTTTCAACCTTAACATTCCTCATTCGTTTTTGTTCATGTCACTCATAAATAATGCACACACTTCGATTCATCTTTCATAATAAAATAGATGAATATGAGAAAATTCTTGTTTCCTAAGTATCCAACATTAAAGAACTCTATAACAACGATCTAATAACGGTTTACAAATCGCGATATAGATAAACCAATTATGAGTCCGTTGTGCACGCTGTTGACGAGGCTCATCATGGTCGGTTCGACTTCCGTTCGAACACTGTCCATTTCCGGAGTTGTAGAGACGCGCGGCGAGTACGTGAGACAAGGAGTCACGAGTCTCGAATTCCGTTAGGATATATAGTGCTGGCGAAAGAGAGTGACCGGTCGCGAGCGTCAGTGCGTCGTAGCGAGGAAACGCGTTCGTTACAGTTTTTTGGTTTTTTCACCTCGCGAGACACCTTTTGCCGGGGGCCCTTAAAAAAATCGTGATCATCGAAGACCGAAGAACATGCATTGAAAAAAAATACCTCGATACGGAAAAAGTTCATCGAGAGGGTGAGAAAAATCGGTTCGGAGGGTGCGGTTGAGTCCGCGCGCTCGGGCGCGCGCCCCCACGCTGATGATGGGATTTATTATGGGCTGTACGTGTTTCAAAGGTACCAGTTTGGCTCATCTGTCCCAAGGTTTGTCTCTCTATTAAGCATGTAACACAACCCCTGTTAATCTTCCCGAAGTGTTAATCGTCGCCCGATACCAACCCCCGCCCCCCCCCCCCTGCGCCCTGTATTATTTAGGTCGAATAATGATCCACCTGTACACCAGCTACATAGTTGCTAAATGCCACGAAACCCTTTTCGACCCTTTTGCCGGCCAAAATCGTCGACGAACCCTCTCGATGTTGAAGCCTCGAATTTGAATGTTTCGAAACTTCGATAGCTGTACTATTTGTTGTGTGCAGATACGATGGGCATGAAAAATAAATATTTCCTTATCATTTTAACCCTTCCAAGCGGTAAATATTTGTCTAAAATGATTTAATTGCAAATATAAAGATTTTTTGTTGTAAAGCTGTTTTAAAAAAAATCGTTTTTTATGTTCAAAAATGTGTTCTATATATTGCACATTGTGTCTTTGAAAATTAATTATTATTATTGTATTTATTTTCCAATACATAATTTTTTTAACAAAATTAAAATTTTGCAAAATTTTTTACAATTTTTTAAAAAAATTTCAAGGTAATCCCGATTTTTTTTTTATAAGACGCTTCAACCGGTTGAAAATGTAGAAAATGTAAAAAAAATGCCTAATCACACATTATTTTATACACCACAATCAACAAAAAAAAAAGTATTATACCATTTTTCAAAAATATACAAAATCCCATATCTATCGAAACGAATTTCCGGTTTTTTTTTCTAAACCGCTTTTTCATTTTCTCTGTTGCAGGTACGTAAAAAAAGAAAGAAATAAAGAGGGATAATGTTACAGTAGAGAATTCATGCGTAACTCGACGACAGGTTCGTGTGTTGTATAAGCCGAGCAAATCGATAGGTAACAATTTCGTTATTTTATTATGTCTCGCAGAGTCCTCTGGAATCCGCTGAATTCTAAAATTCCTACGAATATATTTTTTTTTAAATAAATAATATAAATATTATTATAATTTTTTTTTAATATTAAAGTTAATATATATATAATATATCGTAAAAAATGTGGCGCCATCGGAAAGTTCGAGAGAGAATCACAGTGTCGTAATCGATGAAGGAAACTGCCGCTCGCATTCGCCTCGTGTTGATGCGAGCGGTGTCTGCCGTTACCGATACAATTTATCCTGCAAAATTAGTTCACAACAATTCGTTTGCGAACGGCTTGAATCGGAACAAAGGATCGACGCGAACGTGTTATCCATTTTTTTGGTCAGATAATCGTTTTTTGTTGGTTTTTCTTTTTTTTTTTTTATCGAGTTTACATACGAATAGCCCGACGGCCGATAAAGCCTCGTAGACTATCGATTTTCAACAGCTGCTATATCCGCAGGATTATAGTATAGTATTACATAGATATATAGTTGCGTATAGAACATGCGGAAGCTTTAGTTATGCGGATTTCCGATGGCGCTGACGCGAAATTTGCAAACGAAGCTTTACATAAAACCGATTTTTTCAAACACAAAACAAAAATACATCGAATACATGAATTTTTTAATAAAAAACGGAGTGGCGTATCGTATGCCGCATAAAACGCAAAAAGTTACAAGAGACATCTTTTCTTAGCAGTCGATATATAAGTCGATATATTTTCTAAATGAAAACAAAGACAATATATCGAAAATTTCGATTACTAAGAAATGAAACGGTATATCGAAAATGCAATATTTTTCCGTTTATTTCTATTTGAAACAAAAGATTAAAAAGCTCCCGACTGTAAAAGCCGTAAACACAGTAAACAAAGTAATATATATCGATGATATCGAAATACTTTTTTGTCAGAATCGAAGCGATATATTGAGAATATATCGAATTATTTTTTCGTCAGAATTGAAGCGATATATCGACAATATATCGAAATATTTTTTCGTCAGAATTGAAGCGATATATCGACAGTATATCGAAATATTTTTTCGTCAGAATTGAAGCGATATATCGACAATATATTGAAATATTTATTCGTGACAATTGAAGCGATATATCGACAGTATATCGGAATATTTTTTCGTCAGAATGGAAGCGATATATCGACAATATATCGAAATATTTTTTTATCAGAATCGAAGCGATATATCGACAGTATATCGAAATATTTTTTTGTCAGAATTTGTCAGAAGAAGTGATATAGCGAAATTATATCAGTGAAGGGGGGAGGTAAATATATTCAGGATTTCCGAAAGAAAACTTAACTCATTACGGGTTCCGAAGAAAACTAACTTCGAAAGAAAACTAAAGGTTTCTTGTACCCGGAGACTTGAGATCTTTTTATAATCTCCAGAGACACCGATACGCTGAGTTCGTGACGTGGTTTACATTATCAAATATCTATATACCACATATGTATATTTTCTTTTCTCTCTCTCCAATATTATAAATTCTCAACACGCAGTGTATCGATAAAAACAAAAATATTTCTTTCATGTGGGAAGCGTCCGAGTCGTTTCTACAGTGACGAAAGGTCAATAATGTCGTAGACAATACCGATCTATTCATAGAGAGAGGCTTTCTGATCGCTCTGATAACTGCTGATACATACCAACATTGCTGATTAGCTGATGATTGCCTATCGTCGTGTAAAATGCTTTTGTGCTCTTTCCGTTATGTCTATATAAAAAAAATATTCTCGTTGTCACCGTAAAAAAAAAAAAAAAAAAAAAAAATCGTCTTCAACAATGTTAAATTTATTGCGCAGCCGATTTCATAGAAAAAAAAAAATGAGAAGGAAAACAATTATTCGGCGGAAACACGCGCAGGCTTTAGGCTACAATATCGAATAAATGTCCGCGTGTATTGCCGTCGAATGGCAATTAAATCGAACAAATTGAAAAGCGATAAAAGTATGAGGGAGCAAAAAGGGGGAGAGGGGAGGGGGGGAGGGAAGAAAAAAAACATTATGAAAGCGCGTGGATGATTCCGTATGACCCGAAATCCCCGGGGCAGCTTGCGCGGGTCCAGCGCAACCCACGCAGCTTGATTGCAGTTCATCCAGCAGCCCACGTCGTATCGTGCAACGCGGTGCTCGCCTTTTCCTCCTCCGGCCTCCTCTTCATCCATCCCCCGATCTCGTCCCTCTTGCAAACCCCTGAGGGCGCTTAAATCGTGCTTCCAACCGGGTTCCCCAGTGTGCTATTGAACCACACCAACGCACACGTCTAGAATGTCTACGACAGCCAAAGCTAAACGGAACGAAGTATCGTTTATGGAGAAAAACATATTGGTGGGAAAAAAAAAAAAAATGAAATTTTCACATTGTTGCCTTCGTTTCTTTCGCATCTTCTGGTCGCTCGTCAACATTTTTTTTTTTTTTTTTTTACGATAAAATACGATATTTTTTTTTTTTTTTTCGAACGGACTTCAGGGTGAGCGAAATATTGGAATTTTTTTTTGAATCCTTTGACGATCAAGTTTTGTCGATAAAAAAAAATTTTGAACTGCGCGACACGTTTTTGTATGAAAATTTTGCAAAAACTGAGTTTTGAAATTTTGGCATTCGAATCAATGAATTTTTATGAAGTTGTGGTTAAAAAATATGAATAAACAACTATTTATTCAAAATTGAGTTTTTCACCAAAAATTTCACATAATTGTTTTGTATTCGATTGACAAAATTCGAAACTAAATTTTGGTGTCAAATTTTTTCAAATTTTTTTTTCATCGAAATTGAAGATTTTTTAAAAATAAGTGTTCAATTGAAGAGTTAATGAAAAGTCTTTCGAAAGATCGAAAAAAAAAAGTAATATTGGAGAATTTTTTCTTAACCCCGTTTCACTTTGTACTCTGGTATTGTTACGGTATAAAAAAAATAAACGGTGAAATTTGGGTTACACAGTTGTGAATAATGGTAGTCGATTTGCACGGTACAGAGGAAGAGAATTGAAACCGGAAGACGGTAGCCTGAAGGTTTAGAATATCAAAGTTGGTTTGGTGGGCGCACACGCTCCGCAGCCCGTTCGGTTAATCTGAGGCTCGGGCGAGCAGTAGCAGCCACGAGGCATCAAGAGCCCCGGAGCCGAATGTCAGGGTCGAACCCGGGAAACGGCTGCTGCGACGGATTTCCCAAGCAAGCCATCACCCATCCAAGGACGCCTCGTGGCAAACGGGATTGAGGGTCAGGGCTCTCCCGTTCCCGAACTTACCGCGAGTTTTATCAACATTCGTACCTGACGTTGACGCTCCCTTTGACTTCGTCACTTTTAGTTGTCGCAATTCGTAACGCGCGGCTGCATACCTCGGGTTGAAGGTTTATCGACCATTTTTTTTCGATTAGCCAATGTCAGAATTCGGAAGACAGATTTTTCTACGAATTTCAGAGAGAATTCGTTCCAATAACGTTTGGGACAAATCCTATTTGTTTTCACAGGCAATTAAGCAGGAAACGGACTTTTTTTTTATTTTTTTTTATGATTGGATTGTATTTAGGGGTAGAAACTGAGCAACTATTTCCTTTACTAAATCTCTTTTGGACGCGACGTTCTCGAGATATTGATAGATGAAGTTTTCAGCCAATGAGAACGCGTCGTGATATGAACCTTTTCATGCATTACTCTTATAGGCGGAAAACGCAAATTGATAATATTTGTTCTATTAGTCTATGTCAGACGTCGAATTACAACTTTTTCACGAATTTCAAGAATTTGTTTCTATCTCTTTCGCAAGAGAGTCTACTCCTTGACAAACATATGAAACCGGAAATGGAAGATTTATTTTTTTCAATGCTTGGATCCTATTCAGAATTTAAAGCTGAGCAAACATTTCCTTTGCGAAATTTCTCTGAGACCTAACCTTCTCAAGATATGGATAGATAAAGCTTGCAGCCAATGAGAACGCTGGAAGATAAGCACCTCTCCATACGCTACTGTAATAGGCTGAAAACTTCAACAGCCAGTAACTCGCGAACTATAGACCCTATGAAGTTTTGCCAAAGGAACAAAGTCGCTCAGTTTTCAACGGAGAACAAGAAACGCCATTTTTTTTTGGCTCTACAGTTTTCATTGGCCGACAGTTTTTCAGCTTCTAACTCGGAAACTATGCCTCGTACGACATTTCGCCAAAGGAAAAGTTTGCTCAGTTTCGAACGCTGAATAAAGTACCGCATTTTTTTTTAGGAAAAATCAACAAAATAAAAAAAACGTCACAACACTCCATTTTTGGCCAAAATCACGAAAGTTTCACGATATCTCCTATCTTTTGGCATCGGACTTAAATTTTTAGGAACGCTAAAGTTCTCGGTATCAGACACGATATATTGGTCGTGGTTTCTCCGAATTGTCACATAAAACAAAATGATCCGAACATCCAACACGATGTCTACTCGTTGAATTTTTGGCAAGGATTACCGATGCACACGTACGGAGAGTATATCGGATCGAATGTAACCGTGTTTCTCATCTCGCCGGATATGCCAGAGTGGGTCATTGCGGAAGACGATGCGGTGTCGTATCTCTTGGCGGGATTAGGTTCGATAGTTAGATATCCGGTTTGTTCGTCCGCATCGTGAGAGACTGTGCTCCGCACAATTCGTTAGCGTTTGGGTGTTAGTCTTGTCCGGAGAACAAACACCCAGAGATATCATCTTCGTTCTCGGAGGCGGTTCGTTCTATCCGACTCTTCCGACTTGTGTGTTCCCAAACTGTCGTCGTGGTAACGCGCGCTCAAGCGTACATTCAACTCTCAACTTCCACACCTCTTCCAACTCTGTGCCTATATCTTGCCGTCTCTATCTCACTCGTTCCACTTGACCTCTGCGCGAAGCTCACCCCTGCCTCGTTAACGCTTAACGAGCTTCGTCAATCCGCACACCTTCGCCCAAAGCGGTCCCGACGTCCTCGGCGATTCCGATAGCGTTGCGTGGCTCAGCGAAACTTTTCGCTTGGCAATGCAAGAAAATTCCTTTTTCTTTTAACTATTCGTCTGTTAAAAAAAAAAAAGAAAAATGGTGACTTACTCGATTCTTACAAAACACAAAGGTTTTTCTTCGATTTTTTTTTTCTAATTCTTAAAATTAAAAAAATTATACTATTGCTACTCGTAGTTTTTGAGAAAAAAAAAAAAAAATTTGTTATCGGGGGATTAACTCCGTGGGATGGAGTTTCATATTTGAATGACCTTTTCGGAGGATAAAACGTCATTGGGTTTTGAATATAAGATTGTGAAAAAAATCTGGAAAAATTCTCGTAAAACGAGTATTGACCCTCTGAAAATATTATGAAAATATGGTTAGTCTTCGTTGAGCCGTTACTTTGAAGATTATTCCTTTGCGAATCCTTTAACCTTTTGCCGCACAGCTTTCTATGCTTGAAAAAGTTTTTTTACGAACAAAAACAATATTTTACTTGGAAAAGAAGGTAAAAAAGATTTTTAAAATTCTGTTACTTACAAAAATGCTTTTGGAGATGTACTAATTTAGTAATTATGCATTTAACTCTTTGGAGGATTAACCCGTTGATGTATCGTATTTCCTGCGTAAATCTGTTTTCAAAAGTAAAAAAAAAAAGTTTGAAAAAATTCTCTAACCCATTTATTAACCCTCCGAAGATTTCATACGAATTTTATTATTATGCACGACGCAAATACGGTGTTTGAAAACAGTTAATCAAAGTCAAAAGCAATTTTTTTTCCCGGCAAACAGATGGTTAAAAATATTGAAAAAATCCTTTAACCCACTTATTAACCCTCCGAAGATTTCACACGAATTTTATCATTTACTCGATGCCCACGCAGTATTTGAAAACAATCAATCAAAGTGAAAAACAACAATTCACTTGGCAAAAAGAGGGTTAAACAAATTTTGAAAAATGAACTCTAACCCACTTGTTAACCCTATAAAAATTTCATAAAAATATTATAATGATTAATTGATCCATTAAAAAAGAAACAAAAAATCGTCAAACTGATGAATATATTCAATCTTAAATGGGTTAAATCCGCTTTACTTTAATCCATCATACAACAACAATAACATAATGAAAAAAGCTTTCGAATTAAATCCTCTCGAAACAAAAGACAGTCCTATTCACATTTTTCATTTCACATTTTTCTTTTTGCATCTCGCCATTCAGTATTTATATCCACGTCTGAGAACCAGAAAGGCTTATACCACGCAATTAAGTGGGTTAAGCACGGAATTTTAAACCCTTCTGATTTTAATCCCTCGATATATACAAAAACACAATAAAAAATGAAAACTATGATATTTTCTTCGTCGTCGTCGTGGGTGGTTGAGTTTCGTGCGCCGCCGTTGATCCGTCGGACGGACGGACGGACGGAGGGCTTTGGTAGAGTTCGCTCGCGAGGCAGGGTTAGGCGTGAAGCCACCTCACCGAAATCGATGCGACTACGACCCCGGCGGGTGGTGAGAAAGAATTAAGCGCGAGGGAGGGTCAAGGTCTTCGAAACACCGGCGACAATCGATATATACCTAAAATGGTACACTATGCATATAACCTAAAAATTCGTTTTGAATTAAACAATTTTTTCTCATATTAATCTTCTTTTCCCCCCAAAGTCGATTTATCAACATTAAATAAAGAAAAATGAAATGGCGTACCTCCGTTTTTGAACGGCATAAAAAAATAAATAAATAAATAAATAAACAAAATCTTTCCGAACCCAATTGACCGTTTCATTCATCCGGCGAAGCTTTACCCCTTTCGCTTGACGCTCTCGCCATTCACGAAAAGCCTGTCGCTCGTAAACTACTCGAGTACCCCGCAACCGGAATAGCCGTCCAACACATACACGTACACAACGTTCAGCGAATCTTTCGTTGCCCACGTATTTTGCAGCGTCACACAAGCCGCAGGGAAATCATCAACTGTGGTGAAAACCACAAACGGAGGGGAGAGAAGAGGGTTGTGAATTGTTTATTGCAGTGGCAAATATGACGTCGGCACACGACGTCATGGCCTACACGTGTCTATCGTTGTGGAGCTTTCGAATTGCGGTTGTTATACATATGTCTATTTCGATATTCGACTTTTTTTTTTTTTTTTGAGGTTATTTAAAAAAAAGTCCAATCGGAATCGGGTCTCCGAATGACGATATTCATATCGACATTAATCGATGGACGTGGATGAAAAAAAAGGGGTTTTTTTTTTTACATCGAAATATTTGATTGATGAGATTTTACGAGCGCTTTGATGAGATTATGAATATCGAGAGAGGGACTCATATTTTTAAATTTCATAAAGAGACTCGCAACGAGAGTTTGGAATCGGAAATACCAGAGTTGAGAGTAACAATCGCGAAATAAAAGTGTAGAGAATAAAAATTTCGATAACAGTGTCCTTCGTTGACCTTCGATGTCCTTCCGAAAAAAAATTCGAATAAATTGGCGTGCAGCGAGAGTTTTGAATCGGAAATATGGTAATTGGAAGCAATCGTGGAATCGAAAAGTGAAGAAAAGGATTTGACATTGTAATATCTGACCTCTGGTGACCTTGAATGCCCTTTCAAAAATGTTGAATATATTATCTCGAAAACTCGAGTTTTGGGTCTGA
Organism: Cryptus armator; assembly: GCA_963971235.1. NCBI lineage: Eukaryota > Metazoa > Arthropoda > Insecta > Hymenoptera > Ichneumonidae > Cryptus > Cryptus armator. Next base: position 15,244,537 of record OZ020240.1, read on the forward strand.
AATATGCGAGTTAAAAGCGTCTGTAAAGGGAAAGAAAAAAAAATCGAATTAATGATACTCGTGCCCTTCGTTGACCTTGAGCTTTGTTTACAAAATTTCAAGTAAAATGAACTCACAGCGAGAGTTTTGAATCGGAAATATACGACTTGGAGACATCTGTAACAGTTAAAAGTGTCTGAAGTCAAGAATTACGAAAAACATAAATCGATAACTTTTTTCAAGGTCACTGAGCTTCAAATTTTCACAATATACATCGAGAGCAAAACTTTTGTCGGTGTCATGATTCGTGTTTGTATCTCACAAGTCGCGGGCACAAGTTTATAGTCTTATCTCAAAGTTTACCATCAACTTGATATCCAACCTATGCGGCTTCTCCGATAACCAATATTTCCGTGAATAAGCGTTGATGGCTCCTGTCGAATGCGATATAAAGTCGATGTTGCAATTCAGTTGCAATAAAAATCGCGTTTCGACATAAGCAGATTAAAAAAACTGATTCATAATAACTAATAAGTTGAATTTATTCAATTTTTGAATTTTCATTTTTGTTTACAATTTTTTATTTATTTTTTCTTCGTAATTGTAAAATTTGATATTTCGCGACAAAACGATTTCGTCTTTTCCCCAAATTGGTGAGATAACATTAACTGCCAGAATTTTGAAAAAAAAAAAAAAAAATCCTCCGACCTTAAAGTCTAAAAAAAAAAAAAAAAAAAAAAATTATAAATTCATCAAAACCATTTTTAAGTAAAAGCAAACGACTCGCTCGGTACTTCTCAATTTACCTTTGAAGATTTATTACGAAATGTATAAAATATCCTTTTAGGCAAAAAAAAATTATCGTAAAAACCGCTCACGATTGCAGCCCTCAAAAACGACAGAACTTAATTCACTTCAATTCGGTTGGGAGGGTAAACATTGAGTAAACATCGAATCCGAATGATAGAATTTCCTCTCTCGGAAAGAGACATTCACACATACATAGAGTCGGACCAGCGCCGAGTTCTTGAGAGCTCGTGAAGAAAGTATAGTTGGGAAGTTCGATGGTCCAAGGTCGTGCACGCGCTGCCTCGGAAAATCCCCTGTACCCAGAGAAAGAGACAGAGAAAGCGGAGAGAGAGCTACGAAAAGCAGTAGCAGCAGCAAGCAGCCGCGGATATACGATTCTCCGCGTCGCGGAGATGGAACGTAGAGTGGGGCGCAAGGGGGTAGTTGTGGTACCGTGTGTACAGGGGGGTTGGCTTCTACCAGCGAAGTTGCCAGGAATGATCGATAATGGGTCTCTGAAGCTGAGAAGCTTTGCTACTGTACCAAACTCTGCATCCCCGACAAAGTCTCAATTTCGTAAAAAAAAAAAAAAAAAAAACATTTTTTTCCATGTCACATCTCATTTCCATATTATTTATTTACTAATAATTAAACATAAAAAAAATCAAAAAAATTTCGAGCGGAAAGATCGAAATTATTTTTTTCGAATTGCAAATTGGATAAAAAATTTATCGAAAATTTGAATTTGGAATTTTTATTTGATTTTTTTTTTCATTATTTGTTAAGGGTTTTTTCAACGTTTTTTCAAGGTTTCAAGGAAAAAAATCTAAAGGATCTTTTTAAAAAAATGATTAAACCCAAAAACCCAAATTTCGTTTTTAAATCTTTTGATTTTATTTCCGTTGTGTAGAGTTTTTCCTTCGCAATAGACTCGTGCATTAGAAATCTGCAGTAAGACTATTCTTGAACTCATTCCAATCGAACACCGAAAATAAAACAAAAATAATTACAAAATCGAAAATTTATTTTGAGATTTAATCTCATTTTGTTTTCATTGTATAGGGTTTTTCCTTTGTCATTAGCCTCGCGCGTTAGTAATCAACACGAAGATAGCGTTTGAATGCGTTCCAACTACAGAGTCGAGAAAAACATTTCTAAAAAAAAAACCCAAAATTAAGTTTTAGAATCTAAATTTATTTTGGTTTTCAATGAAAATCATTTTCCATTCACCTTTAGCCGCAAACACCACAAATCTGCAGTAAACCACTTCATGGACTCCTGCCAACCAAAAACCCAAAAAAAAAACTCTAAAAAATAACCCAAATTTACTTTTTAGCTAACAATTTCATTTTTTCCATTTCCGTAAAAAAATATATTTCCAAAAAACCCAAAATTTCGTTTTAGGAACACATCGTATTTTTGTATCGAACCTATCGATGTTTTCGTTACCTTTAGTCTCGCAAAACAGCAATCCGCAGTAAAACTCAAAAAAATTCAAAAAATTCTTTTAAAAAATCTAAAAAATAACCCAAATTTTCGTTTTAGTTCGAAATTCAATTTTTTCCACCAACAAAACCAGCAAAGTCTTTCACAAGATTTTTCTTTTGCTATTTCGGCTCCCATACAGTGGTACTACCAGTATTCTGTAGCGCATAGAGTGGTTGCTGGTCTCGTTCCAACCCCCCGAGTTTTCCGAGTAACGATCGGTTCCCTTGCCCGGGGTACGCTGGAACGAGCGACGGTGTGTGGTAGACGCTGGTAGAGAGGCTGGTGGGTTATGCCACGTTTCCCTCTACCCTCTCAACCCAATCCCAACCCCACATCCCCTTGGTCCACTCTTCGAACCTTGTATACCTCCCTCTTTATCTCGGCTCTTCGTTCTCTTTATATACCATTCCATACACCTACATATAGTCCCATTCTATACATACATATCCATTTACATACATCCATATATACATATACATATAAATATCGACTGTTAAGAAGCATAAGGACCTATTGCCTGACTATTTACCATCTAAAAACATTGCCAGATAAGCTATTCTCTTTCTTAACCCTCGATATGTACATAACATCCACCTAAACATATATATATATATAAATATATACATGTTTACATATTTATGTATATACTTTCATCCCTTCCTAACCGACTTTACACACCTCCCACGTTATATGCAAGTCTCGTCTCTCGATATATATATATGTGTTTACATATATCTCTATATATATACATATGTAACGTATATAACGTTATATCGTCGCAGCTACGGCCGAAACCGAACACCCACGCGTCTTCCTCTACTACCCGATCTCTCTCCTCTCGAACTGCCTCTCGTACGCTGCGCCGAGCCGATTTGCGCAGTCCTCCTTCTCCTCTTTACTTCGCAACGTTTCCCTCTGCCACACCAGCTGTCCAACCGCTCTTCCTCTCTCATACGTACACACGAAAACCCTCCCTGCCTCTCTCGAACGTATTCAAAACCATTTCCAACGATTCACCGGAGACTCTCCGAAAGCCCTCCGACAAACCGTCGCGGGCATCAGTCGCGCATTCGACGCTCGGCCGCTCCGATATCGCGTTGCTCCCGGTACTGTGAGCAATGCTTCTTGTCGCGAGCTTTACTATCCTTCTTCCTTCGAAACCTGTATAACTTTTTTTTTTCTTCGTCTATCAATTTTTTTTTTAATTTTGACATTTTGTCTAAAATTACCCAAAATTATCTAAAATTATCTAAAATCGTCTAAAATTGGCTAAATCGTTAAAAAATTTTGTTTGTGGTACCAACATTTTATTTTGCGATTGTGAGTCAAATTCGGTGCTATGCGATGATTGTGATCGTGACTGGCAGTGTGCAATCCAGAAACTAAAATTGAAGAAGAAAAAAAAATTTAAAAAAAAAACAAAAAATGAGCGGTGTGAGTTTTCTCGCGGCTGTTAAGACTTTTACGCCGGGTGGCAGAAGAAGGAGGCGATGCGAGAAGCAACAGAAGACGCTGGAGCTGCAACCAGGTGGATATCAGGTGCAGCATCAGTGCGGATTACTTCAACCGGATGTCGTGCCCTCGTGGGACGGCGTACCGCCTATTACACCCCCAGCTGATTTTTTGCCACCCGGTTATAAAAAGGGAGATAGATTCACGGCAGGTGAGAAATCACTTGTGTTGAGTTAACGATGAGTGGAAAAGAGTTTTTTCCGCTGCTGTTGAATCACGAGGCGAATCACGAGGTCGAGATAGAGAGACAGGAGAGGAACTTTCTTGAGTTCAAGTTCAACAGTCGTGAAATCGATGATATCTTCTTTTGATGCGGCCTTCGCGAACGAGAAATATCTTCAATGACACATACCTTACCCCTGACCTCGGTCATCACTTGGCAGCTGTTTGGAACTTCTGAATTTGTTTGAAGGATTTTTTATTTATTTTTCAAATACTTATTAAGTTTTTTCAATTAATGAATACGATTTGTCGCATCAATTCTTTTTTTTTTTTTTCCGTAACAAAGCTTCGGTTTTGTCAAAAAAAATTTGGCGACTCATGTCGATCGTTCGTCAATTAGTAGCTTTCGATGTATTTGAATTTTTTTTTTTTTTGATTCTTTGAATATCTATTTCACTTTTTCATATTAAATGTAAAAGTTTCATCGTGTCGATTTGTTCGCAGCGAAAATTTTTTTTTCAAAAATTTTATAAACTCGAAAATCTTTTTATGAATGAATTTTCAGATTTTATAAAAAGTTCGAAAATGATCGTAGATTGTTTAAAATATAATCTGAAAATTGGTTTAGAGAAGTTTTTTTTATGAAAGTTTGCGGAGAGTTTCGATAACCAGACTATTATACAAATTCGGAAATGACTTTCAGGTTACGTGCTGTAAATCAAAGTTTTACAGTAATTGATAAATTGATGAATGTTTATATTGACATTTGACGATTTCGTTTATGCTTCGGATCTATAGAAATAGTAGTTGAAATTAATTAAATGAATTGATCTTCATACAAATGCAATATCAAAATATGAAGAGCAAAGCGTAAACGATACTAATTAATTTTGCACATTGCCTTTTAAATTTCTTTTATCGTTCACAAAAAAATACCACACTTGAAAGAGGATTATAGACTAACAGTAAAGAAGCTGTATGCAGATTTACTTTCATTGTATTTTATTTCATACATTCAATAATAATGCACAGTCAATAGTATAGAAATTGGACATCTATTGTTACTCACGATATCGACAAATACGAATTAAATAATAGACATCGTATTCACGTTCCAAAACTAAGCAAATTTTTCCTTTCCTATATTTGTCCCAAGTGCATAGTTTCCAAGTTACTCGCGATCAAAGTTTCCAGCCAATGAGAGAAGCGCGATGCGCGTTTCCGATCGATCTGATTCGCTCACAACTTCGATCGCTCGTAACGCGAAAACTACGAATGATAGAAAAATATTTCAAAGGAAAAGTTCGTTCATTTTTCCCCCATAAATATGATTACCCATCTTTTGAAAAAAAAATTTCGCCGAGACGCGGATGATGTTCGCGGCTCAAAAATGAGCAAACTTTTCCTTTGAAATATTTTTCTCAAGTCGAAACTTTTCGAGTTACGAGGGAAACAAGAAATCGTCCAATGGGATCGATATTCGATGCGCGTGCCATCTATCGGTCGCCTCTCATTGGTTCAAACTTAATTTACTTGTAACTCCGAAACTTGGCGCTTTAGAAAAAAACTTTAAAGGAAAAGTTTGTACGATTTTCAACGGCGAATACCATTCTACACTTTGATTCCGAGTTTTTTTTCAAATCGCCTTCTTTAAAATACTTTTTGGCAAATTTCGAAAAAAAAAATTTACATTCGCATTATTCATTCCATTAAAAATAAATTAGTTTCTCATCGTCAACGAGTTAACCCGCAAAGATTGCCACAAGACAAATGAGTAAAATAATCGTTTGTCGCATAGCTCGAGCCTTGCCATCTCTGACCCGAATATCTTATTTACATCTATGAATAGATCGTTAGATCGGGAAAATTCATTCTGGCGCCTTGAGTCACGTTTTCCCTCCCTCCGTGACGCTGGGGGGCGCAGCGTATATCCCCGCGGCATCTCGAACATTGTACTTGACACTAACGTCCGTCGTGCGCGCGAGAACCCAAGCGACGCTTCGGCGAAAAGTTGCGTTAGACATTTTTTGGCACGAGACGAAAAACCAACCTAATTCTCGTATCTCACCGATCGCTCGGTGACTCAGAAACAAATTTGAAAAAAAGAAAAATCATTGTAAACAAAATGTTTTTCTTGTATCGAAGAATGTAAATGCAATTTTTTTGTCATCCCAAAATTTTTCGCGGTCACGGACGCGTTTGGGTGTCTCGCGGTGTAAAAATGGCATATGGGTCAGGGCCGTCGGTATCACGCGGAAATAATATGGTCGAAGAGGGCCGCGTGCCGTTCGAGATTCGTCACCCAATAAAATTCTTCTACGGACTCTCTTCGCGTTCTCTCTCTATATATATACTTGAAAATATACATGTATATATACTTTCGAGAGTTTCTTAGATCGAGTTGCTCGTATCTCGAGCAACGCGGTTGTTTTTCCACCCGCAGCGTCGACCGCGGCGCTCGAATTTATATCGGAATTTTCGCGCGATCCGCGCGTCTCCGAGTGACCGCGTCGTCTTGACGAAGGAATGCAATTTATGGCGTCAAATGAACGGAAACAGAACTGCGAGTAAAAAAAAAAATTGAAAAAAAAGTTTAAAAAAAATATATATTTAGGAATTTTTTGTTCCATTTGGCATTTTTTTTTATTCTTCTCCCACGCGAAAACACATGCCATTCCCGCTCTCGCGCACAGTTGGAATTTCATTGGCACGTTTCCAAGGCTACCTCAGCGCACAGGGGGGATAATGGGTGCCTGGGAAACATTGAATATCCGTAAATTTCCTCACGAACACGGATAACTAGTTATAGAGGAAGGATGAGAATAGATATATATAGTAGCCGTTCATCAACGAACGTCGATAATTAGTGTTAGATGACAATTATCGATATCCGATGGCCGATTGTATCTCATCGTACTGGTTACGTTAGCGTAGGCGTATATTACGCTCGCTATGCTATACATGAATTCTAAGGAACAATGGATTCCTGCAGCGAAAAAATCAACTGGCGAAAGAAATTAAAATCGATAATCGATTAAGTAAAGAATCATTCAAAAAATGAAATGTAATAATAATAATAATAATGAAATTATAATTTGAAGAAAAAAAAAAGAGATTATGTGAGAAAATAATACGAGAAATTTTTATACATTTTTTTTTTTTTTATTATTTTTATAATAAATAAATTGTACTAAATATTTCGATTTCGTTGGGAATAAATAATTAAATGAACAATTTAAAAAAAAATTAAATAATACAACAATAGTGTTATTAATAAAATAATAAATTGAACCAAAGAAAATATATAAATAAGACACTTTTAAAATTTTTTTTTTTATTCTTTTTTTATTCATCGTAACCTTTGAGATCGCGGAGAAAAAATAAGGTTCGTTTAGGAAGCGTCAATTAAATTAGACTAACGGAGTATAAATACGGAGTGTCGTTTAAATAATGAAAGAGAATCAAACGACAATGGATCACAACAATTCACTTTAAAACTCATTATTAATAGACGATAATCGAAAGCTCCATTATGAATGATAATTGTTCACTGCAGAATTTATTTTTCATTCGGAATCGTGGAGAATTTAATCAACGAAAACAATTGTTACTCTATAATATTGATTCATGTTAACTCCGCAATTATATTAATTGATAAATTACGAATAATTAACCGCTAACGAGCGATAATTCTTTATCACCAATTTATCAGTAATTCAAACGTTTCGATTCGATTAATAATTTTAGTTGTCGCGAAATGTGATTAACGTTTCGACGAGAATAACGCCACCGATACGATAATTGTTACCGATTTTAATGATCAATTACATTTATTCAAAAGTTTCATTATATTTTAACACCAAATGAAATAGTTTTTCAATGTATTAAACATCGAAATGTAACATCGATTATTTCTAATTGATTCCGAAACAAAAACAATAATTTAGTTTGCAAATTAAATCAAATAAATCGCTAATAATAATAATTTTGTTACGAAAAAAATTTCGGAATTTCGAACGTTTTCGGAAAAATTTATTTTTACAGTATCTTTTGAAGTTAAAAAGGTGTAAAATAGTTAAAAATGGAAAAAAAAAATTAAAAAATTACGAAAAAAAAAGGTTATAATTCGGCAGCTTACCGATAAAAATTTGTCACCATTTTTAAATGTTTTTTTTTTGTTGTTTTTTCTTTTTTGAAAATAGAGCCGAAGAAGGAAAAGACTGATCAGCAGCAGAGCGGTAATGGAACGTTATCGGGGAACGGTGACGGTTCGACGTGTGGAGGAAACGTGGGTTCGGGGACCACCGGAAATCAGGGCTCCGGCGGTGGTCCTCCACAATCCGGAGATCAACAAAAACCCAACAGGCCAAACACTCTCGACGCCTCCAGGATGATATCCAGGCGGATGATGATGTTTGGTACGTAAAAAAAAAAAAAAAAAACCATTTTGAAAAATGAAAATTTTCACATCGCGTTGTCGCAATTTTATTCATAAATATTTACGAGTATTACGAATAAAAATAAAAATTACACATTTTTTATTTACCGCAATTTCTGAAATAAAAATCACGATAACTTTTTTTTTTATTTAAAAAATTTTAATTCTAAATTTTGTTAATTTCAAAATAAGAATTGTAATTTTTTTTTTTTTTCAACACTTTTAGCAATTTTAATGAAATTTAAATAAATTTTTGTGAATTTATGAGAAATAGGAATTGTATGATTTTTTGAGATAATTTTTTTTTTTATTAAATTTTTGAGATAAAAAAAAAAAGAATGAATTTTAATTAACGAATCTCGTTAATTTGCACGACAGAGAAAGGCGGTCTGCAGCCAACGGCGGAGGAGCAACAAGCGATCGAGAGATATATGACGCCTCTGCCACCGCACAATAACACGCTAATGCTCTCGGAACTTCCGGAACCGCCGATACCGCTCAGCGAGATCGGACCTATTCCACCACCTCCTATGTTCAGTTCGCCGAGTCCCACGTTACTCGCGAGGCAACGACAGCAGCAGCAAATGCAACAGCAACAGATGCAGCAAAACGCTATGCCGGGAATTGTCTGGGATTGCGAAGAAGATGGTCAGTGATACTATATACACTTTAATAAATTTTATACATTTTTTTTTTATTTATTTTTTTTTTTGTTACAAATTTTTTTCGCAAAATAGTCTAAAAAAAAAAAAAAAAACTTCTAGAAATACTTTTTTAGAGATATTTTTATGCAAAAAACATACCAAAAAAAAATTAAATAAATTTTTTTGAAGAATAGTAAAAAAAAAAACAAAAAATCACTAAAAATACTTTTTCACGAATGTCCTTCGAGAAAAATACTTTTCCGAGAATTACTTTTCTAAAAAAAAATCCTAATTTTTTATCTGAAAGATTTTTCGTTCGGTGTTTTTTAATAAAAAAAAAAAAAAAAAAAAATAAACATTTACAGACGACGAGGAAATCGACGTCGAGGAGGAAGAGGATAGTTTGCGGGGATTCAGGTTCTCGCAGGCAGATCCTAATATCGACACGTCGCGCGTCGAGGAAATACCGGCTAAGGAGCCAAAGTTTCACGCGATGCCATTGAAAAGCGCGTTGAAAAAGAAGGGACCAGGAAGCGCTCCGGGAACACCGCAAAATACTCCGACACAAGAAAATCGGCCGCTGACGCTACGTCAGGAGCTTCACGCCTCCTTTAAGTAAGGATTTCAAATCCATTGTCACGTTTTCTTTTTCCTCCTTTTTCTCCTTTTCTTCTCTTTTTTTTTTCTTTATCGCTCTCCTCTCCATTTAAATTTTATTCTCATTCGCTTTGCGAGTGAACGGAAAATCATAGGAAATTCGTCCTCAAGCCTCCGCTCTCGGCGACACTTTGTGAAAATCCGAGAGGGAAAAGAGCAGACGGAGAGAGACGGAGAAAGAGAACGGATGTGTTCGCGAGTCCTTGAAGTTTCCTTCGTCGATATTCCAACTGTCGCGAGAGAGAGAGAGAGAGAGAGAGAGAGAGAGAGAGATAGAGAGAGAGACGGAAGTTTCCCAACGCTCGCCGTTTCGTCGTCCGTTTAATTAACCATTTTCTCTCTCCGTTCTCTTTCTATATATCCGCACCGCCGATGGCTCTCGACTTTGTAAGAGTGAACTAAAAAAAAAAAGGAAAAAAAAAAAAAAACGGTGAATGAAAATAAAAGAAAGAAAAATAGCACCGAGACACGGGGATAATTAAATTCGTCGCTTGCTGAGATCCCTTTTGACTCGAGTGATATTCGGCTAATTTTATCGGAATTTCTCTTCTCGCGTTGGTGAAAAAGAACAAAAAAATTTACATCTATTCGAGGAGTCGCGAGAGTTCCTTTTTTTTTTTTTTTTCTTTTTTTTTGAGATTCTCCGCTAAGCTGCTTTATTCTTTTTTCATCGACGGCGCTTTTCTACGGCTTTCGTTATCGATCCTTCGCGACAATCGATTGCTAATAATGATGAACAACGATGCAACTCGAGACTCGAGAATAATTAAATTCATTTGGCTCTGTGGGTTCTCGAGATTCTCGTCAAATTCAATCGCGAATATCGAGTTTCAAAAACGAAAAAAAAAAAAAAATCCAAATAATGAAACAAAAAGGATCGATAAAATCTAAAAAACGAAAAAAAAAAAAAATCAGTAAAAAACAAAAATAAAACGAAGAAAACTCATGCGGAATTGTGAATTCTCGAGATTTGCTAATTGCAATCGTCATTTAAAAAAAAAATAAAAAAAAAAAAAAAAACGGAGTTACAAAAAATAAAAAATGTTTAACAAAAATAAAAAGTGAAAAACTCAACTCAATTTTTCGATTCTCCGACTTCGTGAAATTCAATAGCAATATCCGCGATGAAAAAAAAAAATGGTAAAACGAAGTAAAATAAAAATGACAACGAACAATGATAATAAAAAGAACAGATTCGGCTGATTTTATCGGAATTTCCGATTCGGTAAAAAAAAAAAAATTGAAGATTTATTCGAGAAATTCGAGAATTTTTTTTTTTTCGAGAATCCAAATTTGTTTCCTTTGTGTCCTTTGTTCCCCGTCGTTTTCGTGTGTATGTCTCGACGTCATTATCAATTCTCGAAACACAGCATAAAGTTCAATCACTAGTAAAGCATCGATATTTTGTTTCTTTTTTTCTTATGCTTAACAGAAGGCCGCCGTTGAGGCCGCGGATGAGAATATGGTAAATTCCGACCTGTTGGTCTTCTTGATAAATAATTTACGCATGCAGAATGAAAAAAAAAAGAAAAAAACTATAAGATAAAATAAAGCGAATGAAAAAAATTTTTTTAAATTAAAAAAACAATATCCAGTGAAGTTGTGAGTTTGTGAGAAATTCGGAGCGCCGATGGCATGATATCTGGAGAACCAAAAAATGTTCGTGAATTTTTTTTTTTTTTTTTTTCTTTTCTCAAGCGAATTATTAAGCATAATAAAAAAATCAGAGAAAAAAAATCCACTTAGAGAATTTCATAATTATTTTCCATTGCCATTTTCTCTCATTAAAAATACGCATAAATTCGAAACTCATTAAAATAAAAAAAAAAAAAAATTGCGAGTAATAAAAATTCGATATTAAACTTTTTTCCAATTTTTATTTATGACGAAAAAAAAATTTAATAAACTTCCATTTTAATTGGGAATTATTCTTTTTTTCGCGAAAAATGAAAAACAGATAATCAAATAATTTTTACGATTTTGTTACGGCTTCAAAGGAAAAATCCTTAGAAATTTTTTAATTTTTTTTCGAATTTTTTAAAAGAAAGTTTCGTACATTTTTTTTATTTTTTTTTTCATTGCATTGGAGAAAAAAAAATGGTAGAATAGCTCATCTATCGTCAAGTAGCGGAACATTGGTTCACTGGTCATCAAATCCGTCGCCGTCATTGAAATCAACAAACGCACATAACACACGTTGTTGAAATCGCAACGGCGCTTATTGACAATTGTATTCGATTATATAATTTGCAGCAGTCGACCGGTGCGTTTTGGATTGGCGTTACCGTGTACACCGGAGAACAAGGAGAACGCGAGACCGTACGTAATACGCGAGGATTCCGACGATTCCAGCGACGGTCAGGTTCTCTACAGGGATGATTACGACGACGAGGAGAGTGAGTTGATTTTTCATTTTGAATCCATCAAATTGAGAAAAAATAACATTGTAGGTATGTAACATGGAAACAAAACAAAACAAAAAATCATTTTAAACGTTTTTGTTTGTAAAGTATATTTCCCTCGTGGTTTTTATTCGCATTTTTAATCCAAATAAACCGGAAACCAAAAAAAAAGAAAAAAAAAATAGAAACGACGATATTGAAATTAAAAAAAAAATGAAATTATTATAATAAAAAATAAGAATTGTCTATACGAAATGTGCAAAAAACATTTTTTTGCACAAATATAATGTAAAATTTTTTTTTTTTAATTACTAACAAATGAAAATAGACATCCGAAAAAAATCGACAAATTCTTTTCATATAAAAAAAAAAAAAAAAAATGTCCGATAATTGATCAAAGAATTTTTCATAGTTAACGAATTCATCAATAACTATTCCGGAATTCTGATTATCTAAAATTAATTGTTTTCAGAATTTTTAGTGTTGTTGATTTTTTAAAATCATTTTTATCGAAGATTTTCTTCAAAATCGAATTTTTCTTCGAATTTTGATTCATATAAATTAAATTCTAATGCGAAATTCGAAGCGAAAAACCGGCCGAATTTCGATGGAAATATACTATACAACAGAACCGGAAGTAAATTATCACGTTGAATTTTTTCTTTTTTTTTTTTTTTTTTTTTTTCAATTCCTCTTTTAAAATTAATGATAACATTTTCCGAAATCGATCGATCGATAAAAATCGATAGCAATAATTTTTCTACGCGTCTCGTTCGTCTCTCGAAGTATTGTTTGTAAAATCCTCTCTTTCTCTCTCTCTTTTCTTCTCAATATTTACCTATCCATCTTACTTCGTCGAATAGCATCGCCAACCTTCGGAAGAATCAGATACTAATTATACAACTCGTAGAATTTTCTTCGTATACTCGTGCGCCCACACGACTCCCCAGCGCCGTGACTCGGCAGCGTGTGTTTCTTCTTTCTCCTTCTTCTTCCTCTTCTACTTCTTCTTCTTTCCTCACCTCGTCTCGTCTCCCTGCGGTTTCTTCTTCTTCTCACTCTCTCACAAACACCTTGAAGTTTATATTAATCCACCGAAGATAGAGCTCTGGCGAGCTTTTCAGTACGTTTCGGAGCGTTGTTCGCAACGTATCGATTCATTTCGAACGATCGTTTTATCGAACGAATTCGATTTTTTTTTTTTTTTTCATTATTAATTTTAAAAAATCGTCGAGTAATTTTTTTTTTGTTTCGGTGTCAATAAAAATCGCATTGTAATTTTTTTTTTTTCGATATCAATAAAAAACGTGTCGGAATTTTTTTTTTTTCGTTATCAATAAAAAACGTATCGGATTTTTTTTTTTTTTCGTTATCGATAAAAAACGTATCGGAATTTTTTTTTTTTTCTTTTTTTTTTCGATAAAAAGACGGGGAATTTATTTTTATTTACTTCTTTCTTTGACATCGATACTCTTTGGTCGGAAATGAGAGAATGCTGTCGATTTGGATGGCGACACTGTCGTTCGCCCGTTCGACAATCGAGCCGATCGATCGATTTCCGTACATTCAACGAACCATCAATCGTTCAGCGTTTAACGAGGGTATATAATAAAAAAGAAAAAAGAAAACTTCGCATGAAAACATTTTTTTTTTTTTTTTTTTTTTTTTTTGGAAATCAGAAGAATGAAAAGTGAAACTGTGTTTACCTCTGACTTTGTTATTTTTTTATCAATTTGTTTTTTTTTTTTTAGTTTCTTTTTAGAATATTTTGCGAATGGGATTATTATGGATTAATTAAAGATATTTGTTCGACAGGCCGACTCGCTGCGAAAATAGCGCGAAAGGAATCGCTTTCGCTGAAACTGGCGCTCCGACCCGATCGACAAGAACTCATTAATCGCAACATTCTTCAGATACAATCCGACAATGAGAGACAAGAGTCGAAAGAGGCGATTGGTGCGCGACTCATCAGGTAAAAAAAAAAATAATAATAAAAAACAATTTTTTCTTCTTTATACGTAACAAATTTTTTTTTTTTTTTTTATTTCAAATTTCGAAGTTTCATATGCGCACTTCGATTTTTAAACGCTTAAGAACCGCGATACTGTTTTCCCAAATTTATTGTTATATTCATTGCGGCAAATAGTGCGCTGAAAAAAAAAAAAAGGATTTTCGGATTCGCAAGGAATTTTTTATTTTTATGTTTTAATTTCAATTAAACGTTTGAATAAATGAATGCAACGGTATTTATCGAAATAATCGAGAATATTTTTGTCGATTTATTATTGGTTTACCGATTGGGGTTTTTCGCGGTTTTAAATCGGTAGCTATTTGCGATAATCTTCGATAGCGACGAATATTGAATTTTTTTTTTTTTTTTTTTTTTTTTTACTAATAACCAATATTCGGCTCGTATCGAATCTAAAGCTGATATCACATTTCCGCTCAGCGTAAAAAAAAAAAACATAAAATTCTGTTATCCGGAATATTTTTATAGAATTTTCCATCGTATTAAAAAAAAAAAAAAAAATCGAAGTAATCTACTTGTCGCCCTTTTCTTTTCAAGTTTTTTATCGGCTCTAGAAAATCGCATCAGAAATTCTAAAAATTATTGTTTTTCGTATTTTCCAAAAATTAAAAAAAAAATAGAAAAAAAATTGAAATTTAGTTATAACATTTGATGCAACGATCGCAGTAAATGAATTAAAGACTTCGTTCCGAGGCGAGAATCGTTCAGACGATAATCAGCGCTTGTAGAGCGGAAAGCAATGTGTGAATCACTTGTTTGTTGTATCCTCGAGTCTCAACAACTTCTCGAACCTCTGACCCCCCCGTTGAGAATTGGCGCTTCTAACGCACTCGTCGTCGGCATCGTCATTGATTTCTCTCGTGTTGCCAACACGATTGATACTAATACCGATGGAATAGTCTCATTCATCGAGAACTCAAAGCTTATTAACCAACGAGCGTTCTTTGTGTTTCAGGCGGCTGAGTATGCGACCGACTCAGGAGGAACTCGAGGAACGTAACATATTAAAAAGTAAGTAAAAAAAATAAATAAAAAAAAAAGGAAATTCACTTCGATTGCTTAAAGAAACGTCTCATGTACTCAAATTTATAGAATAATTCTGCGAATAATTATGATAATTTTTATAATTAAAAAAAATAAAAGTAGTATTCGGCAATTTCAGGTCGAAAAGTGCATTTTATTTTTTTATATCGGTAAAAAAAATCGCATAAAAAATCCCATGTATTTGATTGTTTGTACGGATGTTCTGATTATGTAGAAAAAATTCTAAGTCCGAATATAACAATGTGGCGAATCAGTTTCATTTTTATTGAATATCTTTTTTAATTTTTTTTTTGTATTTTTAAAAAATAACAATTCTCTTATAATTTTCGTTATTAAAGGCGTAATTTTTTTTTCGAGTCATCAGAACACTATTACCATCAAACAATTACGTGGGATTAAGTGACATCATTTTTTTTTTCATCGATAAAAAAAATGTTAAGTTCTTTGCCTGCAATCGCTATACCGGCGATTTTTTTTTTTTTTTTAATGCGTTTTATTTTATTTTTTTGCCGTAAAAAAAAATTATCAGGTGCATAGAACTTCATTGAAAACGTTTTTCAATAAAACTCATTCGCTTTTCTTTTATTTTTTTAGAGCAAAGCCCGGCGGAGGAGAAGAAACAGAAGGAAGAGAAGAAACGTTATCTTCTACGAAAGTTGAGCTTTCGACCGACGGTCGAGGAACTTAAAGAGAAGAAGGTAAAAAAAATTATAAAAAAAATCAAAAGCGGGTAACTACTTATTAAAATGTAATGTCGGAACCATTGCGCCACAGAATTTTTTTTTTTTTTTTTTTTCAAAAAGGGCGAAAAATTTAAACTCAAAGTTCGCATTCTTACACTTTTTTTTCTCCTATCGAATTTATTTTTTAAAACCAATACTTTAAACAAAAAAAAAATCCTATGTGAAGCAATAAAAAATTTAATTTAAAGTACAATCGGTTGAGAATTTCGTCTATTTTACGACTTTTAAAATGAAATTCGCAAGAAATATTTTTAACATGACGAAGTTTAAGAATAATAACGAGAAAATGAAGAGAAAACAAATCTTTACTTAGTTATTTGGAATTAAGAAAAATAAAAGGAAAATCGAGAATTACGTCTGTTTGACGAGAAATTTTACAATGTATTTTTTTTTTTCTTTTTTCGTAGATTATTAGGTTCAACGACTATATCGAGGTGACACAGGCGCACGATTATGACAGACGAGCTGACAAACCGTGGACCCGTCTGACGCCGAAGGATAAGGCAGCCATAAGGAAGGAACTGAATGAGTTTAAGAGCTCTGAGATGGCAGTTCACGAAGACAGTCGACACCTTACCCGGTATAATAAATGGATTTATTAAAAAGAAAATATCGGTTTTCCACTCGATAACGTATAAAATTTTAGTATTCTCAGCGCGTTTTCATCAATTTCAGAAATTTAACGTAATTTACCATTTTCTTTTTTTTTTACGACAAAAAAACTTTTTTTTTCACACTTTTTTTTTTTTTTTTTTAATATGTAGAATTCTGTATGTCAAATTGTACAGAAAAAAATCGCATCAAATTTCAAGTGAAATAAAAAAAAATTATTAAAAATCGAATTCTTAAATTAAATTTTTTTAAAATCAAATTAAATGTTTAATTTCAATTCTTTTTTTCGAATCAAATCAAATAAAATGTTAATTGGTATAATGAAATTTTAAATTGAAAAAATTGTATTTACATTTTGATATTTATGAATTTTTAATAAATATGTTTTTTCCTCAATTTTTTGTCGACAGGTTCCATAGGCCATGACAATCGCAATGTGTAGAGGTGTTAGAGTGTAGTGCGGTTTTGTTGGTCGGTACGTCAATCGTCCGACGTCGTTATTTATTCGACGAGCATCTGACACGATCGCGTTGACGAAAAAAAAAAAGCGAAAAAAAAAAAAAAAAAAAAAAAACGGAAAATCCAAGAAAATAAACGCTTTTCGCTGAATTCTCTCAACGAGAATGCGAAAATTTTTCGATCAACCGATGGCGATTAAGTTTTGACCGGGACGCTGCGGACCACGTTTCTGCAATCGTCGGCTACAATCCACAAAGACCGTCGATGACAACGACGACAATGAAAAAAAAACAAAAAAAAATTAAAATAAATAAATAAAAAAGAAGAAAAGCAAAAAATAAATTAAAAAAAATTTTAACCCGAGGCAAACGTCAGCGTCCCAACCAGCTGCCGGCTTTCACGTCGGCGAAAGATTGTGATAGGGTGGACTCGCCCCTTCGTGTCCTCCTCAAAAAAAAAAAAAAAAAAAAAAAAAAAAAAAAAAAAAAAAAAAAACAAAAAAAAAATTACAAAAAACAAAAAAAAAATGGTCAATGGTCGGGCCACTCGCTCCGATTATTGAGTGCTCTTGGCTCGAAAACCTCCTCCTCTCTCTTCACTAAACTCTGAAAAACTTATCGAGACAAACTTGAAAAAAAAAAATAAAGCAAAAAAAAAAAAAATTGCTGAAAAAAATAGAAATACGTAAAAGAGAGGAATGAAAAGAAAAATATCGAGAGGGAGAGCATATTTTATCATCCCCCCGTTGCGATTCGACTCGCAATCTCGTTTTACTCTCTCCACGCCGTCGTGCGCGTTAAAAATACCCCAAAGAACGAACAAAAATAAATAATAATTAAAAGAAAAAAAAACATAAATAAATGAAAAAAAAAAGAAAAAGAAGAATCCAACATTTTTTTAAAAATCATTGACCACGAATCTTATTATTTTTTTTTTTCTTAATTTTATTGCTCATTGTATTATTATTGTAATCTATTCGTCGATTCCGCGACTCTGCGACGCCGAGTTACGCTGTTACATTCACCAGAGAAACAAAAAAAAAAAAGAAAATAAGGAAAAAAGAATAATTAATAATGATAATCACGTTTACGATTAATCGTCGATCGAAGATGAATTTGGCGAGGGGTTGCGATTTTTTTTTTTTTTTTTTTTTTTTTCGAGGCGTAAGTGTGCAGATTTTGAAAAAAATAGCTTGTCTAATTATTTCGAGAGAAAAAGTTCTAATTTTTTTCTACTGAAAGAAATTATTTCCCGATGTTAATTTATTCGATAAAAGATCTTTTTTTTTTTTCAGTTTTTTCGACTCAATAATCCATAATTACGCAATGAAAAAAAAACCGCAAATTTAAAAAAAAAGAAAAAAAAATTTGTTCGCTTTTCTCTAAAATTAATTTCCGTTCGAAAAATATAAGTAACGATTTTCTCTCCGTAATAAAATAGAATCATTTTTTTCTCCGAGAAAAACTGATAAAAACAATTTTTTCAAATTTCACTGCAAATTTTCATCTCGAAAAAAAAAAGAAAAAAAAAAAATCGCCGAAGCCTCATAATTAATAACGCATAACGCGATGCGTGCAATTTGTATTTGTACAGAACTCATCGAGTGTAGTTGAAAAAAAAAATGAGAAAAAAAAAAACAGAAATATAATTTAGTGACCATTGTCGATGATTGTTGTTATGTTGTCGTTATCAGTTAATATTATTCATTATTATTATTATTATTATTATTATTATTATTATTATTATTATATTATTATTATTAATTAATTAATTATTATTACAATTGTCATAAAATATTGCTATCGAATCACGAGCTCCGATTTTACGACAACGAACGCTCGCAAGTTTCACTCGTCCGCCTCGTCGCTAACTACTATACACGAGGACCTCTGTGCGTTAATAAAAAAAAAAAAAAAAAAAAAAACAACAATAAACAAAAATATAATCGTGAAAAACAAAATATATATATATATTAGCGAGATACGTTTTTAGGAGCAATAAAATTTTTACCCTTCTCTCAAAAAAAAAAAAAAAAAAAACAACAAAAATGCTTGTGGGGTCCTCGAGATACTGCGCGATGTGTATCGCACATCGACGTTCCGGGACGGTGAGGAGACGCGAACGCGCGCGTTGTTCTTTTACGATACGGAAGCCAATGAATGATCAGTCGATTCAACAAATGAACTGTTCGGAGATAAATAATTTCTGTAGTTAATTTTAATTATTTTCGTACGGGAAATTTGTTCAACGGGAACGAAGAATTTTATAGTATCCAATCGATGATATCAGTTCCTCGGAGAGTTATGAAAATTTTGAGAATTATGAAAATTCTGAGAATTACGAAAATTCTGAGAATTATGAAAATTCTGAGAATTATGAAAATTCTGAGAATTATGAAAATTCTGAGAATTATGAAAATTCTGAGAATTATGAAAATTCTGAGAATTATGAAAATTCCGATAAATATTCAGAATTAATAAAATTCTTTAAATTATGAGATTCTTATTCTGAGGAAAAAGTTAGTGGAATAGCATCCGTTCGATGAAACGATATTCATTCGTTGAAACATTTGTTCGCTCGTTGGATCTGTGGAATAATTTTTTTTCGCGAGAGAATTTAATAGTTTGATGGACAATCGATTTATCCAGCGAGAGCGATCGATTGCGATGGTTTGATTGTGAAAGCTGTTTTTTTTCTGTTCCTCGCATCAAGCCGAAGGAAATTCTTATCCTTCTCTTTGGCTGATAGGATCGTCGAGATTTTTATTTTTCTTCTCTTTGGCTGATAGGATTATTGCCGATGGGATAATTTCGTAACTGAGATAAAACGAACGAAACGTAAATCAATAAAACTATTAACTGCAAGGAAAGTGCCGCAATTTTTATTATTTTTCAAAATTTCGCGAAGTTTTTCGAAGAATTCGAAAAAAATGAAATAAAAACTAAAAAAAAAATTTTTTTTTTTTCGTTTTCAATTACGTATTTTACGATACAAAAATTATGTTTAATCGGCACAATTTCCATTTCGTAAAAAAAAAAAATGAAATTCGAAAAAAATGTGAATCTTCCATTGCAGGTAACTGTTTTATCATACGATTCCGATCGCATCATTCCGCTGGGATTGTTCATTACGATTCGCGCATAATTTTTTTTTTACTCTCGTCACTTTCGATTAATTAGAAAAATCGATCGAGAATTGTTTTCGCGTCGAGTAAAAAAGATTTTCATCGAAGAAAATTGCGCCTAAATTAGACCGATGGTATAGACATTTTTTTTTCTTTCATTACGACAAAAATTAAAAAAAAATTAATGGATCGATTAAATAAAGAATGCAATTTTCCTCGAAGAAAATCTTCGCGATTTTCCTGCGCAACAATTTGACGCGACCTCACGAAATTCTTAAACAAAACATATATCTATATATATATGTATATATCTGATTCTCGTGTAAATATATATAAAATACAAACAAAAAAAATATATATATACCATATATATAAATATATGCAATGTTTCAAAGAGGTGTTTCTTGTGATTGCTTCACGCATACGAATTCTAATATAAAGAAAAAAAAAATATCTAACAACCGCAATAAGATTTACCAGACTGCTATTGCTGCTTACATGACGAAAAAAAAAAAAACAAAAAAAAAATCCAAAAAAAAAGAAAACGACGATCACGAATACTCGTAGAAATTAATTTTAACGAAATTATCAAAAAGAAAAAAATGCGTTCCGAAGCAAAAAAAAAAAAAATTGATACACCATTAAAAAAAAAAACGTAACATAGAGATGATGTATAAAAAAAAAAAAAAATAGATCTGAAAAAGATAGCGATGTTGCAGTGTAGTTGGTGCACTTTTTAGCACAAAAAGTAATAAATTTAAAGAGAAATTAAAAATTCAAAAAAAAAAAAAATAAACAAAAAGTTGGTATTTTGCGTACAAAGAAATAGTAAATGGAGTTAAAAGAAGAGGAATCGAAGCGACGTAAATGGAGAGTAAAGAGAGATAGAGGAATTTGCCGAACGAGAGAAAAAAAAAAAACGAAAAAACACGCCGAGAGTGCAGAGAAGAGGCAAATTTGTTCTCCGATCTCTTTTTTTGGAAAAAAAAAAAAAAAAAAAAAACAAAAAACAGGCCAAAGGAGCGTAAATCCTCCGAACCGCATAACCTTTACGTGTATAGATATTAAAGTGATTAATCTGAATAATAATAATAATAATAATAATAATATTAAAATAATAATAATAATGATAATGATTAGGCGAAAAAAAGAAGAAAAAAATGGTATCTATAGCGACCATTTCACGATAATAATCCGTGCAAAGTCGCGGAGGAAACGTTTCGATTGATTTTACTCGGAGTTTGAAATACAAAAAAAAAGAAAAAAAAAAAAATGCGACGATTGGATTGGATTTTAATGGGCTTTTTACCGACACGAATTCGTACGTTAAATCGTCGAGTTATTGGACGACGAAGTGAATTTGAAAAAAAAAAAAAAAAAGGTATGAAGAATAAAAAAAAGTGGGGGATTCGAAACGAGTTATCGATGAATCCGTTTTAGCGACAAGTTTGACGGATAATTTATTGATCGATTTTTTATTCGTCCTGAAAAAAAAAAAATAAAAGAAAAATCTGATGGACCGACGAGTTTCCAATCGCGAAGTCCGAATCGATTAAATTCAATCCGAGAGGTTTTAATTTTCGACATTTCTATGACACCGAAAATGGATTAATAAATTCGCGTTTATATTTTTCGCAATATTTACCTTCAAATTGATAGACGAAAAAAAAAAAAAAAAAAAATTATAAAATTTCGATCTCCTAATCGATAAATTCCGCGTACGAGAAAATGAAGGTAAACACTTTTTTCAAGTAAAAAAAAAAAAAAAAAACACATTTTTCTCGGAAAAAATCTTCGGAGATGGAAATTTCATAAAATTTTTTATCGATTCAATAAAATTTCCGACAAACTCGCGAAAATTCAACGACGGTGAAGAATGAGAAAAAAAAGTTATTGAAACCGAACGAATTTTTCAAAAAATTCGGGGATAAAAAAAAAGAAACCTGTCTCTCGATTGTTCGATGCACCCTAATAAATCTTCAATTATCGAAGTATCGCGGTGTCATAAAAGATAATATAGAAAAACACAAAAAATAATAAAAAAAAAAAAAACACAAGTTAAGCAAAAATAAAAAAAAAATACTATATATATATTAATCCACTGTCATACAGGGTTATACTTTCTCGACTGCCGCTTTCTGTCACTCGATGTGCAATCTCGTGTAGTTTAAGCTGATTAAAACGAAAGATTGAAGAATTAAAAAAAAAAAAAAAAAAAAAACGAAAAAAAAATAACTAAAAATAAAAGTAAATAAATAAATAAGAAGGAGGAAACTAAAAACAAAAGAAAAAAAAACTAAAAAAAAAAAAAAAATGAGATCATAGAAAGAACCCGATGTCGAAACTTCCAAAATTAGTACGACGACTAATAACGACGATTTAATGAATCGGTTCATAAAGTTTAGCAACCGATCGCCAAAGTCTTGTGTACGAAGCTGAAAACCCGTTTTTCCCTATAAAAATGGTAGAAAAAAAAAAAAAAAAAAAAAGAAATTACAAAACCCCTTCCCCCACCTCCCCGACCCACTGTATTATATCGAGAGCAAGAAACCCGTTAATCTTAAGGTTATCATGTATATACTATAACTATTGATTAATTAATGAATTAATTAATTAATTATTGTAAACGTAAACTCAACTCGATCGGCAACTCTTACGGAAGAGAGTTGTATATTTTTTTCTCGTCGAATCAACGGCAACGGGACACGAAAGCCGTGAGAAAAAAAAAATATGGAAAAAAAATTACGAAGAATACGCAAACGGGAGTTTTAAAGATCGAAAAAAAAAAAAAAAAAAAAAAAAAAAAAAAATGAAAGGAGAGGAAGGAATGCAACAACAAAAAATATAAACATTTCCTTTAATTTCTCTTCGTTTTTAATTATATATATATTTTTTTTTTGTTATTAGTTTGTATGCAACTAAGGATTATCGCAATTTATTGTATTATCATTGAGATACTGTAACAAACAAAATACTGTTAACTATTCTTAAAACAAAAAACAATTAAAACTTTTGTAAACTGAAATGTATAGTGGGGAATCAAATTTTTCATTTTTTTTTTTTTTTTTTTTTTTTTTGAAAGGGGAATTTTATTACGTTCGATCTTTTTTTATACGAAATCTCACAGTTATTGGTTATCTATAGTTTATTCGCGGCGCTGAATAATCGACGGTGATAATGAAAAAAAAAAAAAAAAAAAATGGGACCAATTTTAGTTTTAGTATCAAATTCGCGTTGAAAATTTCGTCATCGAGATGTACCGATTGAGACGAAGAAAAATGTGATTTTTATCAATTCACAAATTACGATCGATCGTTTTCGGTATAAAATTTTGCAGGTATTTCCATCCACCAGTTAAATAATTCGGAGCTATGATTGAAATTGGCGGCGAAAAAAATTACGGTAAGCAAATGCATTTTTGTAATAACTTTTTATTATTCGTAATTTTTTTTTTTTTTTTTAATTTCTATTTTATAGTAAATTCTCATCGAACATTTATTTTTCGATGGCGCAATGTCTACCAGAAAAGAAAATGTGATATTTACCTCATTGCTTTTGCCGTAATAATTCAAATTGCAACGGTTTATCTTAAATGTGATGTGAAGAGATTTCACATGATTTTTATTAACCTTAATTATGATTCTTCGTACTCCAAGTTCGGTTCGTACTGCCGGCAGCGAAGGAGTCGAAATCTCGAAAATTTAGCTGTTCCGACGGCGTCAATGGATGAGCGTTCGACGATTCGATATTCCGGCCGAGAAGTCTCAACGGAGAAATCTTTGAAATTTTAGCATTAAACATTTTTTTTTTTAATTCGAATTTTTTTTTTTTTTTTTTTTTTTTTTTTTTCGGAAATTTTGTACGAATAATTTTTTTTCGAATTTTGTTACCTCTTTTGAAGCGTAGCGCCGAATATCTTGGCCCATGTAGAAGGCGATACGTTGGAGTCCGAAGATCGATTTCAGCCGCATTCGCGGATCCGGTTGCAAGAGTCTCCGCAAAAGATCCTTCGCAGCGTTCGATAGTTCCGTGCTGTTCGGTAAAATTACCGTTTCATCCTGCAGCGTCGTTGATGAATCTGTGCTCTCCAAAACCTGCTGTCTGTATGGATACTGAAATTATGAGACGAAAAAAAAAAAAAAAGAAATTTAACTTCGAAAATTTTACGCGTTCCCTGAAAAAAAAAAAAAATTTTGGATTTTCGAAAAAAAAAAAAAACCGGTCGTCATCTGATGGAGAGAAGATGTAGTAAAGTTTACCATATTTTTTTCAATAACCTTTTGAGAAATTATAGTTTTTATTATCGACTGTGGTAATCCATATAATGTTAATGAATTCCAGTGTTTCGGTCGATATATATTTTTGTTTACAATTCTCAATCTCATGGAAATCTTATTACCGAAATATTAACCCTCTAATTTTTAAGTTTTGTTTCAATTTTTTCAAATTGAAAACAATATTTTTGTTAAATTTAATTTTTTTGTTTAAGTTAATGATGTAATAGCTTACATTAAAATGTAATAAGAACAATTTTAATTATCTTAAAATAATAATAAGATAACAATCTCCAGAAAAAAAAAGAAAGTCTCAAAATTTTTTTTGCGTCTCGCAAATTCTTCTAAATCATCAGAACACCGTTACGAACCGAATCAATTACGTCCAATTTTTTTTACACGATTTTATTTACCGATGCAAAAAAAAAATTTAAAAAAAAAACGAGTAGAACCCATCAATGTGAATTTTAAATCATTCGTTCGAACTGTGACCCAAACATTTCTCCGACAATTAATGTATTCAACTTCGAGATTTTTTTTTTTTCTTATCTTTACCGTTAAGCCGCATCCAATTTTTTTCGCAACAAACGTACATATTATCAAATTTTTTACAATATTTTCTTCATTTATTATTATTTCTCATTATTCACCATTAAAATCCCACAAAAAATCATCGAAAAAAAAAAACATTATAAATTTCATCGAATTTTCAAATTTTTTTTTTCGCGATTTTCCAAAACCCCGACGTATCAATTTTTTCAAATTACATATCGAAAAAAAAAAAAAAGAAAAAAAAAAAATTCGAAGACAAAAGTATTTATAGCGTAATGCAAAGCTATGCTACATTGCTGGATACCCGTAGTCAGTTATAAATGATTATAAATTGACTATATATATCTATATATATATATATATATCTATAGTAGAACTGTTTGCCGCTGTATGGATAGCTCTCGGCAGTAGCTATACAACATAGGGTCAACGGCCACTCACGACCCTCTATCTATCCACCAGCGCTACCGGCAGAGAGCAACCGGCACACAGGCACAGGCGCGTAGACCGCGAGCGAGAGCAATTCTCTTCGTTCTCGTTTGAGCTCCGAGGAGAGAAAGAAATACAAAACGAATCGTTTCGCGAGTTCTCGTGTGTGTGCGTTGCACGCCTTTTTTGGCGTAACCGCCGATGATGCTGCAAAGTCCTCGAGCAGCAAGTTTGTCCGTTCGAAATTGCCGAGCGGACGCGACTCCTCTTTCTCTCGTTCTACTCCTCCGCCGCCCCTCAATCGGCACTGAGAGACTTCTTCGCAGAAAACTTCGAAGACCTCAGTCGAGGTCGTCTCGTTGCATAATTAACTCGCAACTTCTCGCGCGCGAATTAAAAAAGGATAACGATAGAGGCGATGCTTCGTATCGATGGATCATTACGGGTGGACGATTCGACGGTTTAATGGATCGCGAGCGACCGACCGGTAACATCCGAGATCGAGAGATCGAGAATATTGACCGAGAATCATATAACGGAATTCGCATTTATACAGAGTACTATCACGGGGCGAATTATCGCTATAAATAGAATTTTCTATCGCGATTCGTCGGTTTTTTTCGTTTGTTTTCGCGATAACGATGATTTTTAGTTTTTTTTTTTTATTGACCGAAGTTAGTAGCCGTAATATTGCTTCAAGGATAACGAGTTTTTGATAATAAAGACGCCGTTTTATGATTAATACATCGCGGAAAAATGCATTTTTGAAGGGTTTATCTACTGCTTTTTGTTTGGAATCGTTTCGACGAGTGACGAAGAAAATATGCAATTAGAATTTGTTTTTTTTTTTTTTTCGATGTATTAAACAATTTATTATTTTTAATTATCCGAAAATGGATTAATTAATGTCTATTTTTGATTTAAAAAAAAGGTAATAATGTTTTTATCGAATGATTAAAGGGTAATGAAAGTTCGAAGAAAAATGTATTGACGTTTTTTCGGAGCGGAAGGGAAGAAAATAATTGCATATAAAAAAATCTTTGTTAGCAACAATACGGAATTTTTCATTTTTCAATCGACAAAAAAGGAATAAAAAATTATCAAATTTAAAATAAAAAATTCTGAATTCTCATTAAATCCAAAATTCTGAATTCATCGAACATTTTTACATTTTTTTTTTTTTGCAAATGTTTATTTGCACCGCAGTTATTACAAATTTCAAGACAATGCGCAAAGATTCGACTTTGCAATTTTTTCATTTATCACGAACTGAATTTAGTGTCCGTAATATAATTTCAAGGATACTTCAAGGATAGCCTTCGACAATTGTATTTATTATAAATAAATATGCGTATTTTATTGATTCACGAAACGCGGAATAATGCGGATTCAACGCGGACGCTACCATGTAAGGGAGCTTCGGAAAGTTTTAATCCCAAAGGAGTAATAAAATTTGAAAAATAATGGTTTTGCAAAATTCGATTTTTTTTATCGATAAAACGTCATTTAAATAGGCGTAACTAACGAGATTAATAAATAATTATCCGCTTGATATTTCGAGAAATTTACCATCGAAACACTGACGATAAATAAATAAATAAACAAATAAATAAATAAATAAAAAGATCTTAGAAAAGGCCGTTGGCACCATCAAAGCTCTACAGTATCTCGTATCGTCTCAAAAGCCCCGCAAGAAGCGTTAAATGCACTTGTGATTTTCTCTCCTCTTCGTGTCGTCTCTTATCGTTTTTTCGTATTTTTTTCTCCATTTTTTTTTTCTCGTGTATAGATGAGAAATAGTACTGCCGCAAGTTTGTACGTATTCGTTAGCTAATTGCTGAGCAAACCGCACTGGGAGGATATCTTAAACCCAAAAAAAAAAACAAAAAAAAATTTTTTTTTTTTTAAATCTCGCGATCGCTTTGCAAGATCATTAACACCGCGCGTAACTTTTATCCCCATAATAAGTATCCTCCATCTCTCGTGTCATATCCGAGAGTTGCGACTTTGTTCGTGTGTCGCACCGAGAAAATCCTTCCTCCGCTCTCCCCCTCCCCCCGTTGTGTATATATTCGTGGATAAGTGGAGAAGCCGAGGGAAGGCCGCTACGTGAGAAAGCCAGACGATTATCTCTGCGGATACGAAGTGTGTGTGCAAAGGCAACTTCTCGATACTGAGATCCAGCCGGGCGGATGTCACGAAACGAGGAGGAAATCACCAACACACCGAGATTGACGACGTAGACGTCTCTCTAGTTTTTTTTTTTTTTTTTGTCTTCCATTTCGCGCGATAGCTAGAGGATAGCTAGGCGCCAAGTATAGCACTGCAGTCAGAGACCCCTCGATGAATATTTATTCGCGATTGTCGCGCAGGGATTCACGCTATCGTGAGTTCACTGCAGAACTCTTTTTTAACACTATCTTTGGTCCTTTCAAAGGTATTCATGTAATTTCATCAAATTTAAAACGCATCTTTTTTTTTTTTTATCAATAAAACGAAAATATGAAAAATTTCTTACGATCGATTATAGGTTCCGATCGTGTAAAAAAAATACTTAGGATCGAATAAAACGAATTTTAACCGAAATTCCACTTAATTTTTTTTTAAAAATATTTTTTCAATAAAAATATACGTATATAAATTTGAGTTTTTTTTTTTAATTTTCAAAAACGAATGCGTATAAAAACTCGAAAGATCGAAATTAAAAAAAATTTTAGAAGGTCAATATTATTTATTTAAGATTTTTTTAAGAATTCAGATATTAGAATTTTTCTTAGACATTCAATTTATCGTAAATCACTCGCTGATTTTTTTTACCGCGATTTTCATCCCACATTAAGATACTGCGTTGAAATTAATAACGTCACCATTTATCCACCATTTTCTAACACAAAAGTTAATTTTCCGAAAATAGCGTCGTGAATAATCCAACAGTGAAAAATTTTAATAATTTAACCATTCCTCTCACAATCCACTGAGAATCGTGTCGGAAAAATATATTGCCATAGGTCAAGTTATTAATCGACAGCAATGAAACGTGTAATCGAAGACGTAGAAAAATATGTAAAATAAAATTACACGTATAGAGTAGCTGAATGCGTTTAGCCGGACGTAAATAAGAAAAAAAACGGCCATTTGCAAATTGCAACGAAGAAAACTCGTTGGCCTGAACCATTGGCATCTTCGGATGTAAGTCGTGTTAGCCGGTCGTTATGATCGCGATCGTGGCAACTGGATGTACATCCTCGCGCGATCGTGGCGCCAGAAATAATCATCCTTTCCTCCCCTCCCCCTCCCCCGCCTCGGTAGATCCTCATCCTAGTAATCTTTATAACGCTCCGGAGCAACCTGAAATTCTATTTATAAACCAGGCCTACTCGTGTACGAAGTTGTAAACGAGCGGCGGTATAGATAGCGTAGACGTCGGCTACCATGTGATGACACCGGGCAATACACAGTCCGACATTCATGTTTATTGGGGCTCTTTATTGGCAGAAAACAAAAAAATCTTCGGTATTTATGGGACAGTAAAAGTAAAGGAAGCATTGTTTCGATACGAAAATAGCACGAATGGCAAGACCTGCACAACGACCTGTTAAAAATAGCAGCAGTTGGCATATGATACTTTGTTACTTGTGCATCGCATTTTGTTGCATGTTGTTACTTGCAACATTTATGTGCAATCATTGTCATCAGTTTTAGGTACTCATTGTTCTAAAGCTGTTTGAAACAGGTCTCTGAAGCCCTAAACATTCCTAACCCCAATAAGACCGTAATGTGCCATTTTAGGACCTTTATCCCTCAATTTCTTCAATTTTTGATAATGATGTAAAGCTTGTCGAAGGTATTGTTTTTGGGTAAAAATGGATGTAGGATTCTAATTCTTCGTGAGGTGCACCCATACAAGACCCTTAATATTCTAAGCGTATTTAACTATTGTACAGCTTTTTAAGGGCATTTTTTCAAGGGTATGAAGCATTCGCCATTCTTAGTCTGCTTCAGGCTTTTCTCTCCAAAGTCGAAAGGAAGGCCTTCTTTCGGCTCATTAGGGTTCCTTTGTCCTTTGGACAAAGGAAGGCGGGAAGATCGTGGATGTTCCAAGTCCAATAGGATCACAAAATGCTCCTTTAGGGAAATAGGACACCATTTCCCTAAAACGTCCAATTCGACATAAGAAAGTACGATTTTTGGAAGACTTCGTTTTAGTGGAAAAGCCATTTAGGCTGCTAAGTCGGTTTAAGTGCCCCGAACCAGACTTTGAATGGTCCAAATGCTAATAGGATCGCAATGCCCTTTTAGGAAAATGGACTCCTTAATTCCTTCAATTTAGGATTTTAGGCCTATTTAGCATGCCTTCCGGAGGGTATTGATTCAGTGCCAAAAGGCAATTACGATTCTAAATCTCTCTGAGACTCTGTTTCTAAAAAACCACATGTAACTCCAAACCAAACTAATACCACGTGTAGGTCTTGGAAACCAAACTTTGAGACAATCATTTGTCAACGCGCCAAACCACTTCAGCAAATTCTGTAGAAGTGATAGAAGCTTTCAAAAAAAGACCAAATACGACAAATGATTAATGAATTCAAGATTTTCTTGAAGGACGTTAGATCCACCAGATCCATATGCGTTCATTTTCAAGGATCAACGAGTCGGAAAAAAATGGTCACAAGGCAGTCTCCCTGAAGGAATAAATCCATAGTTAGCTTCCCATGACGATCATTGTGAAGATAACAGTCGATCGAGTTTTCTCACCCAAGAACAAAGATTCTAGTCTTCCCGGCACGCAAACAAACAGCCGTATATACATCAAAATCAATGTATGCGTAAGGATTCACCTGAAGAAGCATTAAGAAGCAGAAGAAGAAGAAGAAGATGGCGAAGAGAAGCCGAGGTGGAGGAAAGAAGCTAAGAAGTCTCGGTCCCAACTCCTCTGGTATACTCTCGCGCACGCAGCGTAAATAATAGCCTGGAACTATAAATAGACGCCCCGATAGATGGTAGAAGGAGGAGGATTCTCAGTCGAAGGGAGGCAAAAGTGGCGGTTGTATACTCGGGTGCCCCGTCGTATCCCTGCGGAGAAGGTACTCGGGGAGCAGCGCGCGGAGAGGCGGCGTTCTCCTCCGTTTATTTGTTAACTCTTCGATTTTTTATCTTTTTTTTCCATAACCAGCTGTCCATCTCTGTCTCTTCGTTATTCTTGGCTTGGCTTGCGCATCGTTCGGTGCCTTGGAAGAAGATAGGTCCAGTGAAGATGCGAAGAAGCAGAAGAAGCAGAAGAAGAAGACGAAAAAGAAGATGAAGCTACATTGGGCTTTAGCAGGGAAGAGCACAGAGTGGTTTGTCGCTGGTGAGTACCAGCCGACCCGTAGTAGAAAATCCACCGGCAAAGGAAGTAACGTAACGATGAGATGGTATCGCGTGCGGAGGGAACGCAGGGAGGGGGGAGGGGGTGCGAGCAACAGGTGAGGAAAGACGTAGAGGTGGAAAAGCAAAAGAAGAAATGAAGAATAAGAAGAAAGCAGGCGCCGAGAATATACTAGCTTTACCCTACTAGCCAGCCATTGGGGTTATATAGCAAAGAGTCAACAGCGATGCGATGGGTTAGCTGAGAGACTGCGGTAACCGGGGGATTCGATCATTTGCTCAGAAACTTCTTTTTCTCAACTGGGGCTGAACTATTCCCCGCTTCTGTGGTTCTGTGTTGTCTTGTTACACTGGGGACCCTCTCAGGCGCGCGCGGCGACGATTAAGGCAACGACTCTCGAAGCTGGTTTGCCTTGCGAAGGCTTTCTTACGTCCTGACTGCGCACACGAGGACGCAGGAGGAATCAACGCGACGGAGTACGGTGATCCTAACGTCCCAGGCGTTCGAAACAATCTCAGGCGCAGTGCAGTAGCCTCACGCGAGTCTCGAGTGATAGGGGGGACTTTGATTTAACATAAACCCCTCCCCCCCCTCCCCCTTCTCCCCGATACCCTGCTGCACATGGCGGATAACGACACACAACGCACCCGGTTATGCTGGCAAAACGATCGAACGAACGCGATTAAGACTCGTGAAGGAATAACGAGTTTACGTAATCACGAAGAAAGATTTCAATGTCAATCGAGCATTCGGGTTGCGTTTTTAACTTTATGCAATATATCATTTTTCTTTTTAAACATACAAATTTGGTTTTTTTTTTTTTTTTTTTTTTTTTTTTTTTTTCGAGGAAATTTTTTTTTTTTTATATCTATCGAAAATGAAAATTTTTTCGTATTCAATGAAAAATAACGTTCCACCGATTTCGAAGTTTCGATCGAATGATGTAATGTCCCTTAATCAGTAGATCACTAAGATCGATGTAAATTGTTAGGTATGGAGTCATCAAGCGATACATAATTTCGTATAAAATCTATAATTTTTTTTTTATTTTGTATATTTTGTAATAATTTGGGTTCTCAAGTTTGAAGGACATATCTTCCGTAATATATTGGATGGTAAAATTATATGGTTGAACGTCTTATTAGGCCCCCATAGCTTAACCTTTATGAAACCTTTTGAAAAGTTGTTTTTATTTATTGCCTCTTATGTCGGATACAGCAGTACATAAAGTTTAGAATCGATGGTAAAAATGTTCTATTTATAGTAAATTAATAGTTCTATTTTTCGAGTTCCGGCGGATATTTCATAGTAAACCTGAGCCATCATTACAACGAACTCTTCTTGTTTTCTATTCCTCGTCTTCGGTCGTTCTGCTTCTTTGCGAAGTGATTGGCTACAGGGTGAGTCTATTTATATCGACGTTGCTTAAAGGAGTCCGCAATACACACGCGTTCTCGCACTCTGGAAGGCGGTGTATCGTTGGTGAAGCGAATCGAGGCGCTCCGAGTCCAAAGGACGAAAGAAGAAGAGTATATACCGCGAGCGCATCATCCTTCGTGAGGAATACGAGAAGCCTGTTGCTTGTTACTGCTTTTGCTCGCTGTACCAGTCCTCGATATCTCCGAGTCTCTCTACCTTCCTCTTGATCTATATCTATAGAGATATATATCTATATATATATATATATACTGTATATACAAATATATAGATATATCTCTCGTTCTTCGGATAAACGCGTACCAACAGCAAACCCTTCAATTACTCGCCTTGCGTTACAGCTTTTCCGGGAAAAACTCTCGTGTTCTACAGACCAGCGGTAGAAATGCGACTCCTCGAGTCAACGCGTACGCTAGAAAATGCCAGCGAGCGTACCGAGTCTACGAACGTAGACGCCTAACGTAGACGCCAAAGAATTCACTTCGAATTTTATCGTTTAAGAGTTTTTACTTTTTCGTCTTTCTATCTTTGAAAAATCTTCCATGAAATCAGATTTATAAAGTTATAAAATTAACTCATTATGCGATTTATAAAAAAATCGATTTTTATCATAAAAACCGCATTAAAAAAAAAAAAAAAAAGGATAAAGTTTTCGTCAAAACCGCATGAAGATCATACGAAAAAAGAATTCACTAAAATTATTTTTATTTGAATATTTATTTATTTCAACAAAAAGTCCTTTTTTAATAAAAAAATTATGCCGACAAATAATACCTAAATGATAAAAAATGTAAACATCCGAATCTCGTCTCCACCTACCGAAAGGACGTTGTAACTTTTTTTAATAAAATTTCCACCTGTTTTTACGATACATTTTTCACACTTTCTAAAATAATAGGGTCTCCCAGACCCCAAAGCGATAAATCAAACCCTAATATCCCGATAACCCCATCAGAAAAATCGTAAAACAAATTTTCCTTTCAACCCGATGCGCCCCGTCTGCTTCCCTCCAATATCTCCTTGAACCTGAATAATCACGAAGATACCAAAAAAAAAAAAAAAAGAGCGTTGTCCTTTCGTCCTCAACATCACTCTCTTCAACGAGCCAAGGAGTGAGTCTGGCAGATAAATATCTTTGAGCTGTCGCTTCCTCCCCCCTGAAACTAAATCTTTTTCTCTGCCCCCCCGTAACTTTTTTCTCTTCTATTTTTTCCTCGGACCCCAGTAGGACCGGGCGGTATATCATCGTGTCTAAAGCATGTTTGGGGGACGGGAGGGGTGGTGAGAGGGCGAACAAGTTATTGCGGTCTTAGAAGGTGTTGCTGGAAGGTAAAGACGATGGTTCGGGGGGGTTCCACGGGTCTCGACGAAAACGGGGGCCCTAAAACTCGTTACGAGGACAAGACACGCCTGAGCCAAAGTCCTGGGGGAGGGGAAGGGGGGGAGGAGAGGGCTGTAGCAGAGGAGAAGAAATGGGATGGGATTTAAATTAAAACCCGTGAACAGAGTCCTCCAAGCGAGAATCGTGCCCAATACATATATTTGATATATATACGTATATAAAGTCATATACCAGATAGATGTTATATATTTTTGTATATATATGTATATAGACACCCATGTAAACAGTTTCGAGAAGATGGGCTTAACCCACTTAATTTTAGGCACAAAATGGGGTGAGTTACGACCTTATGATTCTAAGCGCTCGATGTATAGTATACTCCTCATCTCGTCGTTGCTTTTTTGGTCCTTTGGAAAAGGACAGCTTAAAAATTTGTCTCTACCTACACCATCGGCATAGTAACAGAGGAGAAGGCTGCAACAGCCTTCTCCAACCTCCGCACGAGAAGGAGAGGTTTATATTGCCCAAAGCTGCAACAAAATGCTCGGCTCCTCTTTCTCCGCACGGTTTCGACTTCTTGTTTTATTCTTTTGTTTTGCCCTTTCCAATCCCTTCTCCGTTGGGATTTCTTTGGGACAAGGGGTTGGGACGCAGCTTCTTTATACGTTTGGGACTCTGCGGGGGCTATTCTACTCCTGATGCGGTTACTCGAAGGACTCTTTACCCATCGAAGACTTTTTCTGACAATAATTATTTTCTCTGTGCTCCGTATAGGGAGTATCGTCTTTGTCATTGAAACGAAAGCGAGACTTGTCATTTCTTTCGAAGAAAAAGAAAAAGGAAAGAACTGTAAAACCCGATCGTCTTCGTTGGCTGATGCACCTCTGTCTAAGGGTCGGGTAAATCGTCCCGGTGGATTGAGGCAGTTACCGAGGATGGCAATCCCACTTTCCACGAGCAATTCGAACCTTTGGCTCTTACGGATGGCCGTGGATTCGTTTGGAGAATCTCAGACGTGAAGAAGAAAAGGAATTGCGAAGATGAGAGGGGATAAAATAAGGGACTAAAAGCATTGGCGCGATGTATTGCGGCTCTCTGGTGGATAATAGCTTCGTGGATATTGAAGTGGCGGCATAGGATTTTAATAAATTTGGAAATAATCAATCCAAATGTAGAAAACGGGAAAAAACGGACACTTGAGGCAAAATAGCAAACGGAAAAAGAAATAATTAAATAAATTTGAAAAAAAAAAAAATGTAATGAAATCACTTTTCGCTTCGTATTTAACATAAAAATTGTAAAAAAAAATAAAAAAATAGCCTTAAAAATAGTTTATCATTTAAACTGTAGTGTGTCGAGTAGTTAATGGGTTCACAGTATACTTTTCTCTTTTTTCAACACATCAATTTTTTTTTTAATTATTACAACCGTACGATTTTTATTCAGAGATCCGAAGGCGTTTCCGTATCTTTACCATTATTCCCGAGGCATACGTAAAGTCGATAGACACGAAAAAAAAAAAAAAAAAAAAAAAAAACATGGATCGATCTGGAATCGTTAATTAGCCAAGTTGCATCTAATCGTTCGAATCCGCCTTCCCTGCCGCCGCGGAACGATCGATAACGGTATTTATCCCCGAGGTTCCGCGGCTCTACAAGTTGGTCACACGTTCCCTGAATTAGAAGGCAAAGCAAGCGGTACAACGAGGTGAAAGATAGAGCAACAAAAAAAAACGAAAAAAAAAAAAAGGAACTCAGAGTCCGAAAGGAGCATCGCGCTGAGGCAACAGGTAGCGGGCGAATGTTAACGGTAGCAACGTACGAGTTGGCGCCAGTGAAGTTAGCGGGAGCCAATCGCAGGCTAAACCAGCGCGTGTCTAACCGTAACCCATAAGACACTCCACATCGACTCGATCATCAATTAGTTCGGTATGTTCAATCGACGCCTGAAACCTCATTCTTGGCCCACAGCTCGGCCTTCGTTTGCATACACGACACTTCGATCGATACTCGACTCGGACATCAACATTTTCCCCGCAGGCGTTTCGCCGTATCGTGGTATAGAAAACACGATTTTACAGAACTCGCCGATCGCATACAACAACCCGACGAATGCCAAGGGCACTGATTTTTTTTTTCCCTCTTTCTTCGTCTCGTTATTTCAATTTGTAATTATTCCCTCTTTACACGCAAGGCGTGCGTTCGATGACGCAATTTTAAAGAGTTATTTTTTTAACGCAATCGCGTTTAAAACTACGAACTCCGTGCAGATGTCAGCATTGAAGAAATTGTAAGATCGACTGATATTTATAACACTGTAATTACTATAATTAAATTTGAATTTCTAGTTCTTTCAAAAGGTTTCGTTTGTTGTAATATTCTTTTACTTTTTTTTTTATTTATCCCGCAATTTTCGCAACGCGATGTATTTTCCCTTAGGGAACTATCATTACATTTGTATGAATGTCATTTTTATGAATATTTAGAATAAATTATATATATTTAATGAAATTGTTATGAATATTAAAAATGTTGCGATGTTGAAGAAACGTAATTAAGGTAAATGCACCAGTTGTGGTTAATTTTTGCAACTTCGCTCGGCAGCGCATACTTCGGAAAATGTTACTTGCGCTTCGGAAACGTTATCGCGAAAATTGACGAAATAAAAAGGTTTTTTTTTTTTTTTTTTGTGACTTTGCAATTGTTACTCCGCGCTATTTCATGGGTAATTCATGAATAACAACGATAAGGCAAACCGCGGGAAATATTAGCGATGATGATCGCATAGCACAACTCGGATGATAGATAATGATCGGGCGGTGTCGGCGGCGACGACGGTGGCGTCGGTAGCCTTGCACCCATCGTCCCCGCATCCCGCATCCTCTGCGCCCCATTATTCAATTGAATTCAATGCTAAGCTAACCATTAGGAGGAAATTGCCTTCGAGAACTTTCTTTCTTCGGGGCGTCCGCATCCCGTAAGCATCTCTTGTTCACCGCCCTATCGCTATGAGTACTCGAACCGCGCGAGATATGATATACCCTCTCAACATCCTCGCGGAGCTTCTGTCTCTCACCGCATTCCCCGAAAGGATATATCAAAAAAATTAAGACGAACCAAAAAAAAAAAAAAAAAAATTTACGAGAACCGGATATCGGAGTGACAAAGGTGATCGGTAATTTTACCGCTAACGGTAATAATTTGTAAACAAGTAAATTCGTAAAAAAATTATAATAATTCTGTCTCTCACCGCTTTTCCCGAAAATAGTATATGAAAAAAATTAAGACGAACAAAAAAAAAAAAAAAAAAAAATTACGAGGACCGGATATCGGCGTGACAAAGGTGATCGGTAATTTTACCGCTAACGGTAATAATTTGTAAAGAAGTAAATTCGTAAAAAAAAAAATAATAATGATAATAATAATAACGACGCAAATATTTTTATATTTTTTTGAACAATAAAAATAATTATTCGTAAAAAAAAAAACGGAGAAGGAATTTGTTGTTTTTTCGACGGAAAAATGAACGAAAACAAAATCGTTGACGTCAATACACGGCGTTTTTAATTAATTTTGTAATTTTTCCACTTATTAAAATAGAATAATTTTAGAAAACGTATATTTGAAAAAAGAAAAAAAAAAAAACACATCTTTTATACGCCAAATGCCAAAATATAGTCTTTAAAACGCGAAAATATACATCGACCGTTTCTGTTGTATGGTATCCGCTTAGCAAACTCGTTTATTTTCAATTGATGAACGCTTTTTATGACCGACTAAATCTCTTCGCCGTTTGATGACGAAGGAGATGCGTAAGGCGATGGCATTCCACCTGTTTGTTTGACTGTTCAATAACATCGGGGAGAATGACGTTTAAATTGTGACGCATACGTTGTATACGTTTAATGAGATATAAACGATTTGTCGCGTCACGTTTGGCAAACATTTGTCTTCGCACGCTGCAACGAACGCATTATAATTGCTCGTTAAATGTGGAGAGCGAGTTATCGCTGTTTTTTTTTTCGTAATTTTATAAAACGCCGAAATACTGATATTTCTTTAAAAAAATTTTACGACATCAAAATATTCGTATTTTTAATAATTTTGTCAAATTTTTAAATATTAGTATTAATTTTCAAAATTTTTATAACAATTTTTTAATTTTAACAATTTTACCAAATATTTAAAAATTAGTATTAATTTTCAAAATTTTTACGAAACATCGAAAGGTTCGTTTTGTTGGAAAATCATTTCGCCGGATATCAAAATTTTATTTACTATTTAGCTGAATTATTTTTATCGGAAATAAAAATTCTCGTATTTCCTCGAAATAATTTTTCGGCGTATCGAAATACTTATATTAATTTTAATTAAAATGACGGCACATCAAAATACTCGTATTGCTTCTCATTAATTTTCAAGAATATCGAAATATTGATATCTTTTTGAAATAACTTCGCGGTATATAAATAAATATACCGGTCCTTTTTTTCCTGGCAATTCTCTTTCCTATCAGCGACTACGAACGTGATTCGCGCATTGCGCATTCCTCGAGCGAAATGTTTCCAGTGACTTCACCGAGAGACCGCGCACACCGGCTATTTTGCTATCAGAGAATCGAACGTCAGTCGAGAGCGACGCATTTACTCGCGATAAATCGAAATTGAATTGGAGTCGTCTCACGTACCGAACGACCACCGCGGTGGATCGTCAGACCATCTCGCTACTTTTTACCCATCGCTACTATGGCGGCCTATACTACGCTTATCCTACTGTATTCCGTTCTCCTTTTATCCTCAGTCTTCGATGTTTTTTTTTTTTTTTTTTTTTTTTTTTCGTAATTTTTTTCAGTAATTTTTTTTTTTCTTCGACTCTATCGTCGAGTCTATCGTTTTAAGCGAATCGCGATGTTTGTCGCTCTACCTACGCCCGTGGAAGGGAGACGGTGCACGTGGGACTGTACTATACTGATACTGACATTGAAGTCGAAACGGTAGGAAGAGAAGCGAACTCATTGTTAATTCGAAGCGCAGAACCATTTCATGTCGCATACTGAGGTTATAAAATATAAAAACAAAACATGTGTGCGGCGAAGGGGTGGGGATTGGAAGGCGGGAGGTGAGAGACCGAGTTTCCTACTAAACGAGACGGATGTTCTGTAGTATTATCTATTATTATGTCTAAACTGTTTGTCCGTTGTAATTTAGACGATTATTGCCGCGTAACTCTACCGACGAATGCTTAACCAACTTTTCTACGAATTTTTTTTTTTTATTTTTTTTTTATTTTGGTAATTATTCGCTTGTTACTGAAAAACAGGAATTTGTTGCCGATGAGTTATGGGATTCAAAAATTGAGCGGATAATCTTACATCGCGCATCAGCGTGAAAATAGGAATATTTCGAAACGTATTCGGGACAACAACAATTGCAAAGAATTTCAGCTTTTTTGTAAAGACATCGAAAGTTTTTACAAAAAAAAAAAAAATCTGTGATTGAAATACAATTGCACTGCTGTACTGTTATTACTATCGAAGTGTTGTTAAAATTCCTATTTTTACGTGAATATCTAAATTTTACTCGAATTTCCCAAAAATGATTATATAGTTGAAAAATTCGTGAAATTTTTGACAAAAATTGATTTTTTTTTAATACACGCGATCGTCAGCGATAACAATTGTAAAGACAACGATCGGCAATTCGTAGTCATTGTACATCGCGATGCGTGCATCAAAAAGCGACATACGCGATGACGCGGTCCTTCGAGAGTCCGGTACGTGCCGCGACGGTCGAATATATATCCGTGCGATATATCTAAAAGTAGGAAGTCTCGGATAAGAAGCTTTGAATTCAACGGCCTTGGCAAGGGTCGTCGTGAATCGGCGACGACGATGAGTCAACCGTCTTCCGTGAACGGAAAACTCGAGAGTCGTAAACGACGGAGAAGACGACTATCATGTAAACGCTAATAACGATAATAATAAATGAACGCAAAATGCGTCGGTAGAATCGATAACAACTTATTCCAGCAACTCTTGTATTTTTTTTTTTTTTTTTTTTTTTTTTTTTTTTTCTTTATTCATCGGACACAAATGGTACCAGTTTTATGCAACGTTATTGCATAATCATTATACCTGCCGCAGCTGCGCTCGATCGGGATAATCCGATCGGTGAGCGAGTCGCCAATTCATTGATCGAACTCGCGGGAGTTTCGAGCGCCGATGAAAATCGAATCACATGGCTGATCGCGAAAGACGAGTTGGTGAAGAGAGGGGTAGAGGGGGGAGGGAGCAACGTAGTTGCCGCGGCCGCGGTCTCGCGGACTCCGAGTGGCGATGTTCTCTCTCGAGGTCGCACGTACGTCCGTATAATACTCGTAATACGTGTAATACGCATTACCAACGCAGGTATACACCCGGAGAACTTGCGGGGGTATGGAGAGATGAGGTCTCGTACCAAACATCAGTACGAGAAATAAACAAAAAATGATTTTTTTTTCGATTTTATTCATGTACTTGAACTGCGTTTAGACTTAAGTTCAAACTTAAGTTTAAAGTTATGTTGAAGTTAAAGTTTAAAGTTACGCGTGAACTGAAGTTTAAAGTTATGTTTAAACTAAAGTTTAAACTTCCCGTAAACTTAAGTTCAAAGTTATGTTTAAGTTAAGGTTTAAAGTTATGTTTAAGTTAAGGTTTAAAGTTATGTTTAAGTTAAGGTTTAAAGTTATGTTTAAGTTAAGGTTTAAAGTTATGTTTAAGTTAAAGTTCAAAGTTATGTTTAAGTTAAAGTTTAAAGTTATGTTTAAGTTGAAGTTTAAAGTTATGTTTAAGCTAAAGTTTAAAGTTATGTTTAAGCTAAAGTTTAAAGTTATGTTTAAGCTAAAGTTTAAAGTTATGTTTAAGCAAAAGCTTAAAGTTATGTTTAAGCTAAAGTTTAAATTTACCAACAGAGACGCTCGATGGTTCTTTGCAACCTCATCGAATAGGTTACACGTTCCTTCGGACCTCTACGAACAGGTTGCAACCTCGTCGATACGATCGCAAAATCAAATCGCCAAGGGTCACCGGCGAACGTGACCACGAGAAAATGATAAAGTGAATAAAACCATTCGGTTCAGACGATTCGTTTGTTTTCATTTTCTCTTTCGTTCTATTCCTATGTGAGAAATGTTACAGGCGGCGAGAGGTTGGAAGGCCGCACACGCGATTGTCGGGTCACTGATTGCTCGATGCATCTCTCTACGGATCTCTCGGGCTTTTATGTGCCAATCGACGTTATGCCTACCAGTATAGAAAATAAATGCTCTGATGAAAATTCACAAGTGTTTTTGTACACCGAGGATGGGAGAGGGAGAGGGAAAACATAGGCAGAGAGAGTAGTAGAGAGAGTCATATTAGGCAAAGAGTAGGGTCGTTATGTTAGCTCGAGTCTTGTACCCATAATCCATGGCTATTTCGAGCAACTCAGGAGCAAGCAGCAACACCAGCGAGATCACCGACGAAGCAAGTCAGCGATGCGAACAAACCATGAGGAGAGAAGAAGGCGCACTGCTTGCTCGCTTCGGCTTACTCGTCGATGTTTTATTGTGGTTGCTTCTTGTTCGTTGCCGGGGAGAGACGGTCGATGGGTAAGGCAAAGGGAGGCAAAAGTGAACCCAAGTAGGATATAAGGTACGGAGAGAAACAGAGAGAAAGAGTTTTCGAAGCGTGTACAGGGCAAGAGCATGCGAAGCAAGGGACGAGGGCCAGGAACGGGTTGCCGTTCAGGTTTTGCTCCAAGGGATCGTTAAGATAATCGCTCCTATCCTCATCCTAACTTAGCCTTAGGTTGCAAGCCACCAACAGCAACCGGCAGACCAGCACAACACTCCCGGACCGATCTCTCAACCCTTCTTCACTGAAATGCAACCAGCAATATCTTCTTACTGTATTCTACCATTTACCGGTGAACTACGAAGAAAATAAGGAAAAACTTACGGTAACGAAACATTTTTTTGTCGAAATTATTATATTGATTGAAAAATAAAAAAATATAAGAGGACCAATTTATTGTTTATTAAACTGTATTTCGTTAGATGCGTTCCTTTTATTGTTAATCTATTTCTTTATTATTGTACTTAATTATTGATTAATTTTTCAATTCGACAAATTGGAAAATGTTGGTAAAAGATACCATGGAATTTCGAGATAATCTTATTGCAGTAAGTTAATTGTTGGAAAAATGGACGGTGAAACGAAATGTATCGAATTAATCGAACGTATTATCGATTGCACGCGGATTGATTTCCGTGAAAAATTTTTTATTCCTCTTGAAAATCTGATTCCTTGAAATCACTTAAGTTCCACTTGACAGTATGTAGCAAATTTAACAGATGTCGAATTATCAAAAAAAAAAAAATTAAAAAATGGATGAAATCTGTCGTGCGGAGAGTCGGCAATTACAGTTGGTTTGAGGAGTAGCAGTATATCGCGGCGACAGGATGGCGAGCGAGGACCTTGGGCTCCTTGTGGAATATCATGATAATGATTATGTCCACAGCTCCGCGCGCGCGCGATTCACGCTACAATCTCGCACAATAGTATTATAATGTGCGAGGCACGAATTACATTACGAAGAAATCATTTTTTTTTTTCTCTCTTTTATGACAAATCCATTTTCCATCATGTATCCTAAAATGGTTACAATTTTAATCGCTAAATTTGGATTCGTAATATTGAAAAAAATGTAAGAAGCTTCATCGCGATGGAACGAATTTACGAGGAATATGGGGTAATGAGGCTCACGATATCATTCACGATTCACGAATCAAAACGATAAGAACTCATCAAAATCGAGATGAGAGACAATTTCGACCTTCAGTTCGTATGTAAGTTCAAAGTTAAGTTGCAACTTAAATTTGTGGGTAATTTGCACACGTGCGCAGTTAGCTTTGAATGGGATTTCGTGATTTAGTTCGAAGTTAAGTTTAAACTCGATTTCGTGCTTAAGTTCAAAGTTAAATTCGAACTCCATTTCGCGTTTAAGTTCAAAGTTAAGTTCTAACTTGATTTCGTGCTTAATTTCGAAGATAAATTAGATCTTAATTTTGTGCTTCGTGTTTTCGGGTTAAGTTAAGTTTAAAGGTAAATTCGAACGTAATTTAGTGCTTCATTTCGAAGTTAAACTGGAACTTTATTTCGTGCTGCGTGTTTTCCGGTTAAGTTAAGTTTGAAGGTAAATTTGAACGTAATTTCGAACTTAAGTTCGAAATGCGAACTTAATTTCGTGCTGAAGTTCAAAGTTAAGTTCAAATTCGATTTCGCGCTTAAGTTCAAAGTGAAGTTCAAACTCATTTCCGTACTTAAGTTCAAAGTTAACTTCGAACTTAATTTCGTTCTGAAGTTCAAAGTTAACTTCGAACTTAATTTCGTTCTGAAGTTCAAAGTTAACTTCGAACTTAATTTCGTTCTGAAGTTCAAAGTTAACTTCGAACTTAATTTCGTTCTGAAGTTCAAAGTTAACTTCGAACTTAATTTCGTTCTAAAGTTGAAAGTTAAATTCACTCTATTTTGTGCTTAAATTCAAACTTAAGTTCGAACTCAATTTCGCGCTTAAATTCAAAGTTAAGTTCGAATTCGATTTCGCGCTTAAGTTCAAAAAGTTAAGTTCGAACTTAATTTCGTGCTTAAGTTCAAAAAGTTAAGTTCGAACTTAATTTCGTGCTTAAGTTCAAACTTAATTTCTCAGCTCCACAGAGCTTTGTATCAAAATGCGTTTTCGCCATTTTGAAAAATTGAATCTAATTATCGAACTTGCGTCATAAGATTTAAAATTGAAGTCTATCAGGATTCAGCAAGATTAATAATCAATTTATATTCCTTTTTCCAACAATACGAAGATCTCTTAGAATTCCATGTTGTTAATTAAAAACTATATTTAACTCTTTAGCATAATAATATCTACTCGTCTCATCGCAAAGTTTTATAGTACCTATAGCTGTCATTCAATTGGAAAAGTCGGTTTTTGCATAAACTCCGGTTAAACGGGTAACAAAGACATCTTTTATCGATTACAAATCTACACAATTATTTACAAATCGCACCTCGGTGTGATAAGATAATTTTTTTCACCTTCAACTATCAATGCAATTATTATTTCAAAATGCGGTCATATTTCTTACCTTCAATTTTTTATTTATCCGTTTTTTAAATTTTTTTATTTTTTTTCGTATTCAAGTTCGCGATTGACGATCGTAAAAAAAAAATTTGACTTCGAAGTTTTGAAATAAATTTTCGTCATCGTCTTCGTCTCGTTCTTATAATTAAAGTTAATGAGGTTTTTTGCTCAATGGCAATTTTTCTTTGCATAGCAGACAAACTATCCGATTGAATCTGTCGCGTGACCTAACGACAAGCTTTGCGTTAACTGCCTTTACCTTAACTGATGAACTTTTCATCTTGGCATTATATAGACGATAAATAATTCTCTCGCCGTGTTGAACGATTATATTACGAGTTGCCAGGTGTATGGAAGGTCTTTGCGTACATACAACTCTTGGATTGTACTTAACTATCTTCATTTCTTTCCCGACACAGTGAGAGTCACGTATGTGAACTCCTAAAGTCACGTTTTTCATCCAATCTACCGTCGTAATTGTATCAAATTTGTAGATGCGTAGGGGTCAACGGGACTCATTAAACAGCAACAGCGGACTGCGTCAAGTTTTATTTAAAAATGTTTTTTTCATTTTTTTTTTATTTTCGCGACAATTCAAGTGGGATTAGTAGAGCCTATCGAGAAGACGATCTCATTGAGCTCTTTCAAGATTGTGTTGTACGGTTCGCGTGTCGAGGTCGTCGTGTCATACACTCGAGGATGTATCACTCTTGCGGTCAAGTATAATGAGCTTCAATG
Source organism: Cryptus armator (assembly GCA_963971235.1). NCBI lineage: Eukaryota > Metazoa > Arthropoda > Insecta > Hymenoptera > Ichneumonidae > Cryptus > Cryptus armator. The sequence continues at coordinate 15,288,912 of OZ020240.1, forward strand.
AATAATTTTCGCATACGAATACAAATATTATTCATCTATTTAGGTATTTAGATACTTCGCCGTATTTGCGCAGCATTTTTCTTTTTATTTCTATCGTTTTATCGTTATTCTTAGACAAGAAAGTTATGAAACATTCTCTAACAAGGGGAACACTTTTTTTCGATCTCCGGTATTCTCGGAAATTTCTCACGGAATTTCTCGGGAATATCATACTTTTGGTTGGAATTTGATATTTGTTTTGATTCGTTGATTCAATTTTGATTTTCAAGTTAACTTTCGACTTGATTTTCAAGATAAATTCAACTTGATTTTCAAGATAAATTCAACTTGATTTCAAGATAAATTCAACTTGATTTTCAAGATAAATTCAACATGATTTTCAAGATAAATTCAACTTGATTTTCAAGATAAAATCAACATGATTTTCAAGATAAATTCAATATAAGTTTCAAGATAAATTCAATATAATTTTCAAGATAAATTCAACTTGATTTTCAAGATAAATTCAACTTGATTTTCAAGATAAATTCAACTTGATTTTCAAGTTAAGTTCGACTTGATTTTCAAGAAAAATTCAAACTTAATTTTGTCCCTTGAGTTTCCTTCGATTTTTTAGCTAAACTTGAATTCGATTTCGTCCTTATATTCTCGAAGCGCCGTCTTATATACGACAATCTCATGATAAATCTACGAAAAAAAAAATCATAGAATCTCTCCGCCAAGTGGATAGAAAAATAAGGAGTTTGACGAGATCCACGAGAAAACTTCGACTACCTGATAAGAAATGGTCCCTTTTCCTTATGGAATTTTTTTTTCTAAGTGCCCTGCAGCCCCTATCGCATTTTAGCTGTATCTACAAGTTCGTGCCGGAAATTGTTCTCAGGGAGATATCTCTTCGACAGTCTCGCCTCGGCTCGACGTTTACCCAACTATTATTATTTCATACTATCGCCCAGACTTAGCCGTTAAGGCGTCGCAATAGCTTGACCCTCGATGAGTGTGTGTGTGTTCCACTTGCCTGTGTATGTATTTTCCACTATTTCCGTGGCTTCGGTTCCAGAAGCTCCGAGAAGAAGATTCCGTGAAGGATAAGAGAGCAACGCGGAGAGACCACGGAACCACGGTGATTCTCAACCGTTACGTACCGTTACAGTGTTCATAACTAGAATATAAACGCCCTCTCCGTCATCTCGCTTCCAGCGCCACATAAATCGGCACTGATCCGCCTGAACTTGGACCATCGTGTACATTTTTTTTTTCCTCCGTTTTTTTTTTTTTTTTTTTTTTTTTTTTTTTTTTTTTTCTGATGCCAATTTTTTTTGCACAACGACGAAGCGACTTCGATTCGAGAATAGTTCGATCGTTTCGATATTTTTCACATTTCACACTCGTGAAGACGCCAAGGTCGACGTCGGTTGCTCCCTAATTGCGTTACATTGCACTGTCGGGGCTCGTGGATTTGCGATGGTAAAACGGACAGCGGTCGACGGGGTAATCTTCTCACGAGCCAATGACTCACACAGACCACGTTTCGATACTCCCCGCACGCTCGGCGATGTCGCAGAGGTTGTTTCAATACGAGTTTTCTTCGTATATCGCAACAATCGCAACGATTGACGATATTCATCATCGTTACGAACCCCTCACCGGTTCGATTAATTATTGTAGGCAATAATTCTGATTGTTGCATCTTACGATGAGATTTTTTTTTTTTTTTCTTCGATAATTGAAAAATTTCGCGAAACCTTAATATCGCGTGTTATTAACAGTGATAATCATCTTTTACTTCGGGAAAAAGTTCAATGACGATAAAATAATAATGAAACGTTGGAATGTTGAAGCGAAATGTCGTTTAATAAATTTTTATCCAATTTCTTCATCGTTTTCGGAAGATTTCAAAACATCGAAAAATCACACTTTTGGAAATAAAAATTCCGGTGCATTGGATTAAAATGTATGAAATTTTTTATTTGCTGAAAAATCCTTGAAATTACTTCAATTTCGGTGAACTTCAACATATTCACAGAGAATCTAATCGAATGCCATATAAATGAAACGTTGAAAAATTGAAAAATCGATGTATTGCGAAAAATTACGCTGATTTTTTTTTTTTTATCTCTACGATTTGAGAGCCCAAATGACAAATCCAGAAAATTAAACATTTTCACATTGATTTCTCATTAATTTTCGTTACCCACAATGCTTTTTCTATGACGAAACTGACAAATTACAGACATTTTTCTCACAGATGCTCTCTGATAGCAGAAGCTTCGGGAGTAAAGGAGATTAATAAGAAATAATTTAAAAAATGTGAAAATTATCGATATCGCGGAATTTAAAAAAATCCGAAAAAAATTGACAACCAAAAAAACATCCAAAATAATTTTTTCGGCTCAAATAAAAATTTAATAAAAAAATTACAAGTTTCTCAATCCTATAAAAAAAAAACCACTATATGCAACTAAATCTCGTAAATAAACGAAAACTCCTCAAACGCAATACGTATCTTCGTAAAAGATAAAAAAAATGTTGAAATAAGGTCACCAAAGGTGCCGAATAATGGGTAAAAATTTGTCCCCCGTATTTTCTGCTCAACCGTTAGAATCCATCGGATACCATAACGTCAGACTAATCGCCTTAAACTGTACGAAAAGCCCATTCTTTGTATATCTTCCCGTCAGAAAGGCTCAGCAAGAAATTTCTTCGGTGCCCCGGAGAGACCAAACGAACGCTGTCCCTACTATATACCTGCGAGTAAAACGCCTCCAAAAAAAAAAAAAAAAAAAAAAATCGCGCTTCAAGTCTAAGGATCTCCGGCGTGCATTACGGAGTTGTATGTGTCTCTACGCGCTGCGACGAAACCTCAACGAGACGAAACGGAACGATAAGAAGAGATAGAAACGGAAGAGGGGGCCCCCGCCGTAGGATCGGGACGAGAGATGCGATGCGCCAAAGCGGCGCGCGCGGCGTTGATGCCGAAGAGCAGTGCGAAGAGTAACCAAACCGTAACCCCCGCGCGTGTTCTCTCTACGGACTCTCGCGGGCTTAGAGCCCCACGTTCACACAATCCTGCAGGATTCGTGAGGAGAGGAGGAGGAGGAAGAGAGAAAAAGAGAGAAGCTACACGAAGAAGAGGAGGCGAAACGGGGGGGGTAAAGCACCGGGGGCCCCCCTTGTTCGACAAGTCCGCTTGGGCTCGTCGTGTACCGAAGAGCGGGGCCTATATAAACGGCCCCACGACGTATCCGTCTCGACACACACGAGCCAACCTTCATCACGAGCGGTTCTTCGCAACGCGAGCAATACGCACTTTTGATACATACACTCAGTTCGGTTCGAGATATATAAATATTTAATATTTGAAACACGAAAAAAAAATCGTTTAAAAAAAAACAAAACGCCGAGTAAATTTAAAAATCAACGAAATAATCGACCTTCGAGTTTCCGTGGAAGAAGTTCATCGACATCCCCCTCCGACTCGGGAAGCTTAAAACTCTCCGTCGAAATTCAACATTTTTCTTCGTCGATCCGGCGAATTTTGTTTAACGAGTAAGTACGACATTTATTTAAAAAAAAAAAAAAAAAACGAAAAAAATCTTCGAGTATTTTATTTATGTGAATTTTCGGAGTTTTTTTTTTAAGAGGAATTTTGTAATTTTTTTTTTTTTTTTTTTTTTTCGTCTTTCACGATCGTGGAACTAAAAATGTTTTTATTTTTATTATGATTGTTGTAAGATTGTGAAATAGTTGAGAGATTTTTTTTTATCACGTTGTGGTGAACGCGCGCGCGATCTTTTTTTTTTTTTTTTTTTCATCCCTTCTCTCAGTTTTGCTGTGATGTGGGTTAGAGAAGAAGAAAGAAAAAAAAAAAAGATTTACCCGCGAGTCTCGGTTGCACTCGGGATTCTACGATTAAGACAGCGCGAGAGACCCAAAGGATTTCCACACTGCAACGTGAATTTTCGCAATATCTCAGTCGGTGGCAACGCGCATAAAAGCCAACCGTTCTCTCTATCCGTTGGGGGGCATATCGTTGAAAAACCGCATAATGGACGGTGGTAGGTCGAGGCTCTCATTCCTCCCCTCCCCCAACCCCCCCAACGAGTTCCGCATGGCCGCGGTTGCGGGATAATAACTACGTATGTTTAATTGTTCGAATTTAATTGCTAATTAATCGTTATTCGACCTCAACGGTAAAAAAAAAAAAAATTCTCGACAAAGCGAAGCCACAATTTTCTTTTTTTGCACGAAATTTATCTCGCATTTCTTTTTTTTCTATCCAAAATGTATTTTTAAAAATCAAAGTACGAGACTATAAAAATATCGAAAAACCGCCGATGATCGAAATCAAGAAAAAATGTTGTCATTGATAATATTCAAAAAACATTTTTCAAAATAAATTTCTTTGAAAAAATGCAGTGAAAAGATCCAAAGACAACGAGGAGATTTTTACGAAAATGATTTTTACACGCGATCGATATAATTTATCGTATTTTCGAAATAATAGAAATTTGCGAGAATTTTTTAAAAACCTATTATCGAGAGAATTATTCCGAAATTTTCGTGAGTAAAAAAAAAAGCGGTGATCCATTTTGCCGCCGCAAAATGTTCGCGTGACGAGTTACGTTGGACAATAAATTATTTTTTCGTCGGTGAAAGTACATACTGCCCTTCAGGCAGATGAAAAATGGTGACTGTAGTTGCAAAGTTTCGGAATCTACTTAAAAAAAAAAAAAAAAAATCGGGGTTGCATGAGATTTTTTTTGATTCCAAGGTTTCTCGATAGATTTCGGCAATTTTCGATCGAAAAGCGCGTTTAATTTTTTCGGGGTCCTAATCGTGTACAAAAAAGTCCCAAATCCGACAGTAACGAAGTCGTGGGAAAGGCATACGATTTTTTAAAAATATTATTGAAATTTTTTTTTTTCGACACTATTACCAAGAAAAAATGATCTGATGAAGGAAACAGCATGGAATTAGTAATACGAATTTTTTTCAGCGATAAAAAAAATGAAACACCCTTTTTTACCGACAATCGCGAAATCCCTTTTAGTTGCTTTTTTTATTAGATTTTTTTTTTTTTTTTAGATGATATTAGATTTTAGATGGGAAATTGTCAAGAAAAGAGAAGAGAAAGAGTGAAAAGATGTTTTGATAGAAGATTAGAGTCTATGGAATGGGCGTTCTACGACACTCAGTCTACTACTACCTCCTTTGTAGCCTCGTGCCCTTATTACTTGTCTCATTCGAGTTGATGAGGTAATGGAGCTGCTCCATCATCTTTCACAGGCATTTCCTTCCCTCGCTCTCTGTGCCTCACGTACCCCCTTCATCCACCGTCCCTCCCGCCGTGCCGCCCTGCGCGCGCGCTATACACACAATTGGTACACAAATCTTTCTTCCGTTTGGTCGTCGAACGACGAATAGAACCGATTAGTCGCAGTGCCGATCCCCACCCGCCGGTTCGACCGCACGGAAATTTCCATCGATGGAAAGTTTTCAAAGGTTCGAACGACGCCCTTTGTAAACAGCAACGAAAAAAAAAAAAAAAGAGGCCTTCTTGACTGTCCAACAAAGAAAATTTCTTCGAAATTTTTTTCCGTCATTAGCGGTTCAATTGCGGAGCAAACTATTCAATCGTTAATAAATCATTAATGAGTCACGAGTGAAAAAATAATTCGTAAAATCAAAATTAAATGAATTTAAAAAAATATCAAAATTTTTGTAGAATTTTCAAAAAAATCCCGAATTTGCAAAAAAATCACCGAAATCCAAAATTTTAAGAGGATACGTAAAAGATTTTATTTTAGGCAATTATTTGCCTACGATTCGATTGTAAGCAAAAATATTTGCCTTCCCTATTTTTTCCGAATCCGATAGTATTGAAAAAAATATAAATATTAGTTTCCCGCGTATCTATCGCCATTACCTGAAAATTCAAAACGTTTGTGATCGGAAAATATCAACAATCTATGAAAGGATAGGCGAGGCGATTCCTTACCATCGGAACATCATTCCGACTTCCCTTTCACATGACCTTAAGGAGTTTGTAAATAGCGTTGAAATCTCTTACAATGTCTGGTGCGGCACATGCCGAGAACTTCAACGAAACCGAGAGTGAGAGGTATCCCGTTAACTCGTTTATACTGTCAGCCACATTGCTGAGCATTCGCCTTTCCATTTTCTCGCTACAGATTCGCAAACCAACAGTTCGTACTGTCGCAACGAGAAAAAAGTCGTGGTTCGCTGAATCGTCAGCATGTATTCGAAAGAAAAGAAAAGAAAAACGAGACGACAACCAACAAAAAAAAGGGCATTAATGCAGAAAAGAACTTAAAGAAAAAAAATGGAATATTTGCGAGAAATTTGGAAGTCCAGAATTGATGGATAACCAAGATAGAGGGATGGGAGGAATCTCGGATATGTAAAATAGACAGTGCGACAACGTAGACGGGGACACCGACCAAGTGTATAACGAGATCGGGGCGAGTGCATCGGCGCATCCTGTCATTAGTTCCATAACTCGCTTGTTCAATGCATTCGGTTCAATGTCACTCGCTCCCTCAATGGGGAAGACTACTGAGCTTTTCGCTCGGTCAAGCTCGTTCCAATGTACTCCTCCAACGTGTATCCCAACTATGCACATCCAAAAATAGCGCCTTAACTCGTTATCTCGTTACATTTTCATTTCAAGCCAATCGCCCGACAGACGGAAATTACTCCAAATCAAAAAACATTATGATCATAAAGTGTATGGAAAGAATAAAAGAAGTCAGGTAGATGCGTGCGATATAAAAATCCAAACGCTATTTCTATCCATCAACGTATCGTAATTTCCAAATGATTTGTCCATAAAAACAAGCAATTTTAATTGTCCTGCGCTTCGCACTGTGGAATTACGAAATCATCAATTTTTTAAGCTTTCTGCAATTTGTTCATTGCATAGAACATTAGAGAACATTAGCACAGCCATCGACATAGACAGTGATAAGCAGTTTCAGTCTCCATCAATATGAAATGATCGAAGTCATACATGAAATCAATGAAAACATATGGTAAAGATGATCAATTTTTAATGATGAATTTATTTTTGTTTTTACAGAGAACACCCAATAGCGAAGAATGAAGTTTGTTCTGGTAGCGGCATTATGCCTGATGGCAGTGGAGATAAGGTGTATGCCTGTAGCTGAGAACGCACCGGAGCCGCAGGCCCCAGTGCCCTTGGCCCAGCCGAGCGGGGACCCGGCTCTTCTAGTCGTACCGTTGGAAAAGGGAGGAGCACCGGTAGTGAGAGGAGCCGAGGCATTAGCCGAGGCCCCGAAAGAATCTGCGGCGAGTCACGAGGCGCATGAAGCTCACGAGGGTCACGAAGCTCACGAGGGTCACGGACACCACGAGCACAGTGGAACGGTAGCGCGTCATGCCGACGATGCCAAGGATTCGGGCGACCAGAAGATCGAAGCGAGTCCAGTAGCAAAGAACTTGGACGAAAAACTGCCCGAAGCTGAGAGCAAGCCATTGGAAGCCGCACAGAGCGAAGAGAAGGTACAGGAGCAACTGAAGAGCGCCGTTGCTGCGGAAGGTCAAGAACCTCTTCAGGCCAGTGCTGTCGAAGCTGAGGTCCCTGCAGCCGCGCCGGAAATCAAGGTACTTTTAGCACTTGAACCTAATTCCACTGAGGGTTTCCTTTCATTCGAAAATATTAAAGAAATCATTGTATCATATGACAATAAGTTGAGCGTCACTAAGTTTTTGAACGCTGACTAGCTTGCAAATCACTTGGCAGACGTCCAATACCAAGTATCAATAGCTTTACTCCCATGTTGGCAGTGTACAGCACAGTGTATAAGTACTTAAGACAACTCACTTCACTTGAAATCCGAGATGAGACTAATAATTGTTATCTTCCAGCAGGCATCAGCGAAGAGTGCTGATGAAGAAAAAGTGCCGGAGGAGAGCCAATCCGTGGCCGCAAAGTCTGCTGAGCCCGTGATCGCAGAAGCACAGAAAGAGGAACCGATTGTTAAATCTGCCCCAACCTTACCCGAAGGACCTAAGCCAGCTTCCATCGCTGCCAGCAGTTCGGCCGAAGCACCGAAGCCAATAGAGGCAGCCGCTGTCGAAGCTGCCGCCGCGGCTGAGGCCCCAGCTGAGAAGCCGGTCGAAGCTGCGAAGGCTGACCGTGTGACCCGCGAAGCCGAAGAGGCTGCGGCCGCAGCAGCCGCTGCTGCCAAGCCTGCCAGTCCCATTGAAGCAGCTCCCGCTGCGGCCGCCGAGGCCCCAGTGGCAGTTCCCGTTATCCAGGCTAGTGTCGCTGAGGCCCAACCCGCTGCCAAATCCGCAATCAACGCCGAAGAACCTGCCCAGGCGAGCCCCGATCAAGTGAGTGCCGAGAAACAGGAGCCAGAGAAAGAAGTCGAAAAGAAGAGCGTCCCAGAGGTAGAAAAGCCCATTCCCCAGGCCGTCGAGGTACCCCAGAGCGCTGAGAAAGTCGAGAACGCCGGTGAGAAAATCGAACAAGCTGTAGTAGCCGAAGATGCGACAAAGGTTCCAGCGGCCAAGAGGGAAACCGTCGAAGCCGCAAGTGCTGCACAACCCGCAGAAGTAGCTGCTGCCCCTGCCGTGGCTGAAGCCCCGAAACCCGAGGCCCCGATTGTACATGAAGCTGTCGAAGCCTCCAAGGAGAGCAAGGAACAGTCTGAGGAGTCGTCGAGTTCTGAGGAGGACAAGAGCAAATCCGAGGCGGAGAAATCGACCAAGAGTGTTCCGGCGGAAGAGCCCAAAGCCGAAGAGCTCCCGAAACCGCAGGAAGTGACGGGGACCGAGGTGGACGAATCGCAGCACTAAACAGCGGAAAAGAGCACCGAGAGCTCGGCAAGCTCCGAGAGCAGCGAGAGCGCCGAATCAAGTAGCAAGCATTCGGCATAAGACGACAGCGGGAATCCCAAGTCGCGTATCCATTCCATTCCCGAATGCAGGCAATGACCTTCTTTTTTTTTAATCATATCCACGAAAAGTACGAGAGAACGAAAGATTGAAAGAGAGTTTGAGAGAGAGATTGAACAAGAGCTTAAACACGAGAGTCCTGAGGGTTTTTGCTGCAGAAGTAAACGAAACAAAACGACAACTACCAACAGCGGTAGTAAAGAAAAGAAGGAAAGGGAAGAGAAGCTGAGCGTTTCTTGTGGAACCGAATCTAATCGCGTAGATCGATACTCGCCTCTCCGATCTTCGCGATTGAAAGGCCACCGAAAAAAAGAAAATGGAAACGCAGCACTCTGCGGCACATTCGTCCTGGTGAACATTGGAAAGAGTGAAGAAGATTTTGCGTTTAACAAAGAAAAAATCTGTTCGCGAGGACGAAGGTCCCCCTCGAGACTCTCTCGATAAAAAAAAATTAATAAAAAATAGTAGCAAGATGCAACACTACGCACAATTCCCTGAACCTTACAAACATTTGAAAAAATTATTTTTCCAAACCCCTGTCCCTCACCCCCTTTTTTTCGTTCCCGATTACCCTACGTAGCCACTAGCACCTTGTCCTCCTTACATTTCTCTTTAGCGTACGTGTCATTATTGATAATATTATTATTATTTTATTATTATTACTATTATGGTTAGTACCAGTACCACTATTATTATTATTATTATTATTGATCATTGATTTGTATTGTTGCTGTCAGCATCGTTATCATAATAATAATAATTGCGTATTATTATCATATCGTCGTCCGTGTGAATGTTTCTTTTCCTCACTTGAGAATATTTAATTGACGTCGAATCGATCCGAGCTGATGAGATCGAGAAACAAATTGCTCAACAGGCACATCTGATAAATAGCTAATTTCTTTTTATAAGGTAAAATTAATTCGTACGGGATGAGGCAGGCGGCAAGATACCATTTATCATCAATCGAAACGGATAAATTCTTATAAAAGGTGGAGAGCCGATTTACGAGATGAACGTTGCGATGCTGCGAAATGTCAGTAAGTACCACAGTGAAATTACGCAAGGAGTAGGTTAGGAATAGGTGAAACTCGTGGTGGGACAATTGCTTCGATAGTTTTTCTCCTGCTTATTCCTTTAATAAGCGGTTGCATATACTGACATTTTTGCGCAGTAAAAAAGCGGGCAATGGAAATGCAAAAAATTGCATACTTTGGTATAAAGGTCGTAATAATTTTGAAAAATATCTCGTGTCTTGTGGAGGCATTAGGCCTCCAAGGATGTCGTACTAATTTAAGTATCGTTTATGTCTGAATACAAACAATGCAGTAATACTTCTTACACAGTTTCAATAATATTCGTTGTAAATCCGGAATGTCATACCTAAATTATGACTTATCAGTAGCGAATATTGGTAAACATTTTGCCATTGAAAGTATCTATTTTAAAATGTTGTTCCACCAGTTTTGATATCTATTATATCTTTCGCATACTTGTGACATCATCCTACACAACTGAAACACTATTCTGCTGTTTGGATATTGATATCTATACTCTCGAAGAAAACGAGACTTCGAGGTGACCGAGTATTGAACTGCTAGAGAAGAATGTTGCCTGACTGCAGATTCTCATTCCGAAATTTCATGCCTAAATGATATTAGTAGTAAATATTGCTTAACATTTTGCCATTGAGAATATCCATTTTAAAATGTTCTTTCGCTAATTTTGATGACTACATTATATCTTTCGCAAACTCGTGACATCATCCTACACAGCTGAAATGCTGATAGCTGATGTTTGCTTACTGATAACTACGGTTTCGAGGAAAAAAAACACTTCGAGGAATCCGAGTATTGAACTGCTGGAGAAGAATGTCGCATAGCTGCGGATTCACAAGCGCCTCCGTGGCGCAATTGGCTAGCGCGTTCGGCTGTTAACCGAAAGGTTGGTGGTTCGAGCCCACCCGGGGGCGTCATTACTTTTTGCCATATTCGTACAATTATGAGATGTTTTGAAACACCATCCCCTTATATTTGTATTCAATTCAGTTAAATCCTTATTCAGAATTTGAAAACGCGATTGTGATGAGGTTCAACATCTGCCTCTGTGGCGCAATTTGGTGGAACGTAAACCAGACCATGATGGAGAAGATTAAAGGTTTTGAGCGCAAATGACTTTTGAGCGTCAGACTTTGCATCCCCATGCACATGTCTGAACATTCTGACTTTCAGCGATATGTCAGCAACAAAGTGGTTTATAACTTCGCCAACATCCCACGAATCGATAATTTTGCTCTAAAGCCAACTCGTAATCATTTCAGCAATAGCGCTAATGATCAGACAACTGCGAACAGGATATGCATGTTCTTGACATGTTGTGTCTATAAGACACAATAACATGTACAAAATGCAACAATAAACAATAAACACTATTTTCAAAAAAAAAAAGCTAACGCGTTCGGCTGTTAATCGTAAGGTTGGTCACCCAGGGACGTCAGTACTTTTTGCCATACAGTAAAACCTCTGCATTATTTCAAGTGCTGTTTACAAACCTCTATAATAGTTTAAAAAAAATGAGCGGAATCGTGATTTCGCTTCGAAGCCAATGAGCGATGATCTGTCAGGGGCGTTACATACTAAATGCGTTCACCCTGGCTCTTCACAGGGCCGTAAAACATTAAACAGGCCCCCCGAAATTTTTTTAAATTTACTCTTTTTAACTATGTGACATAACGGTATACATTTGAATCCCGCGGCTGCGCACAGCCGTGCAGACGCTAGAATTTGTTTCTTTATGTAGGAAGCAGGTAAGCAGAGCCTCTGGACTATTAAAGAGGGCTAACGAAGAGGTTTCACTGTATTCGTATAATCATGAGATGTTTCCGAACCCCATCCCCTCATAATTGTGTCTAAATCAACCAGATCCTTATCCAGAATTCGAAAATGCAATTGTCATGAGGTTCAACATCTGCCTCCGTGGCGCAATTGGCTAGCGCGTTCGGCTGTTAACCGAAAGGTTGGTGGTTCGAGCCCACCCGGGGGCGCATTACTTTTTGCCATATTCGTACAATTATGAGATGTTTTGACACACCATCCCCTTATAATTGTATTCAATTCAGTTAGATCCTTATTCAGAATTTGACAACACGATTGTGATGAGGTTCAACATCTGCCTCTGTGGCGCAATTTGGTGGAACGAAAACCACACCATGATGGAGAAGATTAGAGCTTTTGAGCGCAAATGCCTTAGAGTTTGCCTCCACATGCACATGTCTGAACATTCTAACTTTCAGCGATATGTCAGCAACAAAGTGGTTTATAACTTCGCCAACATCCCACGAGACGATAATTTTGTTCTAAAGCCTACTCGTGATTAGTTTAGCAATAGCGCTAATGATCAGACAACTGCGAACAGGATATGCATGTGTTGACATGTACATGCATGCATGTATTGCATGTTGCATGTGTTGACATGTTGCATGTGCTGACATGTTGCATGTGCTGACATTTGTATGTGCTGACATGTTGAATGTGCTGACATGTTGCAAGTGCTGACATGTTGCATGTGCTGACATGTTGCATGTGCTGACATGTTATTATGCCTATAAGACTGTACAAAATGCAACAATAAACACTATTTAAAAAAAAAGCTAGCGCATTCGGCTGTTAATCGAAAGGTTGGTCACCCAGGGGCGTCAGTACTTTTTTCCATACAGTAAAACCTCTGCATTAATCCAAGCGCTGTTTATGAACCTCTATAATAGTTCAAAAATGAGCGGAGTCGTGTTTTCGCTTCGAAGCCAATGAGCGATGATCTGTCAGGGGCGTTACATGCTACATGCGTTCACCCTGGCTGTTCACAGGGCCGTAAGACATTAAACAGGCCCTCCGAAATTTTGTTGAATTTACTTTTTTTACCTATGTAACATAACGATAAACATTTGAATGCCGCGGCTGCGCACAGCCGTGCAGACACTAGGATTTGTTTCTTTGTGTAGGTAGCAGGTAGGCAGAGCCTCTGAACTATTAAAGAGGACTAACGAAGAGGTTTTACTGTATTCGTATAATTATGAGATGTTTCTGAACACCATCCCCTCATAATTGTGTCTAAATCAACCAGATCCTTATCCAAAATTCGAAAACGCGATTGACATGAGGTCCAACATCTGCCTCCGTGGCGCAATTGGCTAGCGCGTTCGGCTGTTAACCGAAAGGTTGGTGGTTCGAGCCCACCCGGGGGCGCATTACTTTTGACTGTTTCTTCAATCATTTCATTTACAAATGTAAAAAATGTATTCTTTATTTTATCCTGAAAAATTATCCTGTACCTCTAGGAGAAGGAGGAAAGCAGGAAAAAAGATAAACACTCAAGAACGTTCTGAAGCCGCAACGAAGAAAAGGAAAAACTTCATCAATCGGCTACTACTGCATCAAAAAATACGTGATACTATACATTTTGACTTTACTCGCTATGAAGATGGAACGACTATATATTGAGAAGTGAAGTCGATAAATTCAAGTCTCGTCAGAGAGTTCCAAAGCGCCGAACCTATTTGATGTTAACGCTAAATAATTAACTGTCTTATGAGACATTTTATACATCATTTAGTTACGTTTTAGCGTTTTCGGTTTAGAGTTTAGGTTTCACTTGGGTTCGGCGATTTGAAGCACTGACCAGAGTTGAATTTGTCGACATCGCTTCTCAACATACAGTCCTTCCATTGCACCAGCGAGTAGATCCAAAATGTACTTAAATCGGCAGCAGCCTATTTATAATAAATAATAGTTATTCTATACAATTACAATGAGTAATGTATTATTTAATAACGGGGCTCGTGGAGACACAAGTAATTGTCGAAAGTCGAATATATACGAAATATATTTTATTCAGAACCCAACATTTATCTGTTTCATGTATATTACTTATTTCATAAGATAAATACTCTATTTTTAAATTAAAAAATTATGGCTTATTAACATTTTAATAAAAAGTGTAACTCTATTTCTTGTATATTAATTGTATCGTTGTATTCGGAAGAAGAAATGAAACTGCGAACAGGACGAAGTCTTCCAAAATTGTAAACAATTTAAACATCGGAGATCCCAATTCGAAATTTTTTGTCCCAAAAATTAATATTTTAGTTTAAATATCGTAAAAAAGAAGAAAAAAAGTAATATGAATTCTTGACCCCGACGTGATTTGAACACGCAACCTTCTGATCTGGAGTCAGACGCGCTACCGTTGCGCCACGGAGTCGTACGATCGGTCAGCACAGTACCGATTATAGGATCAAGTTTCGTATTCTCGAATCTTTCGCTTCTGTTTAACGTGATGCCGAGAGCGCCGATCACGCTATCTCTCTCGCACTTATACAAGTTTCACATCACCTTAAAAGGATTCAGCGACGCGTTTCCACCTTTGCGTATAGATTTTTTTCATAAAAACGACCCCTTCATAACCCAAATTTATGTTATACCTCTTTGCAAAGCCATTTTGCAACATATTGCACGATGATGTATTCGAATTTGTCGGGCAAATTGTGATAACTGAATACAACATTAATTATTGACGGCAATTGTAAAATTGTCGAAAACATATGTATTTATGGTACTTAAGTTCCGTTTTTGAAAGAACGAAGCAATTTTAATGCAATCGTACGCATGATACGACACACCCTGCAATTGTTACTTCTTATATATACCTTTACGTCGTATATTGACGTCATAAGCACTTCTAAATTGTCATAAGTGGCTGACGAATCATGTCGCCACAATTGGGTCAGTAGTCGCGACACATAGACGACAGTAATATGACAACAACACTTTTTAAAAATGTTTTAACCCCCAACTGCGCTAAAATGACCATATTACATGCCTGCAACGCGGGTAGAAAGTTAGCGATTCTTGACCAGCGAACGAAAAAAAAAGTTAATCGAGAAGAAAAGTAGCTAAGAGCACTTTTCTCTACAGTAACGCAATATACTATTCTACGTTTCATGGAAATTTGAACATTATAAAGTTACTGATATCGTAAATTAGTGAATATGTTCGCGAAATAACTTCTGGAAGTTGTTGACCTGTTTCAGCATTTTTGCCAACAAAATGTTATTAGACATTTTTTTTTTTTTTTTTTTTCAGTCGATTTAAAAAATCGAAGATTAACGAAAAAAGAGTTTATTAATTACGTACCTGATTCGTGAGAGCGTAGCAAGCTAATACCCCGAGTGACCACCAATCGACCTCATGTCCGTAATAATTCTTTTTAACTATTTCCGGCGCCATGTATTCCAGTGTACCGCAAAATGTTGATGTTCTGTGCGTTGGACGCAACCATTTCGCGAGACCGAAATCTATCAGCACGGCGTGACCCTCGTAGTCCAGCAGTACATTCGTCGCTTTAATATCTCTGTGTACGATTCCCGCATTGTGAAGGAAATCTTTAAATTTTCAGAAGACACAATTTCGATTATTAGATTTTTTTATTAGATTGCGATAATCAGTAACGTGAGCGGCACAGACTTTCGTGTAACTTTTTGAGAGCTGAACTCACTTTTTTTTTCTTACCCACCTAATGCCAAACCAATTTCTCCGACGTATATCCGTACCACGGCTTCTGGCAATGATCCGTAATCCTCGATGAGAGAAAACAATTCACCGCCTCCAAAGTAATCCATCACTAGATAAATCGAAAATCATTTTAAAAAAACAATAAATACGGATCGTGAAAAAGATCGAAGGACTCGATGATTATTGACGATTATTGGTCCTGAGAAATCAAAGACGTGATGTTTGATCCGCAGACTGTTTTTTTTTTACCATAAAAAAAACATAAAAATTGTAAATTCTGTTTGCAAAAATCGAAACTAATTACACTACAAGTGTGACTTTCGGATACTCGTATCATTTGTCGGAAAAATGTTCGAAAAAAAAAAAAAATCACTAAACCACGAAAAAAAAATTAAAAACTGTTTATTATCATCTAAATGACCAAAAAAATTCGTTTTTCATTTAAAAAACGCGATAACTTTGATTAAAAAATCGGTATTTCCTTTTTTTCTCGTATTCTGTACCGACCGAGAAAAATGATAAATTTCTTTTAAAAAAAAACAGAAACTCATGAAAAACTCACTGATATAGAGAGTTTTTCTTCCCTGCCAATGCTCTACAGTATGAGCGACGAACGGATGATGTCCGACGACTTCCTGTATAGAAACTTCCTGTTTCACTTGACTAACTGCGTCCTCTTCAACTATTTTAGCTTTTCCAATCATTTTCAGCGCGTAAATTTGATCGTTGGAACGATTTCGAATTTTGTAGACTCGTCCATAAGCACCTTTTGCTATTAGCGTCAAAAAATCGTAATTCGTCTCTCGTGGATCCGTTTTGACTGTGAATTCCGGCAGAAACATCGCCTCCAATCTTCCGACCGGCCAAATCGTCTTTGACGATCCGAGATGACCGTCGAGAGCATTTATGCTGCGGCTGAGCGATAAAAATAGTTTTTAAAATGTTTAAAAAATGTATGCGTTGAAATAAAATAAATTTTTTTTTTTTTTTTTTATGCGTCATAACCAAAAAAATCGTAATCATTTTTTTTTTTTTACCTTCTCCGAGAGGCGCGAGAACGCGGCCTGTAACTTTCGTCCTGAACAGAGACGCTTCTTCCTGAACAACTGCCTTCTATCATATCGCTGAGACTATACTGCGAGACGAGTAAAAAAAAAAAAAAAAAGAAAATCCGATAAAACGATTGTTTTTTCGAACGAAAACAAAAAACAAAACAAAAAATGAATTGTAAGAAAAAAATATTTACCTGACTAGCATATTTCCGTCGTGGATGATGATAACTTTTGTTACTTGAATTACCCATTATCGAAAGAATCGTAATTTCTTTTGTTTTATGAATTTACTAATTTTTTACTACTACGAGTCATCGGTGATCGAAGAAAAGAATACGAAAGTGCAACAGGTGGGTAAACTTTTTTCGCAAACTCTCGTTCGACACTTTGATGAATAAAATTTGGAAATGCATGATACAATTCCTGTTGCATGAATTTAAACGAATATTCGTCGCAATTTCTTTTACAATCGACGAAAAAAATAACCCCACGAGACGCGCGCGTTCGTCGGAATTTCGCGAAACATTTTTAATAGCACCGCGACGTGTACTGTGAAAGTATCGAAAGTTTGTAGTCGACGAAACCTGTCAATTCGTATCGGCTACATAACAGGTTGCAACAGGCAAATACATCACAAATGTGTTTATCCGTTGAGACGCACGCGTCGAAATTGTCAATGGAACGAAAAGCGCCCTCTGGCCGTTTCGTTTACGAAGTGCGTCGACTCGATGTGCGAACGATCTGTTTAGCCGACTGTGATGTTCGAGGAAACTATTTTCGAATTAAAAAAAGCGCGAAACTGCACTTTATCAATTAAGTGGACATCTCATTATATATCTCAAGATTCGTAAACAGTTGAAAAATTGACGAACTTTGTTATTTGTGTTTTTTTGTTTTACGATGATATTGAAACCCTCGTCCCCGACGCACGACTAAACAGAGTTTCATAAACAAACGACTAAACGAATCAACGAAAAACCCAAGAACACTTATTAAAAAAGTTTTTAATATTTTACTTGCGGTGTATTCGTAAAATTTGAAATGCATAAGAACGTCTCGTCATTCCTTATGCGTTAAAAAGAGAATTACGATCTTTTAGTTAACCTTCTCGTAATTATTTAAATGTTTACAATGCGCTATAGCTACTCGTGATAATGCTGAGGTCGCGATAAAGTTTTTATAGTATAGACGATTAAAAAAAAAAAGCCGACGGGAACTTCGATGACAGAAAATACCTTACAACCGCCGTACCTACGTTTTCATTCGCGAAAAAAAGTTTCGTCAACCGGCCATCTATAGCAAACAAACGCTCAACTCTACCTGAAAACGGGGCGTATTCCCTTCACATTCTTTTAATTAAAAACGAACGAATGTCATTCAGAACAATGAGATTTCTGCGTTAATGGTTCATCAGACTTTGATCGTTCTTTTCATTATTCTCCGCCTGCTATTAAAATCGTAAAAAATATACACGATAAAGGGTATTTTTGTTCGGCGGGGTCGCGAATGATATGAACCGACTAATGTTCAATGAACATGCGGTCCGATGTATTTGAGGAGAAAAGGAGGATTCAACGTACTATCGTCGGTCGCCGATACGTTTTATTCGTCGCGAAAAAATTGTTACAGAATTGTCTCATCCTATCAAAAGCATCCCCCGCGTGTCCGGAGCCTAAGATAAACTCTGTATCGTCGCGCGGCAGAACGATGTACAGTAGAACTCCTCAAGAGTGACGAAAACCAATAGAGAGTAAAGAAACATATATACGAACGTAAAAATTCCTCTTCTCTTTAAACTCCTCGGGAAACGACACGCAAAAAACAATAAGAATTTCTTATCTATATTAAACGTTTCCACAATCGTTGAGTTGAAAAACGTCGAATTTTACGAGGATTTACTGTACATCCATATATAGACAAAAACAATACGAAAATTATCACGAATGTTATATGTATCCATGTGACTGCGATTGGAGATGCGTAAAAATCATCACATTAGACTCTCAAACCATATCCGAGAGCGCGTGGTCGCGAGACGCTTCAGACGCTCCGGGTCCGTTGCCGTTTGCAATTACATTTCGCAAATAATCGATCGCGCTCGGGCGTAAAAGTAGTTAATTTCTCGTGAACGCAAATTTTAATAGCAAAATGCCATTTATACCGATTGCACTTGTAATTTTGACGATTATTTTTTATTTGCTATTCTACGGCCGAAGTTATTTCTTTCTTCGCAATATTCCGGGACCAACAGCGCTGCCGATTGTGGGCAATTATTACACTTTTTGGGTTCCACCAAGTAAGAGTAGCGTTAGAAATTACATTAAATATCTTTAGTTCCGATGATTTTTCGAATAAAAAAAATCGAAAGATTTTTCGAATCAAAAAAATCGAAAGATTTTTCGAATCAAAAAAATCGAAAGATTTTTCGAATCAAAAAAATCGAAAGATTTTTCGAATCAATTTTCGTTGAAGTGATTTACGATTCCGATCGTTCTACTGCCGTAAAAATAATCATTATATTTCATACTACTTTCGATTTTTTTTTTTTTTTTTTTTTTTTTTTTTTTCGTGTTGTTCAGCTGAGTTATGGGGAGTTCTCCGTTGGATGAGCAACAATTATTACCCAACGTGGCGAATATGGCTCGGAAGAATGCCTATTGTGAATATCATTCATCCGGATGATGTCGAGGTATGCATGAGCCCTTTACGATTATATATTGGATTCACTTTGATTTTCTTGTCGCATGAAATCTATGATTCGCGTTATTGACAAAACAATAAGCGATTGTTGATTAATCTCATATATAGTCGAAAATTATCATACAAAAATCTTGCAAATTACGCACAACGAAAATGTTATTCATGGCTCGTGGGCGTAATTTGCAGCTTTCGCACCATTTAAGTTGCATGCATCCCATACATTTCCATTATAATGGAAATTTATGATTTCCGCTGCTAACAGAGCGATGTAAGATTCTTCCCATATGTGGGTAAAGATTATTACGCATAAAACTAGCAAATTACGCCAAACGAAAATGTTTTCTGTAGTTCGTGGCGTAATTTGCACCTTCAGCACATTTCGCACATTTTAGATCGCGTGAGTATATTATCCTGAAACCCGGAGTTTTAAAATTACGATGTGATTTTATGATCTATGATTTTTTTGATGTTTTGGGTCATTTTGGGTCATTTTGGGACATTTTGGGACATTTTGTGACATTTTGTGACATTTTGTGACATTTTGGGATTTTCCGCATAATTTTTGTTCGACGGATGTTAATAGCGCCGTGAAATAAAAATTGAATCGATACTCTTGTCAACTGCCATCGCAGGTTGTCTTATCGAGTCCTAAGTACATCACGAAGAGTGCCCTTTACGAGTTGATTCACGCGTGGTTTGGCACCGGTCTTCTCACGAGCACAGGTTTGATTGCATTACTCAAGAGATAAGAACTATTAAAAAATTCGCGATTGTAATCAATCAATTTGATAATAAACATCGAACGTCTTTCGACAGGAAGCAAATGGCGGCGTAGACGTAAGATTCTCACGCCGGCTTTTCATTTCAATGTTCTGCGCGAATTTGTAAACGTATTTGACTCGGAAGGCCAACGAATGGTCCGCGATCTTCTAGACGACGAGAGGAAACATGAATGCGATGTATTACCGTTGGTCACCAAATACACGTTGAATACGATATGCGGCAAGTAGAATTAACTAAATATTTTTTATATGCAAATTCGCAATCAAATGCAAAAAAAAAATGCCGCTGTACAGTACCTGTGAAGGAACTCCTCTTTCCGAAATTTTCGTGATCATTAGAATCATTAGAATCAAAATGAATTTCTGTATAATTTTTTTTTTTTTAATTATTTTTTACGAAATTTCAAAAATCAAAGGGTTAAATTTAAGGGGATTGAAGGGTTAAACAGTCGAAATTATATTAAATATGATAATTTAGAGACCGCAATGGGAACTTCGCCGGAAAAGATCGTCGCTGTTGAGGGTAAATACAGAAAGGCAGTTCACGATATGGCGCAATACTTGCTTCACAGGTGGGAAATTCATAGTTTCGCTTTTGTATTTTTTTCGACAATTTGATCGAATTGATCGAAATAATCAATTGACAAACTTGTAAAATCAGAATACAGCGACCGTGGGTAAGTTACAAGTGGATATACAATTTATCGCCAACGGGGCGCAAGGAAAAGAAAGCATTGGAAATTATTCATGGATTTTCCTCAAAAGTAAGTTAATAATTTCGTAAGAAATTTAAAAAAAAATGTAAATAAAAAATACTTCGCGCATTTAAATCGCTTTGTTGCGTTGTTGATTGATAAAATTTCTCGATTTATATTGTCAAAAGATTATCGACGAGCGTCAGCAGTATCACGAAGATACGGGAGGAGTTTATTTGAACGATAACGCTGACACGACGAAAACGAAATCGAACTCTAAGAGACGAATGGCAATGCTTGATCTTCTGATAGCGGCTATGAAAGATGGACATATAGACGATACGGGAATTAGGGAAGAAGTTGATACCTTCATATTCGAGGTAAATCATCGATCGAATTATAGTCGACATCTGTACGATTGTATACATCAAAAAATTTAAAATTTAAAATTCAAAATTCAAAATTCAAAATTCAAAATTCAAAATTCAAAATTCAAAATTCAAAATTCAAAATTCAAAATTCAAAATTCAAAATTCAAAATTCAAAATTCAAAATTCGAAATTCAGAATTCAAAATTCAAAATCAAAATTCAAAATACAAAATTCAAAATTCAAAATTCAAAATTCAAAATTCAAAATTCAAAATTCAAAATTCAAAATTCAAAATCAAAATTCAAAATCAAAATTCAAAATACAAAATTCAAATTCAAAATTCAAAATTCAAAATTCAAAATTCAAAATTCAAAATTCAAAATTCAAAATTCAAAATTCAAAATTCAAAATTCAAAATTCAAAATTCAAAATTCAAAATTCAAAATTCAAAATTCAAAATTCAAAATTCAAAATTCAAAATTCAAAATTCAAAATTCAAAATTCAAAATTCAAAATCAAAATTCAAATTCAAAATTCAAGGGACACGACACAACTGGAATGGCAATGTGTTTTTCACTTTTGCTTCTGGCCGAACATACAGAAATTCAGGTAATAAAGTCCGCGTTCGCCAATGAGTTCGAAGGGATGTGTTTCAAGTTCGCGAATAACAATTGACTTTTTTTTGTAGCAAAGGGCTCGTGAAGAAGTCGACAAAGTACTGAGTGAGAGCGGTGGGAAAATGGAAATAACGGAAATTCAACGTTTCGCTTATCTCGATCGTTGTTTGAAAGAGTCGCTTCGTCTGTATCCCAGTGTACCATTAATATCTCGACAGGTCGATCAAGATATACAGCTGAGTATGTTTACTATTATTCTTTTTTTAAAAGATTAGCAGAGCTTTCTGCGCACTCAGATAACGACGATTTGCATCCTATCCATTGTATTAATCACAGCCACTCATTAATGTCACTTCGAAAAGAGTATTATTATTATTATTATTATTATTATTATTATTCCAATCGACCGTTTTGCTTGAACCGCGGAGATAACCCGTTGTCTCGATGCGACGTGTCTCCGCGGTGAAAAGAATGTATATACGATAAATATTTCGTTAAATGGTTGAAGACGAGAAAAAATTAATGAATAAAAAATAAAAAAAAGATAGAAAGCCATTTCTAATCGGGTTATTGGAGTCAAAAGTTGACAATCATAAAATTTTATTACTTGTCGTTCGTTTATCTCGAGAAGTGATTCGGAAAATAACGCGACTTCATTAATACGGAAAAATCTTAATATGAATTAATTGCAAACGCAATCGAAGCGGCGTCGGGACTTTAAATTGAGACCACGCGCTTCGCGCGAATGAAGTTACTTGTTACACTCCCTATTGCAGAATGTTGTAAACATTTTTTTTTTTTTTTTTTTTTTCTAGCAAATTACATAGTACCGCGAGGTTCGGTCGTTCAAATGCATATCTTCGACACACATCGCGACGCTAATTTTTGGCCCGATCCCGAGCGCTTCGATCCCGACAGATTTTTACCCGAACGAGTAGTCGGACGACATCCATTTTCGTATGTACCGTTCAGCGCTGGACAACGCAATTGTATTGGTGCGTTATTGAGTAAAAAAAAATTTTCGAAACGATACGCATCTATTCTGTTATTATTGTTATTAATAATTAATTTTTTTTCATTTTTCAGGACAAAAATTTGCGATGCTTGAACTCAAAGCATTAATCGGTCATTTATTACGGAATTTTTATTTCGAACCGATCGATTTAGCGTCGAAAACAGGAATATTGCCGGATCTTGTATTGAGACCCTCGCATCCGATACGCGTGAAGTTTGTACCGAGATTCGTTCAACCGTAAAAAAACAATCGTTCGCAACAAAGATCGTGCGATTTGAATAGCGGGCCAAAACGGATACATGGCGCATACTTAATCTATTCCTTTTTTTACGAAGTGTATGCGATATTATCTTATAGACTGTCAAATTTTGTACTTTATAGAATAAGAGAAAAAAACGTCGTAAATAATGTAAAGGTTAATTGAAATATTTCGAAATGAAAAAACATACCCGTCCGCTATTCCTATAACAAAGAACCCCCGAAAACTGTAATTCATTCGTACTTACCGCATAATACTGTAAATACATCGGGAAAGCTGAATCAGGAGGTTATAACATCGACGTTCGCTTCTGTGTGACTAGAATAGTCCTGTAGAGACGCGTTTTGCGTGACTTCATATTACATTTTAACGAAACATGTTTAATTCACTCGTCGCGTAAAACTGCACGACTGCCAGGAGCCGTTGGCCGTTGGGTCGGTGTCACGGTGTGTCACATCACCTCAAAATCTTTCGAAAAGCCGCCTATCGTCAAAAAAACAAATCTACAGGTCGTCGCTGGAATTAACGAAACTTCAATGCGTCGGTCGGTAAAACAGAATCGAATACTAGCGACAGATTGTTTACCTCTGTTCACGCGAATAATTGTCAAGTACGCGTGGAAGAATCGTTGTATTGTCGGAAATAAAACATTTCAAAGTAGTAGAATTAAAATAAAATGACGGTGGAGGCAACATCGAGCACTGGAAAAGTTATATTCGTAACTGGAGGTTACGATCACACAATAAAAATATGGCAAGCGCACACGGGAGTTTGTCAACGAACTCTCCAACATTCGGTTTCGGTATTATTATTGATATTTATCCATTAAAAAAATTAAATTATTCTCGTATACTTTTTTTTGTAACGCAAAAACCAACATTTTTAAAAACTTTCGCGATATGCTTTTTTTCCACGTAACGTTCCTATACGTGTTTTTATACTCGGAGAGGTTACATTTTAGCATAACCTGAAAAAAAATTAAAAGGATATTTCGACAAAAATAAAAATCGATTTGTCGATCTCTAAATCGAAGAATTTGCGTCGATTTCAACAAGCAATTTTTTTGCACTTTTTCCTTCACCGCTATTTCATTTTCATGCAAATTTTTCTCAAATTTTAGCAGATAAACGCATTGGACATTACGCCGGATAAACATATAATAGCTGCCGCTGGATATCAAAATATTTTTATGCACGACTTGGCGTCCGGCAATCCTAATTCCGTTCTTAATTATGAAGGAGCGTCAAAAAACGTCACTGGTCTCGGATTTCAGGTAACGGAAAAAAAAAAAAAAAATTTCCACTTTGATATAACAATAAGTTTTGAATGACAATTTCGAAAAAAAAAAAAAAAACCAAAAAAGTTTATTTAATCTGAAATATCAATTCTTTCTTATTTAATTTATTATTTATTTCACTTTTATATTATTGTTGATTTTTAAAAAATATTCGTTCGATTCGATTTCTTCTTATCGTTTTTTAACTTTTAAAAGGTTTAAGTTTTTTGAATTATTATTATTTTTTTCTTTGTTTTATTATTCATTTTATAAAAATACTTTTTCAATTTTCGATATATTGTTTTTTTCAAATTTCAGCGAAATATATATTTCTGTCTTTTTATACGGATTTTTTTTTAAATTTTTTTTATTTTGCGCACAAAATTGTCGTTTTTGTCTGTTGGACTAAATTATTGGCGAAAAACGATCGATTGCGAAATTAAATAGTATCATAACTTTTTTTTTTGCATCTAAAAACAGGAAGAGGGAAAATGGATGTATACGGGAAGCGAAGATTGTTCAGCAAGAATTTGGGATCTCAGGTAAAATAAAATTTTAATATCGCCGTATAATCGTCTAGAACGCTGTAAAATTTTATCGAATTTTCAGATCGAGTACTTTCCATTGTCAGAGAATATTTCAAGTCTCCGCGCCGGTAAACTGCGTGTGTCTGCATCCAAATCAGGCGGAGCTAATCGTCGGCGACCAGAGCGGTGTAATTCATCTTTGGGATCTTCGTTCCGATCACAACGAACAATTGGTACCGTTAAAATTTTAACAAACAAATTTTAGAATTTTTTTTTTTTTTTTCATTAAACGTAATTGTTTGCAAAAAAGAAATCGTCTCTAATCGAAAAAAAACATTTTTGTTAGTCGAAGAAAAAGTCGAATTAAAATTAATTACGTTAATTTTTTTTTTTTTTTTAATTCATTAAAATAAATAATTTTTTTTTTTCGTTTATTGGATTTGCGAATTCAATTATCGCCAAAGGGCCTCATTAACATATCGTTTAAGTTGACAAAAATCGACATTTTACCTTTAACACTAATAAATCGAAATTAATCGTTTATTCGATTTTTCAAATATTTATAATTTTTTTTTTGTAATTTTTTTTAAAGATACCGGAAGCCGAGTCATCGATTCAAGATATAGCGATTGATCCGGACGGGACGTATATGGCAGCGGTTAACAATAAGGGACATTGCTACATATGGGCGTTGACCGGCGGCATCGGCGAGGAGCCTACGAGACTGAATCCTCGTCACAAATTAACTGCTCACAAGCGTTACGCGCTCCGTTGCAAATTTAGTCCCGACTCGACGTACGTATTAAAGAAATTAAGGGAATAATACATTTTTCCGAAAAATCAAAATTGGAGTAAAATTAAAAATTTATTTTTCTGATAAATTATCGAAAATAAATCGATTTTTTTTTTTTTTTTTTTTCCACTAAAAGTCGAGAAGTATAGAAAAAAAAAACAGATAAAGCCGAAAAAACGACGTATTTTTTTTTTTAGCGACTATTGCCAATTTTTCTTTTGTAAAACTCTCGATATACTGTTTGATAAAAAAAATGATTTCAGTATTTTCGATAGTTTCGGAAAAATAAAAAATAAAAATCATATCGCGAATTTCCGGATACATTTAGTCGCTTAACTCGAATCTCTTGATATTTTATTGGATTTTTAATCTTTTCTTTTCCTATCGTCTATAAAGTTTTGAATAAAAAAATTCTTCAGGCTTCTCGTGACAACGTCGGCGGATCAGACGGCCAGAGTGTGGAAAACCACAGATTTTTCGGAAATGCAAGTGCTGAAACACGAAGCTAAACGTTGGGTTTGGGATGCGGCTTTCAGCGCCGATTCACAATACGTATTTACAGGTAAAGGTTTCGTATTATTAACGTAAAATTAAGAGACGCGGTAGCAACTCGACGACAAAATTTTTCTGAAAAAAAAAAAATCACAAAAATTTTTCACGAATTTCACGAAAAAAAAAAAAAATCTGAAAAAAAAAATTACGAACATTTTTCGAAAAAATTTCACCAATAACTTTTTTTTTCGTATATTTTGATATAAAAAACTGACGAGTAATCGATTAGTTTTCGGATAATCAAAGTTCCGCTATATTGAGAAGCGAAACTAAAATCTCATTTTAAATTTCGCAAAAAAAAAAGCAAAAAAAAAAACTTATCCACAACAATACTTTTTTGTTGTGTTTAGCATCGTCGGACGGTGTTGCGAGATTGTGGAACGTGTCGACCGGAGCCGTCGAGAGGGAATACCAGGGACACCAAAAAGCCGTCACAGCCCTCGCGTTTCGCGATCAAATTTTACCGTCGACTTGAGATAATAAACGAATCGAATAGTTCCCACGAAACAATACAACCAGTTGCTTATACTAGTCGAATCCGCATAATTTTATCTTTTTTATCATTTTGTTTTTTTTTTTTTTTAGAATAAATTCCCAAAAGACATTGCACAATACTTCATTTTTCTTCACAGTATTATACTATACTAATTAATATTTTTCTTTTTTTTTTTTTTTTTTTTTTCTTTTTTTTTTTTTTGGCTATCTATACATACAGGTTGTACGCTCTCGTCGAGCTTAACGATACATAATCACAATCAAGCAGCTATCTTCTTCTTTGTCTTCTTCAGTTTCTTTTCTCTTTTTATTTTTTTTCTTTTTTTTTTAATTTTATTTAATTTTTTTTTTTTTTTTTTTTTTTTTTTTTATTTTATACTGTGGGTAATTTGTCAACCTCTCCCATTTCTGTTAAAGTCTCGTCCTCCATCGTGTAACTCAGCATGAATTTTAGTGAAAGCGGATCCTGCAATGAAATAAAACAAATCGTCGCTTCAATAAAAATTTATTCGAAGGCGCAGAACACGCAGAATTGGAGAGAAATTTGACTCTCCTGTTAATTTTTTTTTTTTTTTTTTTTTTTTTTCAATGTATTAAAATTGATAATTCAATTGGTAAATTTTTATTTACCTTTTGGGGATTTGCTATCAGCATTATCTGAGTGATGGCCGACGGAGGTAGGAATGGATTGTGAGGCGGCAATTCGGTGCCGGAAGGCGCCTGTAGTCTGCATTTGCATCTCTAATAACGATAATTACGAAAAAAAAAAATTAATTAAATGTTAAACTCGAAACATTCAAAATATTTTTAGAAAATTGTCTTTTCGAAAAATTTTTCTTCGGGAAATTTTCCGGATAGTTTTACAAGTGTCGAAATTAATTTTCGAGTCGTGTGGACCCATCGTGACTACGAGGGGTTAATAATTCCACTTAAAGCTCTGAATATCGAAAAAAAAAATCCCAAAAAAAAACGACACTTCGTAAACTTTGTGTAGAAAAAAAAAAAATTACCTTCGGCACTACAGCCTGAAAGAGATAATTGCTGAGCGCTTTCGAGTTTTTGCTCATCGTCGTTACGACGATTACCGTTACATCGGGACGGGGACTTCCCTTTGCAAAATGAAGAACGACGGATATACCATTTTTCTCCTCGATTACCGTCAATGGTGGAATCGAACCTGCAATCGAAATTGTTTGTGTAACAAAAATGACATTAATTAATTAACAAATTAATAATAATTAATAACAATATTTATTTTTAAATAATTTTTTTTTTTTCAATTAATTAATTAACTAATAATTCATTTTATTATTAATTATTAATTAATGTAAATTTCGTAATGATAACAATAATATTAATAATATCATATGTATCATATTATACATTATTATTATTAATATTTATTTTACCATTAATATTAATAATCAAATAATTAATTTTTTTTTCCATCTTTTAAAGAAATTTTTTTTTAAAGTTTTTTTACCAATCAAAAACCCTAAAAATGATCCAATTGTCGTAAATCAATTTACCCGGTTTTATGTTGTCGATGGTAACGTGAATATCAGTCAGAGGTTTGATTTCCGTATCGGAACTCGTCGACGAAGTTTTAATCATTTCGCGATTGTGCTTATTAACGTTTTCCGTGTTTTCGTCTCCTATGTGCGTCGACATTGATGACGATACGTCGAGCATCGCGTCGTCGTCGTTCAACAAATCACCAAAATCAATTGCCTCCGTTCTATTTTCATCGGCGGCTGCAAAAGACTTTTCGCTGAGACCGTTCGCCGCCGTTGCCGCTTTAGAGATGTTCTCGTTTTTCGATTGAGATTGAGAATCTTTGGTGAGTTTTGCTTCGAGAATCGAAGCGTTTGCCGCGGGACGAGAGTAAGCGAAGGGTCCGGTAGATTTTTCAGGAACTTCGACGACGTCTTTCGCGAATTTACTGAAATGAAATTCAATACTTTTCGATATAAATTGTTATTTCGAAGCTGCAATACGATTCGTATGATCGGCGAAAGTGTCGATGGAATTGCAATTTCTTTTTTTTTTTAATTGCAATTTTTTTTTTTTTCTTTTTTATGAAGAATTGCAATTTCTTTCTTTTTTATCTAAAATTGCATTTTCTTAAATGTGAAAACATCTACAGCGAGACTTTTGCATGCAGTGTCCTCCAAAAGCGATGCATAATTGTAAGAATTAAAAAAAAAAAATTTCATCAATAATTTAAGTTTAAAAAAATGATTTTTCGATACCTGACGTTATTGAGACCACTTTTAGGGATATTTGCAACTTGACTCAGACTTTGCTTAAGCAAAGATTCTCCGAGTTCGTTTAAGTCTTCGAGAGCCTTCGCCTTGCTGTCCAATTGCACTGCCGTTACCGTTGAACTTTGCAATTCTGCAAAAAATCAATTTAATTTTTAACATATTTCAGTAAAAAAAAAAAAAAAAATCATCAGTTACGTATTTTTTTTTTTTTTTTAATTTTGTTTGCTGTTTTGTTTTTTTATATAATCAATTTAATTTTTAACATATTTCAGTAAAAAAAAAAAAATCATCAGTTATGTATTTTTTTTTTTTTTTTAATTTTGTTTGCTGTTTCGTTTTTTTTTTTACGCACCTTTAGCTTTGACGATCGGTAATATACTGATAGGTTGCATGATGTTTGCATCGGACATAAGAAGTCCCGTGTCGTGACTCGACGACGAAGCGTCCAACGAGTTTCCGATTGAACTGAAAATGTCGCCAAGCATTTCCATATCTGTTTTTGCTTTCTTTGCCTCGAGATCACCACTTTTTTTATTCATAATGGCGCATTGATCTATCAGATCGCTCGGCGACGAGAGATCCAAAAGCGACGGTGCGTTGTTGGCGATTGAATCGCCACGCGATGCTCTTCCGAGGATTATAACTGATGTGTATTTATCGAATACTCGACTCAGTTCGTCGTTCGCCGCGAGTACCTCACCTATAGGATCAGTAAAAGTATTTTATTAATTAACTTCAGTTTATATTTTTACGCTATTTATATTTTATCTGAATGTAGTTATTGGAAGAATTTCTAAAAAAAAAATAAAATTAAGAAAAATTATTTTAATAATATTTAAATCATTTTTATTAAATTATTCGTCAAAAAGATTAAATTTTAAAAAAATGTTTTTTTTTTTTTTCAAATTCGCGTATTTTAACATCGATATTACTATTGGAAAGATTTTTGCGGTTTTTTTATCAATACGAAAAATATGAATTTTTTTTCTGCCGACGATTCGAAAAATCGCGAAAACTAAACATCGATAATCCTTGTCGACTCACCGAGCATCTCGTCGTTGTCTTGACTTTCGTTCGCCAATCTCGTTATCGTTGGTTTCAGTCGTTCGCAAGCGTCGTGAAGTTCTTTCATTAATTCGACATCCTCGGTACTGCTTTTCACGGAATCGTAAGAATCCAACATCTCCGACAATAATTTAACGTTGTTGTGCACCGATTCTAATTCCATGTTACGCTGAGAATTGAGTTGAACTCTTTTCTCGTCCTGAAAAAAAAAAAAAAAAAAAAAAAACCAAAAATATGTTAAAAATCGATAGTTTTGTAACTTTTTGCATTGTATGATATATCTTTTTAATTTTTTACTCACATCCTTCACCATTGTCTTTATAAGTTTATTGGCCAATTTGAGATCAAATGGATCTTTGCTCTGAAGCAATTCTTGCAGCAATTTCGTTTTTTCTTCGTCTTCGAATATCGGATTTTTAACTTTCGTCGGTTTATTGACGTCCTCCGCGATATTTCTCACCGGCGAGACTTCCTCCTGACGAATTCCAGAAAAAAAAGAATTTTTTTTTATGTTTCGTTGATTGGGATACTAATTGAGTTATTTTTTTCTAAATTTCAAAAATTCGAAATACAGTAACTATTCATTTTTTTTTTCTTTTTCATATTTATACTAATAATAATATTAATTAATGTTAATGTTAATGATTTTATTTTTTTTATATTTATTTAATTTTAAATATCATTTTTAATACCTTCACTACTCCTTGTTTTTTCAGCATTTCGTAAGTTTCCTTTATCTTTGCTTCACGCGGATATTCCTTTATCCACGCGTACAAAAGTTCGAGAATTTTTTGGCGCACAGACGGCGGCGTCTTGTCGCCGAGATATTTCGGCGACACGAGTTTTATCATCACGTTGAGAAAACGAAATTTTCCGACTTCGGTGTGAAACGAACGACCGCATCGTTTCATACAGGTGTCGAGTAACTGCGACAAAAAAAAAAAAAAAATTGAATAGAAAAAAAAAAAAAAGAACTTTCAATATCCAAAAAAAAAAAAGTAATAAAATTTTTCAAAAAATCGCAAAAATTTGAAAAAAAAAAACGACTGAATATCCAAAAAAAAAAACGTAATAAAATTTTTCAAAAATTTGAAAAAAAAACTATTTTTTTTTCTCAACGATTTTTTTATCCCGAAATCACGAATTAAAAAATTTAATTTTCATATTTCAGTGTAATATTCATTTTATTAAAAAAAAAAAATCAAATAGTAAACTATGCGATAAAAAGGGTTCTAAACTCTCAAAATCTTACGGTGAGCGCCTGCAAAGCTTCTTTCTCACTGGTCGCTTGTATCTGAGTAGCCAATAGCCTGCTGGCTATGTGAACGCCTTTTGATTCTTTTCCCAACATAACGCAGAATGCCTCCATAGCGGCGATATCCGGTTTCTCATTCTGTGGATTGGTGGCTCTTTCTGTGATAAAAAAAATAAAAAAAAATGTTTTTCTCGTTTTCTCGTTAAGAGGAATTGTTATCTTAGAAAAAAAAAAAAAAAAAAAAAATCGCAGCTTCACTTACGTATCAGAGCTTCCAGACTCGTCGTGACGACGTCCATTTTTTTTCTTTGCAATTATTTATCATCCGATATCAATTGGCTCCGTCATAGAATGCGCTGGAGAGTCGCTGTGACAATGGCGTTATCTCTCAGCATTATTGATCACTTATGAATATTCTTAAAACAATAAAAATACGATTCGTGTGAATGAAATTTTTTGACAATAATTCGTGAATTATGACGAAAAAAAAACTTCGATTGATCGAAACGTCTGTGAATAGTTAACAATAAAAACATCGAGAGTTGCGGAAAAAAGGCGAAAATAACAATTAATCCGAAAAGTCACATACCTTGGCGATAAAAAAAAAGCTCTCGAATTAATTACGCAGCAAATATAATCGACGTTTACGATTGCAACGAGACTTCCCCCCCGTGAGCCCAAAAATGTTTCGTGTCAAACTTCTCTTGTTTCAGTAAAGTATCGGCGATTATTATATTATCGCGACGTTTATTTCGCCAAAGCCAAGGACATCTGTCATCGGCGAAGGCGGTTTCACCATTTTGGCAAAAAAAAAAAAATTTTTTTTGTTCATGCGATTCCGCACACGCGACGATAAAAATTTGCCGAGTTTTGGCGGAGCTTCGCGACGTCAGCACCGCGGTACGCGTGGCGCGCATCAGCGCGCATGTGACGTGCGGAGTTTCGGGGATCGAGAAGTTTTCGAGAGCGTAAACAGAAACGTGTAAAACGCTTGAAAGATCAACATGCAGAACTACCGATGTGCTTTAAAAATGTTTTATTGAAAGTTTCATAAAGTTCATTGTTATCAAAGTGATAATTATCGTAGCGGTCACGTATCGAGAATGTTTGCGGGTAAAATAACCGCTGACATCGCGGCGCAGGTGACAGTGGTGTTGTCTCCCTCGGGATATGAGAGAAACCACGGTCTTATACACAGGTCGGGGCACTTCCGTACCTTCCCCATGCAGTCAGTTGTGCTCGAAATGAAGCCAATATGGCGACCAGTTCAGGCCACGGTCGTATAAACAGGTCTGGGCACTCGTTCGTAACGGCCGTGACCGTAAGTGAAGCCAGTTACCAGAGGTCGCTAGTGGTTAGCAGGCGTGTTCGCTACGCATGCGCAAAATTATTCAACTGAGATATTTTTGCCGCGTTGTTAACCTTACTTTTCGCGAATTGTTATTTATTTAGTTGTATGGCGATCAGTCAATCGGAGTAAAAAAGAAAATTGTATAAGAAAATGTATGAAACCATATACCAGTAAACAACGCCAATATTTTATAAATATTTATTACAGAAAAAAAATCTACAATTAATCGGTCATCGAAGCTATTATGCCATTGAGCATGCGCGGGTTAAAGAGAGAGAGATCGCAGCTCTATCCCTCTCTGTCGCACCCCTGACTTCTAGATACTCGCGCCATAGCCATTTGCGGACAAACTGAGAACTTTCGGCTTCACTTGTGGTCACGCGAATGTATATGCTAAAAGCCCGGAGTGCCCAGACCTGTATATACGACCGTGGTTCAGGCCGACTTATTATTATTATTAAGTTTGCGCATGCCCAGTGCGTTGTTTTCCAAATGTCGTTCAGTGATGATATTTTTGTCGAAAGTCAGTGGTAAGTTAACGTACATAACTTTAAACAATGTCGCGAAAACGTTTAGAGGAAGTCGGAAGTCGAAACGATAGAGAAAGTCGATATAACAGAGGTACAAACAAAAATGTAAACAAACTAAGTGCTGTGAAGAAAAAACAAGCTAAGTTCTATAGCAGTTAAGAAATAAGGCGTAATAAAATATTTATTTACACATTAAATAATGTTTTTTTTTCTTTTATTAGACCACTTGAAATCTTCCAATTCAATAAATACTTTTGTTTGTTTCCGCAATTTTTTATAGTAGTGATTCGATTAACTGCCAAATTTGAATTGGGCAACGTTTGCGCGCCGCGCGTGCGTAGAAAAACCGGCCTGAACTGGCCGCCATATTGGCTTCAGTCGGAGCACACTTTTAGCAGGCTAGTTTCCAGACCTGTGTATAAGACCGTGAGAGAAACTGAGAGAAACAACGCTCCCAAATCTTGAATCGTCGCACAGAGCGCCACTGTCTTTGCTCCGCCTCTCGTCGTGAGTTATCAACGGCGGTTTCGGCGGGGAAGTGGGTACCTGGAGTTACTCGTTAGATGGCGTTGGGTTCGTTCGAAAAATCTTTATAAACTGTAAAAACTTTTATTATCATATCTCTCGATGTATCGTGCATATTAATCTGCACTTTTATATCCGTACTATACAAATATCGGGAGAAAAGACTGTCATCAGGGATAAATAAATATAATTTCATGAGAATCGAACATTTCGACGATACATTGATGAAATAAGGTAAAAATGACTGATTTTTATTGTACATACAATCGATACACAGAGTACACATCGTAATTCGCGTTATTTGTATAGAGTTGCGTTAAAAGTAGTGTTCGGCGCCAAGAAACGGGCAACTCTTACCCCATTGGCATTAACATCACGCCAACGGTGGTGGAGTTACCAACTCTTGACACTTTCCGATTTTCACCCGATCTCAATCTTGCGTAACAGTAGAATTCCATAATCGACGAGTTCTGCGAAAAAAAAAAAAAAAAAAACAAAACAAAACGTAACGCCATTAGTTTTCGTATCAACTTGTCAATAAATCGCGATTACGAGATTAAAATAACGCCGCATGAAATTTTGAGTAAAATATTTATATACTCGTGCGACATTAAGGAAGCAGTTTAGAATTTGCATAACCCGTTACTTTCACTGTCGTGTGTGCCAATCGTACTGAGTAACGAGAAAACAAAATAAATTAATGGGGAATAACAATTGGGTAAAAAATAATAAATTTTCGTTGACACGACTATCCGTTGTTGACATCGATGTTTTCGATGTATTTGGGATATCGAACGAATCTGCGCAAAAAAAAAATTAATTTATTTATTAGACGGTTTTTCGGCGGAATAATCGCTCGTGTATAGTCAATGGCGATTCTTACTGTCGGGACACTCGGTAGAATCGCGGAACGTGCAAAAAGAACGCGACTCGGACGACCTTGACCGGAGTCTGCGTGTGTACCCGGCAGGTAAGCCTCTGTCTACCGCGTCTTAAGGACTCTCGATATACCTTCGATGTACTATATACATATGGTAACGCCGAGTACATCGCGTAATTCGTAATAAATTTTTCGATTACGATTTTCGGTAAAATTAATTCAATCGTTCGAGTCGGTCGGCAAGGGAAACGTAAGTAATTTAATCGACGTTAAGCTCAATGAATTCGCGGAAACAGTAAACGACAAATTTCATCATATAACATTAGAGAACATTGAACCTCGCGGCAAGCTTCTCGGTATCGATAATATCGACTATTATATTATTCGCCGGTTGAGTGGCATAACGGATAGTCACGATAATTAAAGGCAATGAATTGTTCTGTTCAATGAAAAAACAGAAAAAAAAATCCATTATTCCTCCTTCCCTATAATAAATACGATATATTTTCACATTCGCGGAACCTCGTGATTCGATGAGAAAGTAATTGCTGCGCGCGCGTATGTATCGTACATGTAGCGTACATGTACCACGAGGGTTCTCAATTGTCGGTCCTTATTTCGCGATCTTCATAAGGACGGTAATTCGTTTGTAATTCTTAACCATACATCGGACGAAAAAAAAAAAAAAAAAAATGAATTGACATTGCAATGATTACTCAAAAAACTTTTTCCGTTAGATACAATGAAATCTCTCAAAACGAGGAATTTCGCGCGACATATGTGACGAAATAAAAATTAAAGGGGAATAAGACTCACCGAAAAAAATGTAAGATCCTTCGGACCAAAAAAAGAGCCGCAAACCAGTTCCAAGTGTGCGAATGTAAGATCGATTGATCGATCGCGAAAAATCACAGGTGAGGCGTCGTGACGCCGGCGTCCGAACGTAGATAGATCGACTATTGCGAAAATAATTCCGACGATATCGATATTATGCTCTACTGTCGCGAAAAAAAAACTCGCCGGGTTGTGAAAAAAAAAAAAAAAGAATAAAAGTCTCGGAATGTTATCGATGAATTTTTGTATTCTCGTCTGATTTACTCTCGAGACGTTTGTTTCCGACCGTGAGAGTCCTTGCGAACGATGCGCGTGAATCGTAGCCAGCGTACTCGAGCGTTCGCGGTGGTGAGTAGCGCGCGGCCAGGACCCCGCGGCGTCTCACGATTTTGCAGAAAAACTGCGGGCCCTTGGTTTATAGTGCCGGGGCGGCACGAGGAGGATCGCGGATCGCGAGAGAGCGAGAGCGCGCGCGGGCTGTGCCCAGGCAGCTGGCTGCCGCGCGCCGTGTATTCTGGTTTGTCCCGACGTCAATTTATGCGAGTGGCCGTGACTGCTGTGGTGCTGCTGGTGCTGCTGGCGAGGCAAGCCGAGGTGACGCGAGACGGATGAACGCGAAGTAAGTACGCGCGGAGAGTTACCGGACGAAAAGCGTCACGGGGGTAAATACGTCGAAAAAAAAACGAAATACGAAACATAACCAAAAAATTATTGCGAATACGAAAGAAATAATGGTGAATCGAAGTTTATCGATGGGAATCGGCATTTTTTCCTCATTCGCGCGTATTCTCGAGTATACTAAGCTATAACAGAGCTAAAGAATCGTGTGCTGTGTATTCTCGGAAGAACGATCGAGGGGAGCGAAGCTCCCCACCTTCCCTTGACAACAGGTGAAGATCTCAGGATCAAGGTCACGCGGAAGATAATGGGCTCTTCGCGAACGCCGCCATTTTTTCAAGCAAAACGTGAATCTGCCGATGTATACAATTGATATGCACGAAAAATAAATGAATAAAACAAATGACTATCTTTACTGTATAGAATTAAGAATAAAAAAAATACATCGATTTTACTTCAATTTTTTAACAAAACACGAACGAAGTTGAAGTACGATTCTGAAACACGTTATAAAATTCTTTTTTTTTTCCCCAACTGTACGACATTATCGCGCGATCTTATTTTAGTATGTGACGAATGTTTCTTTTCGGGATAAAAACTATGCGTTGCCCGTGGCACTATCGAAACGAAGTATATACCGTGGCGTTGCGCGAAGGGCGCGCCGAGGCGATCACTCGGCAACAGGTGAAGAACTGTCGCGGACTTCGTTTGCCGCGGTTGCATGAAGCAGAGAGAACACGAGAGAAAATAAAAAGAATAAAAGTACAAAGGGAGAAGAACGTAAGGCGGCGAGAGAGAGTGGCCATTTCGAGTGCTCAGAAGGGAGAAGATACACGATAGATATATATATAAACGTCCCGATGGTTTTAACACACACGCGAGGGGGCAGAAGTCGCGGGGATATAGAGAGAAGAGAGGAGAGTGTCTCTCCCTCGCCGCGCGGCCTTCGAATCTCCTTCGCGAAGCTCGGACGTTCTTCGGGGTTCCATCTATGGATACAACAAACTACCGGGAGCTC
The DNA here is from genome assembly GCA_963971235.1 of Cryptus armator. NCBI lineage: Eukaryota > Metazoa > Arthropoda > Insecta > Hymenoptera > Ichneumonidae > Cryptus > Cryptus armator. The sequence goes on from OZ020240.1 coordinate 15,325,901, forward strand.
TTATGTCGGATTTGCTCGTTCGGAACCCCCGCCCCCCCCCCCCCCCCCCCCCTGTCCCTCGGAGTACACGACGTTTCGCGGTGATAATCCCGCGGGAGGAATCAACCGGTCAATTAATCATAAAAGGCAATGGTATTTTAAAAACGAAATAGTATCTGCGGCTCAGAGCGATCGATTCGTTCGGTCGCGCGATCCGCGTGTCGGGGGTTCGAGAGAAACTAACCTAACGCGCTTCTCTGGGTTCTTCGGGCTTAGAAATTGCCTCGTCTCGTCGAACCTACGAGGGATTTCGCATAGCTTCGTTGTGCCGCGATAGAGAATGAGTCGGTGAGAGAGAACGAAAAAGCGAAGAAGAAATAAAAATAATAAGTAAAAGAAGAAAGAGCCACGAAGCGTGGTTGTGCCGAGAGTTACACAGCCCGCGCTCTCCTCGCGCGGGGGTATATAGGGAAACCGGTTTGAATCCAAGGGGTTTGCTTTTGCAGCCTCAGCTCTGTTCGCCGGCAAAATAATCTGTCTGGCTTCGCCCCGTTCGCGAATTCAACCGCAATTCCTTGTACCTTCGGGTTGTGGGCATATAGTATACCGTAGTATAACACAATATACTTCGCGCAATGTCGAACTATAATACCGAAAACATCGTCCGGGAATTGCGGTAGCAAGCATGAAGTTTTATAGCTTAAGAAATTCTTGTTTTCGCGTTATTAACTTTATTCATTGATTTCATCGTAATTGATACTTTCATGGGGAAGTTTTTTTTTTTTTTTTTTATGACCGTTACGCTAGAGCTGCAAGTAGGCTGACGAAGAAATTTCAACTTTCTTTGAGGCCGCGTATCAGTCGGGTTGTCCTTCTTTCCGTGAATAACGTTCAGATACGCGAACATTCTTCACTCTCGTCTTCGCCGCGACGGGAGAGCATCGTCGATACTCTCAATTTTCATCGACTCGCGATGAAAAACGAACGTTGTTGGGATACCTTGGGATTTAGGTCTGAGCAACGAGTACATATACACAAAACGGCGTTTCGTTCCGCAGAAATGATAATGGTAACACGTATTTATTTTATATTTTCAATAACTTTAATTTCACTTTGTGGTATAATACATTTTATTGGATAAATTTCGGAAAAATTACATCGAAAAAAATCAGTCGGTGTTGCGATTGATCATGGCGATAGCCCATCAGCGCCTCTGCTGGGGGGACTCTGTATCAGACTGTATTAACTATATATTTATGAAAAAAGAATAAACATTTTTTTGTCGACTGTGAACACTTAAATTTTCTATGTCTCGATCGTCCAAAATACGCGTTAACACGTATCTCTGCACCCCGCGCGAAATACCGTACACGATAAAACATAAGTATTATAGACTACATCCACCTTTCGAATTCCAACATCCTCCGCGGCTACCCGCGACCTTCGGGTCTACGACGATTATTATACCCCGAGCTTATCTGTATCTCCCGATGCTCTCGAGGTCGACGATTGTATCAATGTTAATGTCAGAGAGAGCGAGAGATACAGTGAGAAGGAGAGAAAAGAGATGATATAGCTCTCCGCGGTTCCGCGAGTTTTGCTCTGTCGACCTTTATGCATGTCTTGCCGGATAGCAAGAACGCGCTGGTGCCCAACGCACCGCGGCCTTTATGCCACGACGTGCCGAGCTCTCTTTATCCCGCCTCGTGATCGCTCGTTTTTCACGATCGACGCGCGCATGAACTTGCCGAAGCATCGTCGTCGCGAATCGCGCGCGGAGTGGCGTTATTGTTTTTTTTTTTGCAAAGTTATCGATATATACAGAGATCGCAGCAAGAATCACGCGCGAATCTACGAAACACGTCTATGACATATCGCTATAAATAGCATTACAACCCCTCCAAGTTTGGCATCGCTTAAGATCGTTGAATTTCACGGTACGCGAGAAAAGTCCTTCCCCCCCCCCCCTTCGAGGAAATTGAACTCGTAATCTTTGATACGTGGTACCTAACCCCCTCGGTACATTGACACACACGGCAGGGAACGAGAGAAACTTGCGGGGTCTCTCGATCGTCGGTTAATGATTAACCTTTAGTACATATACATAGTTTTGCGGGGAGCCGAAGTCTCTTGCGTAGCAACAGAATCAAGTGCGGAGGAAGAGATGAATTTTCATTACGCCGAGATCCTCGGCAGCGATATACGGTTTATCCGTTTACTGAATCGTTCGAAATGTACCATTTACGTTTTATTAAAATACATCGCGCGAACTCTGAGACTGCCAAAGAAAAACTTCGACGACCGGAGCTTTTTTGTCTTCACGCACACGTAGGCAATGAAAAAATAATGATGGGGAATTGAAAAAAAAAATACATGTCGCGATATATTTACGAAAAATAAAATGTCTCCACTAAAAAATACTTTTACGCGAATAAAACGCTGAATAAATTGTTTTTTGTATTTATTTTATTATCGTTAACATCGTCGACACGTACTAAACAAACGGCCAACGATCGGCGCTTCTTCTTTCAAGGACGCAGGTGAAAACGAAAGAGTTTTTAAAAAAAGGGGGAGCATGTGGTATAAGTATACCCACGTGTACCCGTGGGCTTGAACCGCGATTGTAATTCGACGTTTGCACGCCGTGGGCTCCCGCGTACTTATCGAGAGTCTCCCGTATGCGATATAATACAATTCCTGCATCGAAGGAAAGTCGCTGACTAAAAGCCCGCTATCGTCGTCTCCGTCGTCGTCGTCGTGGACGACGTCGCCGTCGCGTGCTGCAGCAGCAATTTAACGGGGATATAGGTATAAGAACTCGTGAACGGGGAGTTGTTCGAGACAGTGTCCGGCATAACGCACCACACCCAGTCGCCGGAGAGCGCGCCAAGACATGGCTATACTAAGCAGAGCAATCGTGAGTACCGAAACAATAAATATCTCATCCCTCATCGCGAAAAAGTCCATCCGATAAATTTCAAATTATACCGCCGAAAAAACGAGGATTAACGATTCTCTTTTTTTTTAACCCAACTTTTCATCGAATTAAACGTCATATTCATTTACTGGACCATTATTATTTTCAATTCAATTAAACAACATGCTATCGCGTAGTTCGCGCAGTGTTCATCGTCGTCGTAAAACTTTTCGTTAAAAAAAAAAAGATGGCGGATTTTCGTTATAAAAGTGTCGAGTGTCTGATCTCGACGTGGAGTGTTCTCCAGTCTGGAAAATGAAATTCTCGCAGACCGCATAGTTTGAAACTCGATCGTGGCGTAACTTAACTCATAATATTCCCCGCGGCTCCAGATAGAAAAGAATTTTTCACGAGAAATTTCATGGAAAATTTAGTAGCGGCCTATGAATTAAATCCGAATAAACGATTTGTACGGTTATTTCGTACGAAATAACATGCAAGCGTGTTATTAAATACAATATGTTCTCGTTACGGATTTGAACGGGGGTGGGGGAGATATACAAGACCGCAGAGGAGATCTTTACGCAAGAACGCCCGAAGGGCAAACTGGTGTTCGAGGATTGACGCAGTATCGGGTTTCTCGAGCACCGAGAGATCTCCAAGTATCAAGAGCACCGATTGCTAAACGAATCCTTGGGTCAACTGATCCATCATGTAATCATTTCAATAAATTTCGTAGCATCATTTTTGTCATCAATAAAATGTTTTTTTTCTATTCTCCAATCAAAACGGTATATGTAAATATATCGTCGATGTTTTTTTTCTCGATTACTCGATGATCGTTTTTCGCCGCGAGATCGAAAAAAGTACGCAAGATAGAATAACAAGAGGCGTAGAGTACATTATTATTACGATCGGCTCGAGCGAGTAGCGAATTTTATTCGCGCGAAGCTTTCACGATACTCGCGTTCGAGTTACTGACTCGTTGCTTTATTATCCCCGCGGTGGTCGTACACTCGGCGTGTCTCGTAGATACCGGAATACAGTGTGTACACAAGAGAGGTTAACAGGTGGAAACGGGCAGACGGGAGCGCAGTAGCGATTGTTCTTTCACCCGAATTCCGTGCGAAAATCGTATTTCTCCTTTCAGCGGAATTTCTCACGCGCTAAGACGCGCGCGCGCGCACACACACATACACGCGCACGCGCGTACCCTAACCTGCAAGAGATAATGGTTGCGCTGCCCTGTCGTACGTGTTACAGTACCGATATTATATTCCACGCCCAGATCGAGTCGATTAAATCTTAATTAACGAATCTATAGCTTCCAGCGATGTATATGCGGTACGAGCCGCCTATAGGGAATATAATTAGTTATAGAAAATACGCTCCATCAAGTATATATGTACGAACTAATGAGTTTTTGGCCGCAAATTAATACAATCCCCGGCGCGTATGTGCCCCATTTTACTTTCAAAAACTTCGAGAACGTTTGAGATATGTGTGCTATATATTGTGCAATCGCGTATATAAGATTATGTATAGGGCCGAGAAAGAGAAAGTGGTTCATCTCGTGAATAAAAAAAAAGTGCTCGGACCTCGTTTACTCGGCTTGTTTGCTTGCGTCAGTCGATCTTTGAGAATCAGTAATGCGCGCACCCGGCTGCTACATAATAATATTTTCGATTTGTATCGAAGTTGTAACGGGAGTTCCGGATTACATATACAACGTTCCAAACTGGTCAACGACTGTCGCGATACGTGGGAGGGATTAATTTATCGTTATGGTAAACGAGAGCATCGAGATAAAAATATTGTTATTATACGGAACGCGCGAATCGCTTGAGCGAAACCGACGGATTACTCTCTCGCTGCGTGCGCAGGACCCACGGCGCAGCGATGTTTAACGAATAATGGAATGTTGCTCGGTTACTAAATTTTAATGGGATTGGCATGCGCCTTTTTCAAATGCGAGTACCCAGCTACACCTATGCAACGATCGAATGTGTATATATACTTACCGGAGACCAGAGAAAAGAGAAAGTGATCGAAATGTTTTGCGCGCGCGAGCGGCACGTGTCGATGTGCGTGTGCGCGGAAATGTAAAACGGCCGCTGATATACATAAGGAAAGTAGGTTGACCTTTACGTACGGATAGTTAGAATTGCTGCAGTCGCAGGTACAGTTGAAGGAACGATAAATTGTATTCGAAAATACGAAGCGCACTGAATTTTAAACGATCAAAGGATTTCGAAAAAAAATAAAAAAATACGATGCCAATTTAATGACGAATACGTGATTTACAGGTTATCCTTTATTTTTTTTCTTTTATTTTTTTACAGTTATTAATTTTTATCGTTGGCTATGTCAATGCACAATTTCCGGATGTTGATAATCTACCGGTCCGGACAGGAACAACCGCCAAACCGCGGTATCAGCGACTACAGAATTCACGTCCTGGCGGACCGGGAGTTCAATCGATAATCGGATCCGCGAGACCTCGCCGCCCCATACCTCTCAGGTATATATTAGAAATTTATGAATGTTTTGACTACAAATATGAAAAAAAAAATAATAATAATGTACTTTATTCAATCGTTTTATTTTTGCGCTGTGCATTTATCGTGTTTTTAAAGTTTTTCACTCCGAAAATTAACGATCGAAAAAAAAATCTCAAAAACTTCGATAAATGTCCTATGCGGTCGTTATTTTTCAAAAAAACACACAAAAGACCCCGAGATCTTGAAAAATCGTTAAAAAAATATGCTTAATAGATATATTGTTATTTATCGTTTCGGGATGTACGTTCAGTTAATTATTTCACGATGTATCATTAATCTTCGATATATTTTGCACCCAATAGAATTTTCGATACGAAAACGCGTCTTAGAAGTGAAAATAATAATTTTTCAATTATTTTAATGACAGATTTCCAATTTTTCGCGTTCAGCGGCGATTATTTATGTTTTTTTTTTTTCGCGATTTCAGGATTTACGTTTAGTTAATTATTTCACGATGTATCATTAATCTTCGATGTATTTTGCACCCAATAGAATTTTCGATACGAAAACGCGTGTTAGAAGAGAAAATAATAATTTTTCAATTATTTTAATAACAGATTTTCCATTTTTCGCGTTCAGCGGCGATTATTTATGTTTTTTTTTTTTTTTTTTTTTTTTTTTCGCAGCCGGCCGCGTCCCGTACCGACGTCCGATGGACCCGACTTTCCCAGCTTCACGAACGCGCGACCGCGACCCATCTACGCTTCTCCTTCAGCGGGAAAAGATGTTCACATCCCGACGGCCGCTCAGGAACGTCAGCAAGCGAAACAGGAACAGCAACAACAGCAGCAACAACAGCAACAACAACAACAACAACAAAAGGAGCAGTCAGTCATAAAACCGGTGAGCGAAGATCCCGACGAAGATGAAGACGTAGCGCAAGCGATCGCGAATCTCGGCGCCGTATCGAACTTTCCTCAGCAATCCGGAAATCTGGTCTCCGGACCATTGACTCCAAAACCGGATCTCGGATTGTCGCAATATCGCGGCGCTTCACCGGCGGCTCTCGCGAGACCCGCGCAACTTCACGAAAATATCGCTCCGGTTCAGTATCGACCGCAGAAACCTTTGAAAATACGGAGACCTGTTATCGAAGAAGTTCCCGAAATTCGTATCCCTGTGAGACAACAACAACAACAGCAACAGCAACAACAGCATCAGCCGCAACAACAACAACAACGGCAACAACAGCCGCAACAACAGCAACAACGGCAACAAGCGACTCAACAAGCGCCCGTGAAGAAAGTACCGAAAATATCGGAAGTTCGCGATAGAGATGCCGAGTCTCGCGACAAGTACACGGAATTACGCGACAAATATTCCGGATCTCGGGAAAAAAAACCCGTTGCACAGGTAGAGAAAATTTTTGTATTCTTTGCTTCATAATTGAAATGTTTATGATTTTTTTTTAATCGATTGGCGATTTTTTAAAAAGTTTATTAATTTTTTAATCGATTATTTTTTTTTATCGATTATTCATTTTTTTTTCGGTTACTAATTGTTTTATCGATTATTCATTATTGATTATTGTTTTTATCGATTATTAATTGTTTTGTCGATTATTCATTTTTTATCATTTTTGATCGATTATTAGTCTTTGATAATTTTTGATCGATTATTCATTTTTTATAATTTTTGATCGATTATTTATTTTTGATAATTTTTGATCGATTATTCATTTTTGATCATTTTTAATCGATTATTCATTTTTGATAATTTTTGATCGATTATTTATTTTTGATCATTTTTAATCGATTATTCATTTTTGATCATTTTTGATCGATTATTTATTTTTGATCATTTTTGATCGATTATTCATTTTTGACCGATTTTTGATCGATTTTTCATTTTTGATCGATTATTTATTTTTGATTATTTTTGATCGATTATTAATTTTTGATAATTTTTTATCGATTATTCATTTTTGATCATTTTTGATTAATTATTAATTTTTTTTAAATCAATTATTCATTTTTTTTATCGATAATTTTTTTTTTAAATTAATTGTAAATTTTTTTAACGATCCTTTTCTTTTTTTCTTTTTTTCAATAGATAATTCGAAGATGGCGAGAGGACAACGAGGATGGCTCGATAACATGGGGATTCGAGAACGACGATGGTTCCTACAAAGAGGAATTGATCGGCGTTGACTGCATAACTCGTGGAAAATACGGTTACGTCGATCTCGATGGTTTCCGGCGCGAGTACAGCTACGAAACCGGCATTAAGTGCGACGAGGAGCAACAGGAAGAGGATCGCGAAAACGGCTTCGTAGATTATACGGAAAACAAACTCGTGCTTCCCAATGGAAAAACCATCGATCTCTCCAACATGGGGAAGAAACAGGCGCGACGTCCACAGCCTATCTATAGGAATTAAATTAAAAACACTTTTTTTTTTCAACTTGTAAATTTTTGTGTATTCATTTTTTTTTTGTTAGTAAACTTTTACGATAAGATATTTTGTGATCTTTTTTTTTTTTTTTCGTTTAATTTTCAACGTGACGATACAATATTGTCGTACAGTCCGACTTTTGTTATTTCTACAATATCGTAATTTTTTTTTTTTTTTTTTTTTTTTTTTTTTCACGAAGACATTTCATTGCCTCGCAAGGTAAGTGCGCGACGTGACTACGAAAGATTTCTGGTTAAAAAAAAAAAAATGATAAAAAAAACAATGGAATCGAAAAAATTTCAAAATCAAAATCACGAAATTTCTCGTATTTTTTTTTTGGTTCTGAAATCATTCGTTTTTCATGGATTTTTCATTCGATTTTGTTTTACTAATGATACGCATCAACGGGTCTACACAACAATGAAATTATTATCTCTGAATTATGCGCGATATATTTCTCGTATAATTTTTAACTCCGATACAATGGATCGTCGACTACAAAGCCTCAGGTAAGCGATTACAGTTTTTTTTTTTTTTTTTTTTTTTTTTTTTTTTCTTCTAATAATTCTCTAAAATTCTTCGCTGACTCTTCTCGTGTGTATTTATTTGTAAATACAATTGTTGTTTTGCGCGACGAAATATCAACGATTTCGCATATATGCGATTTAATTAACGTATATATAACGACATTAATTAACAAGCAACAACTTCGCATAGAACTTTCGTTGTAAAATTGTTAGCAATATAAAGTTATTATTATGTAATTGTCGTGATAATTAATTTTTTTTTTCAACGTGCTAAAAAATTTAACAATTATTCGTTCAATGAACAAAACTTTCGTTGGCGATGTTTTTTTTTTTTTTTTTTTTTTTTTTTTTTTTCGTCGTCGATGCTATCCGTCGTCTCTGTAATAACGATTTATACTACAGATAGACAAATAATTATTTACACAAATAACTCCGTCGTGTGATGTCAATGTGATATATTGGTCCATTAATTTAATTAATTTAATTCGTTAACATGCAATTAATTACCACAAACGTCGAACGAGCAAATTATTGTCAAAATCTCGTTAATTATTACGCACACTGAGTATATTGAAATTTCATGAATTAAAAATGATATATTAAATAAATAAATGAAAAAAAAAAATATATATATATATCAATTTTAAAGAATTCGTATTATTTTATTATTCAATTTTATTAGGCGTAATAAACGTTTCGATTATTCGGAATAAACAAAACGAAAATAGATGAAAAAAGAGAGACGTATTTAAGAATTAATAAATTCAAAAGTAAACTTACCTTTCGAGAGTTTTATGAAAGAAAATAATTAATAAGAAAATACACAAAGTTTTGGTCGATAGTTCGCAAAGAATTGAACGATAAACGATTAAACGATTAATAATCGATCGTAAAAAAGATGAAAGAAAAAAAAAGAAAAAAAAAAAAAAAAAATTGACGAAAAAAGTTGTTATTGGAGACAAATTATCGATTTAAAGTACAAACCTGCGTCGGGGATAAATCCGTTCAAACGTTAGAAAAATATTTCGATAAATAACGAGAATAAATATAATCTGTAAAACGATCGATTTTTCGAGATAAATAGATCGCGAAGGCAGCCGCCGGTTTCCACATAAATTTCTTTTTCACTCATTTTGTATATTTCGCATTCCGAGATACGTATTCGCGGCTTTGAACAATCGAATTTTTATAGAAATCGGCGTTTGCCTTATGGTAAAGAAGAAAATTTACGAATTATACGATTTGTACACAAAAATTACGAGTGCAACAAGACGCGTTAATTAAACTGCAAAAAAATCGAAAAAAAAAAAAAAAAAAAAAAAAAGACGAAAAAAAATCGGTAAATTTTTGCGTCATGCAAACGTAACACGAGATACACGCATAAGTGAGTAATAAATAGACGAGAATATCTCCAAATTTTTCTCATTCGTGATTTCTACTTATTTTTTTCAAAATTTCAGAATTAAACGATTTATCCGTAAAAAATCATAAATACGAATCGATAAGAGACTTTAGCTAAATACTTATAAATTAACTACAAATAAACGCAAAAAAAAAATTCAAAAAATTGATAAGTCAAACGGCGGATTATGAAGTGCAACTGCAAGCGAACGAATTTTCCAGCGGAGTGCATTTAAGCAAAAAAAAAAAAAAATACACAAAAGTCCAAAAATATAATACTTCTGGTGATTGTGATGCTGTCGGGTGTACAATACACGTGTAATATATCGTTTAAAATATTACAAAAGAAAAGAAAAAAGAAAAATCGAAGAAATAAGAAAAAAGAAAAAAAAAAAAAAATTCTCCAACTATAGTTAATTAACTATAATATTAATAAATTAATCGAAAGAACAAGCGATCGAAAATGCCGCGGAGATGAGACTCCGGTATCATTCAACATCGACAGATTAATAATGATAACTTAATAAATACGTAATATCATTATTTCGAGATTCTTAAGTCGGTGTTATAACTATAATAATTATGATGATAATTAATAATAATAATTAGTAATAATTAATAATAATAATAATAATAATAATAATTAATAATAATAATAATACAGATTAGATCGCGCGAAGGATATTGCATGATCCATTTTTCAATATATTACCTCTGTAAAATCGTATTTTTTTTTTTTTTTTTTTTTTTTTTTTTTTTTAAGAGAAGAATAGTTGAAAAAACGAGAAAGTGATTTTTTGAAAATAGTTTAGTCGATAGGCGAAATATTTCATAGCAAATTTTTTTTTTTTTTTTTTTTTTTTTTTTAGACATATAAAGAACATTCATTGGAAGAAGGGGATCTATCGAAGCTAAAGAAATACGCAAATTGCATATAAATATAAATTAGCGTACGTGCAAACGATACATACATAACGCTGCAAAAACGTGATATGCATATTTCGTGCATAAAAAATAATGCGGATATGTACAGTCTTTGTAGTTCAGTATTCCCCTTTCCGCGAATCAATTCTGTTTGGTATATATGTCTTCTCGTAAGTCTTATCGACGATTTAACGCGTCGAGTGCGATATTCGACTTTTAGAGAATTTCAAATATTTCAGAAAATTCAATTTCTATTGAATTATTTTATGGAATTTGACTCTCGCGATGATTAAACTTTTTTTTTTTTTATGCGCCGCCAACGCACACGATGGCACGTAGTTGAAGTGTAACGCAGCAGAGAATTTATTTATCGGCTGCGCGCACTCGACGGTCTCAACGTCGACGACACTTCCGTATATTTGGAGTAACAGTGGCGTTTGATTATGCAAAAGTTCCTTAGAGGTAGAAAAAACATATGTAAGATGCGCTTGTGGATCCAATACGATGTATCGAAAAAAAAAAAAAAAAAAAAAAAAAAAAAAAAAAAAAATTAACTTAAGTCATTTTTTCAAATTTTTGTGTTTTTTTTTCTTTCGGTATCCGCGGATACGATAATAAATCCGCTTATTTTCGGCGTTTAGTAAGCCGGACTGGTGACCGTCGATACTTGTTTCGAGGCCTCGTGTTGCCCCTGAGGCGCCATTCCGCTTCTAACTCCGTTAAATTTCAGCCACGCATCGTAGGCGTAGGCGCCGAGAGCGCAAAATCCGAAGAACTGAAAATCGATAAATTACGGAATTTTGAAAAAAAAAAAAAAATTATTGTTATTTTTGTGAAATTCCGAAATTTCAATGAATTTCATCGATATGTTTGTTAAAGTGAAAAAAAAAAAAAAAAAAAAAAATTTTTACGAATACTCACCGATGCGACTCCGTAACTCTCGCTGACCCGCGCGTAATCAGCCGCTAGTGATGCTGCCAGCAGATAGAAAATGGACCACAGAGCGCAGTATATGAATTCCTGCAAAGACAATCAATTTTTTTTAGCATTCCATTTTTTTTTTTCACTTCGTAATATCGTATAAATCGCTGAAATTCAGGCGCGCAAGCATAATCGAGCGTTCAAAGATTTCTAACTAAAATAACGATAAGCCTATGGAGGCGATAAATCGAAGAATAAAATCATTAATCGGCTCATGGAAAATCCATGAAGCCAATTATTTTACCGGATCGTTAAGGAGATATCCCACGATTTTTTAATATCGTTCGATCGAACGATATATATATGTTATCGTGTGGTAAATATTTCGTAATTCTAAACTAACTACGCGTTTTTTTTTTTTTTTTTTTTATTTTTCTATGGTATTGTTTACTAATGGGAATTGTGCGTCGCAATTTACTGGAACCGTGTCGAATGTGTCGAATTTTATACGTACCTCAGTGTTTCGTTTCTTACATCGTTTCCATTTACTGGTTACAACAAATAACGAAGTAAAGAAAAAAAAAAAAAAAAAAAATTGTGTGATCGAAACTATACAATTGCGAAGTACGATTATTCGGTGTCGTTAAAAGATAAATAAAAATTCTTTTTTTTTTTTTTAAGGAGTTCTGTCGCTTTGTGTTCATTTCACATAAATTCGAGAAAAATGAGAAAAAATTGAATATACTTTTCGATGACATAAAAATCTGAAAAAATTCATACGTATTAAGAAAAATGAACGAACCATTTTCGTAAAAAAAAAGTTGGGTTTTTGGAAAATTTTTTGAACAATTAATTTTTTCATCAATTTGTTAATAACATTTTGGAATTATTATTATGCAAAATTAATTTTTTCAATATCTTTAATATTTTTTAATCATTTTTTCAATACCTTTAATATTTTTGAAGAATTTTTTCAATACCTTTAATATGCATGAATTTTTTCCGATTTTTATACCATCGAAAAGTATTTGCAATTTTCTCGAAATTTTTCTCGAAATTTTGCGAAATGAACGCGAAGCGACGTAACTATATTAATTAAGTAATCGGGCAGTGTGACTGTTGGCGGACATAGATATTTCACGCGATGTTATATACTCTCTTTGGTATATGCTGCAGATGAATATTATTATGTGTAATCGATATCTGCTCGTCGTAAGGTTACGACACGACGATCCTTACAATTTTGAACCACGGAATCTTGTGGAACTTCTCGATAACGTGGAAAAGGTAGAATGCGAGTAGGAAACCCGTAATCCAGAATCCTCCCATTGCCACTGTATTGAACCATCCGCCGCGACTATGATTACTGTACGCCGACACAATTATGCATATGAATCCCAAAATATTCAAAATCTGAAAAAAAAAAAAAAAAACAAAAAAAAATTTCGTAATACATAAAACATCGCGGAGATAAAAATTCGATTTTTTTTTTTTTTTTTTTTTTTAATGGTTACGCTCTCTATTCGCAGTCCATTTAGTAGAGCAATAAGGATAATTAACGTTCGCAACGATGAAAGGTTCGTCAAGCCGCCTTACGGACGACGATTTCTCACCATTTGAACGATTTTCAGAATTCCCGGTACGGTTCTGATGTAAGATTTGTCGAATCTTATGTTTCGTTGATACGTCGACGTGCTCGTCGTCGTCGTCGTCGTCGTCGTATGCTGTCCTGGAAATCCTTGATCCATTTTTATTTCTTAGTTTTCTTCGATTATCTGAAAAAAAAAAAAAAAAAAAAAAAAAAAAATTGATAACGGATGCGATATGTATGCCGTCGAGAATATTTCGTTTTCGCAGAGATTCGACTTATCGTCGGCAAATACATTGCAGGAAAATCGAATTAATGAAATTTCGAAAATCTCGAACTTTCGCGCGTTCGAGTTGTTCGAAAAAAATCGCGTGTACGATTCTCGTTCCGATTTCCAACGGTCGACGCGATCTATTTGCGAATGTATAAAAAAATTTTAAACGGCTACTTCCGCCTTTCGCGCTGATAATCTTAAATTACGAATCCAAATACAGTCAGTGATAAGATTGCGAAAAATTCTCGCGACTCTGAATCATCGAGACTTCCGGTACGCGATATTAAAAATGTACTTTAGAAGGCATTGCAGACATGAAAAAAAAAAAAAAAAAAAAAAAAAAAAAAAAAAAAATTTATCTTATCTCGACGATTAAGAATCGAAGAAATGGCATTAATGACTCGTCAGCTTAAGCCGTATATAGATTAGTATCGTCGTTAACGAAAATAGCTGTGACCGCTAGACTCGGGATGGGGGGGCGTTGGCGTTCGCGGTGAAATCGATCGCTCGTGAAAAAAAAACAAAATTCAATGTGAATGGGTAATTTTATTTCTCACGCACTTTCGGCAGAAGGAGGACGACGATTGATCGATTTTACGATAAATACAGAAAACATAACGCTCGTGATAATATAAAATGCATTTGGAGAGTTATGGATTTTTAAACAACGAGCGATTTAATACGTTCGTAAAAAAAAATGATGAATGGAAAACTCCGATTTTCATTCATAGAAAAAAAAAAAAAAAAAAATCTTTGGAGGAATCGTGGGAAAATTTCTATATACGACGCACCACCCCCCCCCCCCCCCCTTGTTTCGAATTGTACAATAAAAAATATAGAGGTCACACGGGGATCGTCGGTATCGTGTTATCTCGCGTTTTTTTCCTTTCTTTTTTTTTTTCATCTTCCCACGCACTCGTACGCAATCGCTCTCGTATTTCTGTGCATCGAGAGCTAAGTATACCTATGTGTATACATCGCGACGAAACGCAACGGCTCGCGTCTGTGTGTAAAAGATTCGTGGGGCGTGTGTGCGTGTGGAGAGACTCCCGCGTCGAATACACGCAGCGCGTAAATATCGTGATATGTTATATGTGCCACGTAAACGCGAGAAACAGTTTTCAAAATTATCAAGAAACTTTACGATACTCGAAAAAAAAAAAAAAAATGACTGACCGATATACACAACGTTCTCCGTACAGTCGGCGTGCGAGGATCGATATGTCGGTCAGTGTGAAACGTTAGACCGGGGGGTGGGACCACTCGGCGATTCGATTATATCGATTTCAACTATATCTGTGCCGCTCGCTTTCGTGTGTCGGCACTCGAAAAAAAAACAATAGCGCCGGTTTTAGAGCGCATAGACTACTGTCGAGAATCGCGGAATGCTTGAGAACTCGAAATTACCCCATAATGCAGTCACGACAAGGGGATAATACATATTTTAAGACGATGATGTACTCACTGAAGATATTCAACGCAATCGAGACGAATGACGCCCGGGTATATTGTGACACGATGATCTAACACGAGAAAACCTTCGCCGTTGGTTTCGCCTCTCTTACAATTCTCGTTTATCGCGCGTAACTTGTTCAACGAATCCAACGAACATGGAAGTTTTGTATAATCGTCGCACAACGCTTGAAATTCACAAGTTTCACTGAATTATTCCGACGATAAATCGTTAAATTTACTTCGAGAGACGAGAGCTGAACGAAGAGTGTCAGAAGCACATGCGAGAAATCAACGCGCACTAGAGTCACGCTACGGACGCACAATGGATGCGCTCACCGAGGACCCACTTTTCCCACTACCATTACTGTTATGTATCAACGTAAATCTACACGTAACACATCACGAATCTATGCGCTTGTGTTAGTCAGAGGTGATAGAGGGAGAGAGCGAGAGAGAGACGGAAATAGATGCGCAGGTGGTCGGACGATATTACGAGGCGCAGCGAGCATATAACGCCCCGAGAGTCGAAAGCTTTCGAATGTGGCCGCGAAAATAAAAATGCGTGCCCCCACGGATATACCGAACGACTGAAATGTTTTTTACCGATAAACTAGAATATACAAACGCGATTTATTACATAATTGGTACTAATTAAGAGAATATTATTCGATCTCTCGAACGGTACTCGAACTCATGCTGCCGAATGACACCGTTTCAGACTCCGAATGACAACATATTTTTCTGCAGAGAAGGGCTCGTCGATTTGTCCTTGAAAAATGTATTATTTGCAGGCGTAACTCCGATGGCTCGCGTGTGAAATATTCAACAATCAACAACGAATTGACATCGTATTATTCGATCCATGCAGTTTGCGCAGCAAATATATGCTCATTAATTTTTTATTATAACTATTGATTCGTATTACGAAAGTTTTCGAGATTACCGACAGTCAGCATTGTTCCGCTGATACGCGTATAACAGATGATAACGTAACTGGTAACTTTACCGGTATGCGCGACACACACACACACCGTCTTCCCGTGTGCTTTCACAGCGAATTAGCTTATTGCGTCTGTCGATGCATCTGTAGGTCGTCGTTTTCCAGGGATAACACAGAACAATTACAGCTGGTTGCGTGAAACGTGTTAAAATTAATGTAGTAAATAAAGCACTTAACTATCGTGACAACTCCTGATTGGAATATTATTTCCGAAAATGGGCAAAAACAAAGCTCAGCGAACCAAGAACAATGCAAAGGTAAATTATCTATCGCAAGTGTCAAAATTACGTTCGATTAACCTCCTCGACAATACGAAAAAAATTAATTCATACAAAAGATTAATCGTTTACGCGTATTTAACGATAATTATCAATTATTCCGATTCAAGCCGTCGAACAGCAGTCGTAGCGCCGAATTGCTCGGCACTTCGATGCCGAATTTCGTTGGTTTTTCCGCAGTTAGAGACGGAGGTTACGTTCCCGTTTTGCCGGGATTGTCGCTCGGAGCATTGAACGACGTCGAAATCAATGCCATCGACTCGAATTTTCAACTGGCATTGAAAAAAATGAACAAAAAAGATTCAACGACAAAATTCAAAGTACGCATCAGAGAAAACCAATTTTTGTAGCTTTTTCCTCGATGTGAACGTCTAAAATTTTGTTTCGCAGGCATTGCAAGAATTCGCCGAACTCTGCAGACAATCCGCACTTCCCATTGTCGAAGCCGTTTTGCCGTTTTGGCCGCGACTGTACTGTCTGCTTTGCGTAGACGTCGAACACAGGGTGCGAGAAGCTGCGCAGATAGCGCACGCGGCACTCGTTAAGCGAGTCGGCAGAAGCGTTGCTCTCTACTTGAAACAAGTCGCCGGTCCGTGGTTTACATCACAATTTGATACATATCCCCCTGCGGCATCCGAAGCTACAAACTCTTTTCAGGTAAATAATTTATATTTCGCTGAAATTGCGTTAAAATGCATTTCTCTGCCGTTTTGCAAATTTTAGATATCATGGAAATGATGTTGAATTTTTTTTTTTTTTTATAATTTTTTTTTGGTTTTTCGTTATTTTTTCGAAATTCCCGAGGAATTCCAAATTTTGGAATAATTTCGATCTTTTGTTGGATATCATGTAAAAAAAAAATTCGGGAAGTTATCGTGTATTTAAATTTTTTGTAGGACACATTTCCGCAGAGAAAAATCGTCGACGCGATTGTTCATTGTCAGGAAGAAATTTTGTCGTATATCAGCGACATTATCACAATTCAAACTCCGCAGTCGATGAGCACTCATAAGTGAGTTTTCCGTAAATTTTCAAACGGATTCACTAATTACCGATTGAATTACTCCGTTCATAAATCCCTTTTTTTTTTATTTTCAAGGGCGCTAACGGCGGAAGAATTGGAAACAAAATATCAGAGAGTGTTGATCGCGAGTTTGCAAGCGTATTGTTCGTATTTGCGAAAAGTACCGGCAGCGCAAATCGAAAAAACCGACAAATCTCATCGGCAAATAATCAGTAATGCAAAATTTTGGAAACTCGCGAAACACGAATCGCTACTCGTGAAAACAGCTTTTTTCAATGTTCTCGCATCGATAATCGACAATGCAAATGTCCTTCTTAAGGACGAAAAAAAACGAACTATGACTGCGATAATGAATAGTCTCGACGAAACGGAACCGGGATTGCTGTCGGCCGTTTGGGAATCGATGCTCGTAGCTATCAACAAAATAGAGGTAACGAATTATATCCAACTATTTCGTCGATATTAAAATTTAATTAAAAAAAATCGATCGAAAAATCGATTTATTAAATTTAATAAATCGATTTTTCGTTTATTAAATTTATATTTTTCGATTTTCGATTTATTAAATTTAAAAAAATCGATCGAAAAATCGATTTATTAAATTTAATAAATGGATAATTCAAATTTACGAAAATCGGGATTTCTCCCTTTTTCCAGGATTGGCATCTCTCGGTGAGCATCGAAAAGCTCGTATTACCAAAATTGTGGAGAGTCTTGAATAGCGGCGGTCAATGTTGCGCGGGCGTCGTGTATCCGAATCTCTTGCCATTCGTCAGCCAATTTCCAAAATTCAATATCGACAACAGAACTTTATTCGTGAATTTTTTCAATCACATGCGTCAAGGGTAACCGATAATCGAATAAAAAATCGTTCAATAATTTTTTTTTTTTTTTTCATTTACATTTGTCGTTCACTCATTACAATTTTTTTTTCTTTCAGTTTCTCAGCGAAAAGCGTTATCATGAGTCGTTCCGAAATGTTCGCAGTAACAAAATCATTCGTCGAGTGTCTGAGATACGCGATACTTTTGCACAAAGACGACGGGGAATTGTGCGAAGAATTGCTGAAAAATCAGGTAAAATTATTAAAATTTTAATAATGAAACTTTTGCGATTTCAAAAATCGGCAAATAAATATTGAAATTAACGTTTTTTTTTTTTTTTTCAAGCTGATGCTCGTTATCGAGACTTGCATCGTGGAGTCCGGAGCCTTGAAGTCAATATTATTTTGCGAAGTAACGCAATTGCTTCGTTATTGGAGTAAAAATCGCGGAAACGCTGAGTACAAAAATTACGCTAATCTCGTGAAATTTTTTTGGATTGAACTCGAAGCGATTTTCGCGAAATTATTGATAAAAATGGATGAAAATTATGATAATAATTGTTGCATTCACGATACGCAAATCGATCTAATGCTCAATTTGAAAAATGCGCCGAGTCACAGCCGCAAGAATTTGCGCGTTAAATTTTCGGATCCCGACGAACCGGTGGAGGAAAAATGTCAACCGAAACCAACGGAACTCGAGAACGACGATATTTTCCGCGCGGAACTCGACAACTTCGTGAATAATCTATGCGTCGTTTACCTAAAAAGAAATACTTCACAACCGTCCGACAAGAACGTCGAATTTCTCATTCGTCTCGTGTCGCATTTCGAGAGCGAAAAACTTTTCACCGATGTCGCGAGAGCTTACAGAGGCGATGCCGATCTTTTGGAATTTTACGACAAAGTTTTGAAAAATTGGTTGATAGATAAAACCGTTGCGTGCGATTCGATTATACGGCTGATATTCAGTTCCTTGCGATACATGAACGACGCGAAGAAGGAAATCGTCTTGAAATCCCTAACGGAACTAAGCGACGCGAATATATTGAGAAGCGCAATGATCTGCGCGTTTTCCGAGAAAAGTCGCGGAGATCGAGTCGTAAGAAATTGGTGTCTCGAAACTCGAGTTACCGAACAATTGTCGGAAATCGCGAGAAGAATCGGTAGTCAGGAAATTTGCGAAAAATCGGACGATGACGAGAATATTCTTATATTGGCTTTCGAGACGACGGACGACGGCGAGTTGTTCGTCAGCGAAGAAGCTATCGTCAACGTCGCTACCATTCTCTGCGATAATCTCGCTGAAGAAAATTCATCGCAAACAGCGAATGTCGTTGAATTAATTTCTCGATTACTCTCTCTTACCTACGATCACGAAAAACTTACGAACGGATCAATTAAAATGTTGAAATCACTCTTCAAATTGAGTCTTCGAGATCCTCTCAACACGGCGGATGTACCTTTCGCGGATTCGATAAGAGAAACTTGGAAATGCGGGTTTTTCACGTTTAACGAAAAACTTAAACGCGACGAACTCGTCGATCTCCACAGAGAGTGTATGGATATTATTCACGATAAAGTTTATAACTCGTGAGTACATTATTTATTTATTTATTTATTTATTTATTTATTTATTTATTTATTTATTTATTTATTTATTTTTTTTTTTTATTTATTTATTTATTTATTTATTTATTTATTTATTTTATTTTTTATTTATTTATTTATTTTTTTTTAAATCATAAATTTCGTCTGAATTTTTTTTTTTTCCTTTTTTCAGATACGATCCGCAAATCGAAGATATTTTGGTCGACATAACCGTTGACTTTGTCGAAGCGACGAGTAACTTCGACGCGGGCGGTTCTCTGCGATCCGCAATTGAGTTAAATACGCGCGACAAGATATTCCCTGGAATGTGGATACCGCGAGTCTTGGGAATCGTTCTCTACGCCGAGATAATGTCCGGAAATTTTTATCTTTCCAATCCGATACGAAGTATACCGCCATCTCGTCCGGTGAAATTCGTTCCTCTCAAAGATGAGATTATACCCAATCAAACGGAGAATTGTCTCAAGTGGGCGTCGTTCAACGCAAAACTGTTGAATCAATTGATAGGAAAATTAGACGAAGACGATATGAAAGACGAAGTCGATTCCGGATTTATAGATTGCTTAACCGAACTTCCTTACATGTTAAATTACATTATTCTTATTGCGAGTCTCGGAGACGTTTACAGTATTCACTACAAATCCGTGAGTCATACATTTTTATTTTTATTATTATAAATATATTTCTTATAATTTTTTTTATAGTTTTTATATATATATATATATTTTTTTTTTTTTACTATTGATCACTTAGTGAATTAATCAACGACACAATTACTTATTACGATGTTTGAAAAAGAAAAAAGTATTGTAATCGGAAAAAAAAAAAAAAACTACGCGAAAATTATGAACTAAATAACTTTTTTCAATATTACGGAATGAAAAAAAAAAAGATTTTGTCACTTTTTTTTTTTTTTTACGATTCAATTTATCAATTTTTATGGCGCAAATATTTTTTTTGAATGCAAAGAAATCTCAAAAAAGCGATTTCTGAGAAAAGTGAACATTTTTTTTGTTTTTATACAATCAATTAATCGACGACACAATTACAGGAAAGAAATTACGAAAGAATTGAAAATACTCTCGAGACTTTGGCCGCGGAATGCGCGAAGCTACGGGAATCCGTTCCGAAAGATATTTGGAACAAAATATTGACGGACTCTCTGAGGTAATGAATTTTAATTGTCGATAATTTGTATTTTAGTAATTGAATTAATTTTATTAATTGTGATTTTGTCGATTGGAAACAGTGTGGAGGATTCGTGGCTGGAATACGGAAGTTTGTTTTCCCGATTTTTACGATTTTTCTACGGTTCCGAGAAGCATTTGTCGGAAGTCGATCAGCAGGGACGTCAGGTATTTATACATATATAACGAAAAAATCAACGAAAATTGCGAATTTTTGGTGATTTTTAACAATATTTCAGATCCTTAATGAGTATTTAAAATCGAACGACGAATCCACGCAACTCTCTCGGGATATAAACGCCGTTGTTACGGCTCGTAGTATACTAAACAGCGAAAATGAAAACACGGAATGCGTTGCGGTTCTCGAGAAAATGGTGAAACGGCATCAAGCGAAATCGACGTTTTTGCTTCTTGAAAGGTAATTATTTAATCGTCGATATGGAATTCATTAGCTTTTTGGTTTTTTTTTATCGAAAATATTCAATTGCAGAGACGTCAACGCTGTCGATTGGTCAGAAATCGCTTTGCCACTCGAAATCATTCGTTTGTTCGCTAAATTTGTTAGAATCGCACCGACAAAATTGACTTCCGGACTTTGGGATGCCGCCGTTATTTTTCTAGCGTCGTGGCAAATATCCGTCAATAAATCGAAATACCGCTACGAGGATTCGAAGGTTTTTACAATATATATAAAAAAAATAGTAAAAAAAAAAAAAAAAAAAAAAAAATTACCGATTTATTAAAAATTTTCAGGTCAGAGCTCTGATTATTGCGGTCAGCGAACTTTACTACGAAATACAAAGTTTACTGAGTAAACATTCGCGCGAAACGATCGAAGGTTTACCGACGACTCTCCTCGACGAATGGACAAATTTATTTGCCGACGACGTTCATCACGGCATCGCCGCCACGTGGATGTTTTACGTTGGTGAGAAATCATGAAAAGCGCGAAATCATCAACTATATCTATCGATTATTGTTTTCGATTTAAATACAAAAGTTTGAATGTCTTTTACAGATGTCTACGACGCGGCGAGTGGTCACTTTATGCCGGTAATGGTTTTGGAGTATTTATGCAAAGCGATTAGCGTTATCGATGGCAATACTTTCTTCAAGAGTTACGATACCGCTAACAAAATTCATTCGAAGGAAATTATCGATTTTTCGCTTAAATTTTTATCGTCTTCTATACCGTGTGTACAATTGGCTGCGTATCATCTACTGAGTCGCGTAATACCGAAACTTGTGGAAGAAGATAAAGTACTTCTTGAGAGCGAAAATTGCGAATCTAAGGATTTGAATATTCGGAAATTCGAAAATATTCTCACGAGTACTCAGAGAATCGTCAACGCTATGCTCGCGGGTTTTAAGTGAGTTGTTCAATTATTTATACGGTATTTTATCAGTAAGTCGCGATAAAGTTAGTAATTTTTTTTTTTTTTTTTTTTTTTTTTTTTTTTTTTTTTTTTCGGAGTCTTTCGGCGATGAATTTCGTTTATTGTCGAACAACTCAAAAAAAAAAAAAAAAAAAATACACAACCGAAGCGAGAAATCACCAATAATTTTTTTTTTTTTCGACGCTTCGTATGGTATTACAGTAAATCGCGACAAAGTTAGTAATTTTTTTTTTTTTTTTTTTTTTTTTTTTTTTTTTTTCGGAGTGCTTCGGCGATGAATGTCGTTCGTTGCCGAAGCGATAAATAAAAAATTAAAATATACAAGCGAAGGGAGAAATCACAATTTTTTTTTTTTTTTTTTTTTTTTTTTTTCATTGCAGACTCTGCGATACCGTAAGCTGTACTATTCAACCGCATACCGATTCCTATACCTACACAATTGGATATCTCTTCGCGTGGGCAAACGTATTGGATATGTGCGCTCACGCGCACGCGGATCTTCGATATCAATACGCCGAATTCGTCAAGTAATTTACCGTCTTATCGATACGCTAATTTTCATCGGCGAAAAAAAAATATATCTGCAATTTTTTTTTTTTTTTTTTTTTTTTTTTTACAGAGACGATTACTTTCCGTTTCTACTGAACAACATATTCAGATTAATGCCCGTCGAAGTTCTTCAGGACAACAAATCGAAAGCTTCCAAGTTGATGGAAGTCTTCAGCACTTTGCCGTCGTTAAAGTTTCGCGGTAATTCGTTGTTTAGTTATTTATCGGTGACAATTTTTTGATCGAATTTTTTTTTTTTTTATACATTATTATTATTCGATTTTTCAGAGAGTTGGAATGAGTGGAGATTGGATCATATCGTCTGTTGGGTTTATACTAACAGTTTGAGACATTTGCCGGTACTGACGAGACAATGGTGGGGAACCGCCGACAGCAGAGTCAGCGCCGCTGCCGAAAAAATTACTACGCTTTACGTGAGTCCCATGCTGTGTCAAGAGGAATTGCACAGCAACAGACTCGGCGACATCGAAAATATGCAGGTAAAAGTTTTCGCGTGTTTTACAAATCGTATAAAAAAAATTTTTGAAAAATTTCGGCTTTTCTCAGAAATCGCTTTTTTGAGATTTCTTTGCATTAAAAAAAAATATTTGCGCTATAAAAATTGATAAAATGAGTCGTAAAAATGAAAGAAAAAAAAAAAATCGTTTTTTTTTTTTTTTCATTTTGTTATATTGAAAAAAGTTATTTAGTTCATAATTTTCGCGTAATTTTTTTTTTTTGCGATAAGAAAGTAAAAAAAAAAGAATTAAATATATATTTTCGGCGCTCTCTCGCAATTTATAAATGTTTCAGATAAAAGTACATCCGTCCGTTCGGGAGGTCGTCGCGCTCTATCACATGGATGATACGAAACTCGAACTCAGTATGGTTTTGCCGCACAATCATCCGCTCGGTACCGTATCCGTCGAACCCGGTCAACACGCCGGCGGTACAGCGACGTTTAAAAATTGTCATATGCAACTATCGCTGTTTCTCAGTCATCAGGTAAAAAATTGCATTCTATATGTATATAAATATAAATTGTTATTAATCGGAGCGAATTTATTTATTATTAATTTTTTTTTTTTTTTTTTTTTTTTTTTTTTATATACGAATCATCGCAGAACGGCTCCATATGGGAAGGTTTACTCATGTGGAAGAAAAATTTGGATAAAAAGTTTTCCGGCGTCGAGGAGTGTTTCATATGCTACAGCATATTTCACATCAATACCTATCAAATACCAAAACTTTCGTGTCGCGCTTGTCGCAATAAATTTCACGCGCAATGTTTGGTAAGTAATTTTATTATTATTATTTAAAAAAAAAAAAAAAAAAATTTTAATTTTTTTTTTTTTTTCCGATACGGTGATAAAAATTCGATGTATTTTTCTGTTGCAGTACAAGTGGTTCACGACGAGCCAAAATTCGACTTGTCCTATATGTAGAAATATATTTTAGTTCCGCCGTTTTCTCGATCGATATTTTGCGTTTTTTTTTTGTTTTGTAAGAATAATCTAAAGTGTAGAAAAAAAAAAAGAAACTGTACAATAATGATGCATTCGCCGCCAATACTCGGGAATCTTAGTTGTATAATGAACCGAATCGATAAATAAAGAAATTATCCTGTTGCAAACGTTTAATGTGTTAATCCGTATTTCTTCCCGCGCGATATATATAACGCTAATTGAAAAATCAGTTTGTCACGTACGCAAGAGAGCACGTGATAATCTGCATGCGATCGTCGGTTACAGTTCTTTTCGTTTAATAACTATACGCGGCTCCGAACCCCCGGCGTCGAACGCGCCGGGTAATCAAAAAATAAAAAAAAATTAAAAATAAAGACCGGTTTATTGTGTGCGCTGTGACGACGAGCGGATCGTCACGTATCCGACGAATCCGAATGAACGACACTCCGAACAGCTGTGCAGTAAAGGATCATTCGAAAAAAACGCCCCGGAAGAAAAAAACATATATTAACGCCAACGAAATTCCTCCACAATACGATTAAACGTCAATACGATTTAACGGATTTGTAGGTTATGTTCGTATCGTTGATTAAAGATTGTTGAATCGCGAAATTATTAATATTTCGGCGCGTGTTTACGACACTTCCGCGGGATCTCGAGACGATCGTCACTTCACTGAAACTCGTGATACGCATGCGCGTATATAATTCTGTCTCTTCAAGTTTACTCGGTCAGTTCGCATTCGTTCGTCACGGACAGACGTGAAAAAAAACATCTAAGAATAACATTTCGTCAAGTTCAGATCTTTCGGTTAGTATATACGCGAATATACGCGACGAAACACAGAGCCGAAGTTAATTGAACTAATTTGACAATGACATCGCGTTTTTTTTATACTCGATGACACAAAAATACAGTTATCTTTCGCGCTTATCGGTTTACCTCTCGTCATTGCCCAATTTTCACTATCGTGAATAAACTCGATTGGATTTACGTGTTTTTATTATCTTCGTGTTGTGTTACATGATTATTGCGACGGTGTTATTCCGCAGAGAAAAGATGTTCGGTCAGTCGATTGTCAGAGTCAACGGTTTCGTAAGAAATGCACGTTACTTCCGGAGTAACGTTGCATTGCGAGATGTCAAGCAAACGTCGACGCCGACGAGTCCGGCTCCGGTATCCCCGAAAATTCCAGACCCCGAACAAGTTTTAGGTAAGTCGTTTAATCCTCGAATCGTACGATCGAAAAATCTCCACTTATGCAACGCGTATTATTTTTTTTTTTTTTTTTTTTTTTTTTTTTTTTTTCAGGGGCAAAGATGTACAGACCGAGTAATTTCGATAAATGGTTGTTGGTGTGGGTGAAAAGATTCCCGAACAAGGATCAGATTCCGGACAAAATTTCGTAAGTAATTACTTACGCGCTTTTTGTGTCGTCCAGTGGGGCGCCACCTGTGTTTAGTCGGAATTCGCGATAAAAACATAACTACAAATGACCAAATCGCTCGTAAATGTTTGTAATTCTTTTTTTTTTTGCACACAGACTGGATCTCTATCATAAGGTGCAGAGCCAAGCGCGCGTTCGAGTAGCCAACATAATGATCGTAGCTACGATAATTGGATGCATAGGAGCGGTGATATCGGGGAAAAGAGACGTGAAAAGTGGAAAATCAATTTCTCAAGAAAACATGGATTGGCATAATAAAATAAATGCGGAGTACAAAGCCGAACAAGCGGCGGCGACGGCTGCTGCTGCAAAGGCATCGTAATGAAAAATAAAAAAAAAAAATTATTTTTAGACAGTAGAAAAACGAAAGTTTCATTAATAATGAAAGTCGGTGAAAATTTAGAAATATTGAAATAATCTGAAACCGACTTTTCTCATTGTTTCGTATACCCATTATATATTATATATATTGTAAAAATGCTTTAGATACTCAACCAATAAGTTAAAAGGAAAAGCGCAATATTTTTTATTCCGTTAATCGATAAATCTCAATAAACATCATTTCTTTGTAAATATTCTAATGTATATATTTTACGCAATGTAATGTTGCAGCTTTACATGAAAAAACGAAGAAAAAAAAAAAATTAATATTTTCGAAAAATCAAAATTCAACGTCTTATAAATTGTGTATTATATATATGTACATTACAACTTTTCTGAAAAATGTTTTACAATTAAATTCGGTATACTATCATCGGCGGTTGTACAAAATTTTTCATTTTTTCTCGTAAATTTGCGACGAATTCGTTGATTTTGCGCCGCTAAATATTATCGACGGTCGATTGAATTTTATCGTTTTATTTTTTGGGAAAAAAAAATTGTACAGAATTACGTCGACGACGATGGAGCGACGTTTCCTTCAGGAATCCAATTTCGTCGGAGGTTTGTAGAAACTTCTGCATTTTTCGTAATATACCTGAGTAGTGCGCTTTTTAACGACTTCTTCGACGCCCAATTCTGATTCCAACATTCTCAGGGTATTTTGTTCTTTTCTCAGCGTTTTTATGATCGTCGGGTCGTTTTGGTTGGCGGCTCTTTCCTCTTTCAGTTTCATTACTCTTTCCCGTGTTGTATTGATACATTTTTTAATCGAAACTTCGCGCTGCGCGTGTCCCGATTGTATTTGTTGAAATAGATCTTTGCAAGTACCGGAGGGATCAACTTGCCCCTTAAACGATTCCGTCGGGATAGAAGTGTTCAACAGATATATTATTTTATCGTCGATCTGTCGCATTTTCTTTAAATTGTCCTGAAACAAACGTTTTCACGATTTAAAGAGCGAAGTAATTTTTTTTAGGTTAGTGTACGTAGTATAACGCGATCTACGAATCGTCGAATATATTTGATTGAAAACACGTATCACGAAGAATTGACGACGAAAACGCGCACGTTTATAATGTTTAAGAACGTAAAATAAACTAAGCGATTGCTTGTAACACGTTCGGCTCGATAAATTTTATCATAACACACGAGATCGATGCGCCTAACCGGCGGAGGCGTAAAATTAACTGTATATATTGACATGACACATGTTCAACGGACTTGGCAAGCGTCAATAAGGACTTTAATAATTCAATAATAAAGATTTGCTTGTTAACAATTACGCGAGACTTTTTAAGTCAGTAATACCTGGAATTCTAAAAAATCGCCACACTCCATGATCGTAGCGGCTGCCATTTTGAATGAAGGGTTAATTCTCTGTGCATCACGCGCATGCGGGCGAGCAAAGGGAAGCATACACACCGAGATATGCCCCCAATCGCTCGTGAAGCACTCGCGGACACCACGATCGTATACACAGGTCGGGGCACTAGCCTGATAAAAGTGTGCTTCGATTGAAGCCAATATGGCGGCCAGTTCAGGCCGGTTTTTCTACGCATGCGTGGCGCGCAAACGTTGCCCAATTCAAATTCGGCAGTCAATCGAATGATTATTATACAAAATTGCGGAAACAAACAAAAGTATTTATTGAATTGGAAGATTTCAGGTTGTTTGATAAAAGAAAAAAAACATTATGTAACATGTAAATGAATATTTTATTACAGCTTATTTCTTAACTGGGTAATTATTTAGAATAGCTTTGCTACGTACTCATGCGTTTTATTAATTACGAATATATATATATCGTCTCTCGTATAATTTATCAAATTTAAATCACGTAGTGTATCATAGATCTTAATATCGTAACCTTTGAGTTTCAATTATAATTTCTGTTATCTCAATCCGCGATTTTTTTCTCAACGAATCCCCGACGAATCGTTTTGGCAACTGGACAATGTACTCGTGAAAGCCGCATGGCACGGAGTTTGACACTTTGAAATATTGTTCGGCGTATTATTGTCAAATACTTCGGAACATTTGCAACCTTCTCGGGATCTCATAAGTTTTTTCAGCTGTTCGACTCTCGAATTACCCCGACTCTCAATATCCATCGAAAATTCCGAACAATTGTTTTTTTTCGATTTCACGTTTGCGATAGAATCCGAATTACTCCTCGACGCGCTGAAGGCATTATCGTCGCTTCTGATAGGCTTCGGTACGTCTTTCGATCGAATACCATTTTTGCAAGAAAATAATTTTCTCTGTCGCTCCGGTGGTCTTAATTCTTCGAACGGTAAAATTGACGATTTTAGTGCCGAACATTTCGACTCGCAACTCGCGTCGAACAACAGCGCCGCCGCACAATCGTGCGGAGTATTCTCTGCCCGTTGAATTATTCTCTTCGCCATAACTGCCTTTGGCAGTTGGTGCGCCGGTGGTGACTTCGGTCGCCGCTCTTGCGGTTTGCAAAAATTCGCTTTCGGACGTTCCGTGAAAATCAAAACATCACCGGCCGTTGCTTCGTATCTCGAATCGTTAAGTCGCGGATCGCGTTCGCGAGATTTTCGTTTCTCGCATTCAACGAGCCGACAATTTTTTCGATCTTTTTTTTCCGAAATTTCTCGTTTCCAACCAAAAAATATTTCCCAGAAAGATTTTGGTTTCTCGACGCTCGCGATATCTCGACAATTCGACAATTTTCTCATCGCCGACTCCTTGTCTTTGCAAACGCGTAAACAAAGACACTTTGAGGAACAATCGGGATTACAGGGTTGCAGTTTAACCGGAAGTGGTTTTCCACAAATTGTAGGACGGCGATCGTCTTTCGATTTATCCTCGTCGAAACGTCGCCGAAAGAAAAAACTTCGCGAATTATTCGAAAAAACATTGCCGACTATACTTTCCGATTTTTTTAGGATTTTCGTGAAATTTCTATCCTGAAAAAAAAATTAATGCCACATAAAAAAAAATATAATTAAATGATATTAATTATATTCTACAACACAATCCATAAAATAAATTATATACAATTATTATTATTAATTTAAATTAATTGATATATTAATCGTATATAATTGGTTATAAATTTAATGACACGTATTTCTAGATATATATTCTAATACATATCCGCAATATAATTTTTTTCCACGAAAATTCATATATCCTTTATATATTGCGATATATTTTTTTTTCGATGCAAAAAAATCGTATCTAACCTGCGATACGAATAAACCAAAAATTTGAAATTTCGTCCAAAAGTGCGTCATGATGATGAAAGTTACAAATTTTTCCCG
The DNA here is from genome assembly GCA_963971235.1 of Cryptus armator. Taxonomy (NCBI): domain Eukaryota; kingdom Metazoa; phylum Arthropoda; class Insecta; order Hymenoptera; family Ichneumonidae; genus Cryptus; species Cryptus armator. The sequence goes on from OZ020240.1 coordinate 15,355,298, forward strand.
TGAGAACTGAAAATAGTCGTTAGTATACAAACTGTTTTCTCGAAACAAAAGCCTTCGCGACATTTCCAAGAAATAAAAAAAAAACCTTTCCGATGATTTCCCCAATAAATATCTGTATCCACGAAATGAATAAACATAAAATGCATCAACGATACGAGTATCGGATTCGTTGTTCAGTTTCAACAAATTAGAAATGTAAAAAAAAAAACAACGATATCTCTATATACATCGATAAAATAAACTACGAAACAATAAAGAATAATTCGATTCGTCTGCACCCTCAATACATCGCTCCGAAATGTTCTCCTTCTCCCGAAATGCCTCTTTCCATCGTCTCCCGGCCTCCGCGTCCGCATTGCTACATCGTATTTTTTCTCTCTTCATCCCCCTTAACCCCCATCTATTCTTCTTCTTCTTCCCACAACTAGCCGCGAGATTCAACGAGAAGGGGGTGTTTACTTAAGACACGACAATTCATTACGTAATTGAATTGAACGGAGCCTCACAGTCCTCCTCTCCGTTCCTCGTCCCGAAACCTCTTTTCCTCCTCTCTCTCCGACGTCTCTTCTGACGAAATCTTTTCGTCTTTCTCTCTCACCGGTATTTCCTCGCGCGTTTATTCCGTTTACCCTGTCGACGATACAGTGTGTACCAAAACGGACGGTATACATCGCGGAGTTTCCCCGATACAGTTACGTTCGTAGTCCTACGAGAGAGCGGGGCGCGCGGGGGCGGGGGATCTACACCCCCTTCGGGAAACGTTCGGGAGGCGTTTCGAAACGAAGCTTGGAGAACGGGGGGCGCAAGCCCTGTGCTTCGAACGTTTTGTACGGTTGCCTGAGCCCTCGTAGTCGAGGAAACGGCACGAGAGCGAAGCGACCGAATTAAACGATTAGTTAAACTGATTTCCAGTTAGGGGAATGAATAAGTAATCGGATTTCTCGTTAAGGTAATCGCATTGGGTACTGATTGGCTCCGTCTGCCTGCGTTACAGGATCTCGCGCTCCTCCTGATCTCTCTCCCTCACTCTCTCTTCGATCTCTTCCCGCCCCCCGTACATGCAATCCTTGTGTCTCTCTTATTCCAATGTACATTCATCGTTTGTACAACGTATCTACGTTAGTTTAGCCGTCGCGTTCTGTGTGTTTCCTCCTCGTTCTGCTATTGGCATCAACGATATACATCGAGTCGTCACTCCGCCTACGCGCGTCTCTGTCTTTGGTTCACTCGCTGCTTTAACCCTCTGACTGCCTTCGATTCGCACTCTCTCTCTCTCGCTCTCTCGCTTACTCGCTCTCTCTCTCTCTCGCTCTCTCGCTTACTCGCTCTCTCGCTCTCTCGCTCTCTCGCTCTCTCGCTCTCTCGCTCTCTCGCTCTCTCGCTCTCTCGCTCTCTCGCTCTCTCTCTTTCTCTCTTTCTCTCTCTCTCTCTCGGTCTTTGCTGCAAAGTCGGTAGTCAGTACCATCGAAGCGATGGTCCCTTTTCCTCCCATCTGGAGACCTATGTCATCGGGGTGACGATCTCGATGGCGCGCGAAGTATGGGAGCGACAAAGATACAGAACGACGAGAGGGCGTTAGCGTGTGTTATGCTCGTGTGAGAGGAATGTTTGCTCGAACAATTACATTCCCGAACGCAATCGCATTTAAATATTGCTGAGTTTGGTAACGGCAAACACACGAGAAGGGCGCTTCACTGGCTTTACGGGATGCTTCACTGTCGCAGATACGGACGATGCGCTTTCACGCGACGTGTACATCGCGGGTGTGAAGTACCGTTATAAACTAACTGTTCAAATGTTGCTATTTTGCTTTGTTTGATTTGGTTGCAGTGGAAAATTCGGGTTTTTTTTTTATTAATACATTGTTTTTCGATGAATTATCAACGAAAAAAGATATATTTAGTGGTCGTTTTTCGTAATGTAATGACGAAATTCTTTTTTTTTTTTTTACGAAGAAATTATGAGGATATAGACATATATATGTTGATAATAGGTAAAATAAATAAAATATAAATTATATAATTTTTTTTTCATTTTTTTAAACGAAATTAGATCGATGGGACGTAAAAAAAAAATTCAAACTCCGAAAGATATCTTATCTTCTTCCCCGCAGTTACTCTTTTTTAAATTAACATTAAGAAAATAAGATATTGCCATTTGCAAACAATGAAAAAAAATAATGTATCGTGAAAATGGCGCGAAATAAAAAAATTCTGTAACAAACATTTCTCATTTGTCTCTACGAAACTTGATTTCAACATATATATATTTCTTCGATCGCGAATTCCTAACCTATTTCACCCCGAAACGAATATTTTCTTCGGAAACTCGCGTATTAAAAAAAAAAAAATATATATCCAATATTCTTGTCAATTGCTATATCTGAATCATTCTCGAACCCCCGATACCAAAAGACGATACAGCGCTGTAAACAGTACTTCGCGAAAAATTTGTAAACCCAATAGAAAATCCACTAAACATCGTCAAAGTGGCAATTGGAAACGAGAAATTCGTTGCAAAGGGCCGATGTCCCATTCGTTTTTCCCCGGTATTAACATGTTACTCCCAATTCGGTAGCGGTCTATAGTGGATTGACAACCGCCACGTTGACGATGAGGATATCAAATACAGCTATATATAGAGCCGCCGTTGATGGGTAACGTAGGTAGGCGGAGTGGCGGCGGAGGCGACTCCGCAATGGGGTGAAATGCTAATGAGAGTCGGGAGGGCGCGCACACGTATACAGTCGAATAGGGAGGGAGGTTTGCGGTTCCGCGGCGGCGCTGAGAACGTACGAGAGGGATTGTTTGAGAGCGGTTTGGTAGTGAAAAGGGATGCGAAACGGGGGCGTCGTGGGTAACGCCTACGCGGATCGGATTGGCCAGCGGCTGAATGGCGGCCTGGGGGATGCCTGTGGAATCCACCTCGCCGTGGATTTACCCCGAAAAGCTCACCCACTTGTGTACAACGAACGTTTTGCACAGCCACGTAACTATCGCGTCGGGAAACTAAGAGGATACCGCCGCGGCGCGGTTACCGCGTGTTGTGATCAACGGGCGCTGGTCGCCGTCGATTGTTAGGGTTTTTACCCCAAAAAAAAATAATAAAAAAAAATAAAAAAAATAAATAAAAAATGGAACAACTCGCACAGTTTGTGTCGAAAAGCTTTGATCACGCGAACGCGAATCATACTAATCATCAACGACAACAGCAACATCGCGAAGCCGTTGTTACGGCTTCCGCTGGCGTTCGAACGAATCATTATCAACAACAACAACAACAACAACAACAGTCTGTTAATAATAATCGTTCCGATAATCATACCGGTGGAAGTGCCGAAACTACCGGCTGCACGACTTCCGGTACCGGTAGCAACAACTCTAATACGACGACAGCGATAACTCTCAGCGTCGCACATCTTCTTGGATCGGCTACCAGTGTTGATAGTGTCCCCAACGCCGATTCTCGTACGCGATCTTATCATTGATTATCGTAGGGTAAAGTTGGAAATTAATGAAAATCGGACATCAGTGAATGAAACAAACCTTTGTGCTCCGAAATTATTGGAGAATTTTTTACGGCATTTTTCACTGTTCGGGAAAAACGAGTCGAGTTTATCTATCGATTTAATAACACAACGATTAACCCTTTAATATCCGCGGACACGATATATGGCACTTTATTGGAATAACTGTTTTTTTTTTTTTTTTTATTTTTCAATGTTTTACTTTTAAAAAAATGGTAAAAATTCTACGATTTTTAATGAACGATAAAAAAAATTTGTCGAATCGCTTTTTTTTAAATTATTTACGCGAATGCAAAAATGTAGAAAACTGATTTTTCCGAAAGTGATATTTATGGAAAATATTTTCGTACCGAAAAGTGCCGAAAATTAAAATTTTTTTTTTTTTTTTTTATTAACCGAAAGTTTTAGACTCAAAGAGTCGAAATGCAGCACTACGGAATTTTTTTTTTTTAATATTTCGTAAATGCAAAGTTTACTGTGGCGAAATATTTAGTTATTTTTAACAAATCAGAGAAATGGTAACAATAATTTATTATTTATTTCGTTACGTCCAACTAATGGTTTTTTAACTGCGAATAAACTCTCTTTATTCAGTACGTTAACGAGGATAACTCATTCACTGATGAAATTTCAATTTTCCCGATTTCGCTAATCCTCCGCAGGGATTACAATTGCGTGTTAAACAGTGAATAAGTCCCCTGAGAAACGAGTGAGAAATAAATTATTTCTCTTCGTGTTTGTCAGATGGCACGAGTACACGAGGAAATCGTGACGATTCGTGCGAAACTGAGACGTCTCTGGAGGACGAAAATCCGCCCTCGTCGCCGGAGGCGCGTTTGCAACCGGAAGATTTGTCTATCACCACGAAAAGCAAAAGCGTCTCTCGCGAGTTTACGAAGGAGAGAACGAGTCCCGACAGTACGGCGTTGTTAACAACGTCTGCTTCCGGATCGGCAAATTCCACAACAGGAAATACGTTCGTCGGGAGAACACCGGAGCTGAAGCTATCGGTGAGAAAATTGCTGGGATGCAGTCCGTCGCCGCCGCCGGTATCCATCGTCGGCAGGGATAATCGCGGCACTCCGAGTCCCGAGATTGCCGTAGCGACGGAAACGAAATTCAAACAACCGACGGGAGACGAAAGCAAATCGAAAAGCGCGGAAAATCAACCGGAAAATGCGTTATCGAGATCCGGTGTCGGAAATCACGAGGAAAATAGTGGCAAAGGTAAGTGAATAACGAAAAAAAAAAAAACACACTATTTCTATGAATTTAGTTTTCGGAGTAAAAAAAAAAATTACGTACGATTCAATTTAATTTTTAATATTTTTTTTATTTATTTTCTTTTTTTTTAATCACACATTCCGACGGTAAAACGTTTTTTAACGAAATCCATGAAAAATCCGATTGAGTCCAATTTTTTTCGACGCCATATCCGTGCGCAACGCGTTGTAAGAGCAGAGAAAACGATCGAAACTTTTGTTAAAAAAAATGTCGCCTCGTCGCCGCGATTCAACTTGTTACTCCGTTCGCTTCTCTGATACTTCTGTTACTGTTTTGAAGCCGAAAAGCTCACGGATCGTAATATAATTCGGAGTAGTCGCGCATCTCCCTCGTAGTCAGGAGGAGAGACCGAGGGTTCGCGCGTTGCCGTCGGAGATCTCTTCTATAATTCACGAAGATCGTCCAATAAAGCTGAGAAGTGATTGGGACATAGTATTTCTCTCTGTCTTTTTTCTCTCAATGTTTTCTCGCTTTTTGAACGTTTCCGATCCCCGATTGTCCCTGCGGTATCGTCCGAACTATATAACGGATAAACGATCCTCTCGCGAGATCTCCTTTCTTACGATCGTTTCGCCTCATTCGACTTTAGTTTTATCCCCACGGGAATCCAAAACCAAAGTGTTCTATCGTCTGTTATTCACTCCAAAAATAAGATTTCTCCGAAAAATCATTCGATATTCGCGCGAAATAAGAACGATCCGTCGTGATGCGATTTAAAACAAAAATTAACCCTTTATGAAGGAATATATGGAAATATCTTAGAAAGGAATAAATATTAACCGCGAAAAAAAATTCGAAAAAGTTAAGTTGAACCTTAAGTTCGAACTAAAATTTGGGGTTAAATGCCCCGTAGTTATTCTACGCGTACGTCGATTAGCCGATACTTACGCGGAATCGAAATCGGAATAAACTATCCGCGTGGAACTGCCGTCGCGTCGGACAAAAAAAAATGTTTCGAATTTTAAATAAATATGAAATTTTTTTGCGATTCTTTGATTGGATCCTCAATTTTCCGCTCTTTGTCGTCTCGTAAGAACGCAGAAAAAAAAAAAGAAATCTCATTTTCTCTTCGTGTTTTTTCTCGTTCTTTTTCGTGTTTTTCTAGTAGAAAACACCATTAGTACTTAAGTTTCCCCACAATTCCATTAGGAAGCGAATATTGCGGTTGCTATTCGAAAAAAAAAAAAAAAAAAAAAAAAAAAAAAAAAAAAATCGAAAATCGCAAATTTTTCGTAAAAAATCGTCTATTAAAATTTGCCGAAACAAATTTTTGCAATTCGCCATTTTAGGATTATGTCCGATGTATTTTTTGCCCGCTGTTCGTTTTTCTGTACACTGTATATATATATATATATGTATACAATCGCTGCAATTGCGTAACTCTATACCTACAGTCCGAAGTATTCACACATTCGTCGGAAACTTTTCCGTTCGTAGTCCCTGTAAATTCATATAGATTTATGGTTTAATATGCGCAACTCGGATAGCATGGCGGATATGGCGGGTTAGTGGGCAGCATCAGGGATCCCCGTGGCGCGAGTTTGTGTGTTCGTTTCGCGTTGCCTCTCTATATCCCCTAAACGGTAAACGTCATCTCTCGGGGGTCCATAACTTTTCCCGATTAAGCGCAAATCAAAAAGCAATCTGCCCTCAGCCCGCACCGCGTATAACGGAATATAGTAGAACGTTGCGGGACGCGGACTTCCTCACCAGTCACGATCGTCTCTCGCGTAGATAGACGCGAAGAGGGCGGAGGGGGCGGGAAGCAAAAGTAAAAATAATAAATATATATCTTTTCCCGGAGACTTCCGAGAGTGAGTTTTGCGAGAAAACCCGCGTTCTCTCGGACTCGACTTGGCATTTCGCGAGAAAACTACGAAGTGATGCTGTAGATCACGTGGAAACCATCCTACCGGTCAGAAAACGCGAGAAAAACGAGTTGGAAGAAGTAGCACTTGCCTTTTCCCTCGCGCCCTTCCACCCCCTTCTTCCCCTCTTTCCGAGTTATGTATTTATGTTCGGCGCTCATAGACCTCTACATAGAAGTTGCGCGTGTTATCCGAAACTTCGTAACCGAGAATTGGATACACAACGCGATGTCTCTACGGTGAAATTGACTCGCGCAACCCTTACGAAATAATAACGAACCGTTTCTCTGGTTAACTATTAAATTCAATAGCCGCGATGAATAGTGCAAAACAATTTTTCGTTCTCTTCAAGTCGAAAAGTTCGCGCATTATTTTTCGGTAATTTCGGTACTTTCATTCTCCGAAACTCGAGATTACGCAGTGCGCATGCGCAGCGAGGAAAAATCATCTTCACCGCGCGGATATCGCGACTAGCGACCCGGAATCGTGAGTAAGTACCCGGGGAACCCCTCGGACGCCGGTCAAGGCGTCGTCTTCGCAATGTTTATGGCCATTGGGGGTAAATTTTTGAAATATCGCGTCCCCCGAACTGATATACGAGTCACTTGAGAAAAAATAGAGATTCGCATCATTCGTAAGACTCGGTTACGATGTTTCTTCGCTGGAAGGATCGTGGATGCATTTCTGTTTATTCGATTTATCTAATTCATCTAATTTCGACGAAATCGCGCATTGAATTCCCATAATCCCCGCGGTATATAAATACCCGCGCCGACCCCTCGAGGAAAGGGAATTAATTGCGTCAGCTATGCGATCGTTAGTCACATTAACGGATATATCTCCGGGGAGATTAGTTGAATGAGGTAAAACGTGTCCTGTAACCATAACCCCCCTCCCCTCTTCCCCCTTTCCGTGTAATTTCATCAAATTAGGTGAATGCGATACCGATATCGTCGCATTAGAAAACGCTGCAGAGAGCTCTCGATTCTCACTGTAAATTCTGCGCGATACACATTCGATAATATTATAGTACCGAACAGACACTGTGCGCTCTCGTCGTTTGATTAATTCATGAAACCGACGATGAAGCTGCATATGCACTGCACGCAGAGGGTGTAACTACGAAAAACCGGGGCGAGTTGAAACGGACGCGATAAAAAAAATTGAAAAAAAAAAAAAAAAATTGAAAAAAAAAATATATTCGAAATATATGAAATTCGGTGTTCTTAGATTATTTATTATTAATCATATAACTTCGTATATATTTGGTGGCGTATACATCGCGGAAATATTTTTTTTTAAAATATTTTCGTAATATGCTGTTTTTCGTCGAAAATTTATTATGTATCGATACATTTTGCGATGTATTTTTTTTTTCGTGTCAAAATTTTCGATTTTTTTTATTCCGAGTCTTTTTTTATTTGTCTCGTGTTTCGAATCGCCCCGATCTCCCATTCAGCCGAATTCTTCGGCGTGTTGCCGTATCTATGTGTCTCGTCGGGTTGAGACAAACCGACGCAGTTTCTCGGGACATTTGTAACACTCGGGGTGATGCGAGATGCACGGATGAAAACTTGCAAGTGGTCGGGGAATCGACCCGAGGGTCGCGAGAGTCAGAGGGATGGAAAGTGCAACGAGGAAAGTTGAGATCGCGAAAGTGCGAGAGCCGAAGGGAGACAGAGATTCCGGTGGCTCTTCATCTAATCGAATTAGCGGCCCCTCGTGTCCGAATGTGATTGCTCTTCGGGCTCTTGGAGGCGAACGCAGAGGGGGTGGAAGGGGGTTGTGTTGCTCTTCGTCACGGCAACTATTGCGTTGTTTCCGAACTCAAGCGAAAGCGATCTCGAGAGCTTCGCTACGGGATAAATATCACGGACATAGGTGCGAATTGATACAAACTGCAGATATAATTCGAGACGGGGATGGGGTAGCAGTAGTGACGAAGTTTATTTGTATAGAAATACACGTTGGATGCTGTGCTGAGGGTTTAAGCCCCTCGAGGTCCATCGACTATCGTTTTAATAGGTATATACATGTATATAAAGAGGGCGAGAAGGGATCGAGCGAAATTTTAAACCACCGGAACGCATACGGTTGTGGGCGCGGTCGGGGCTCGCAACCCCCTGCGCTATTCCGATTGGATTATACGTTCCGGGCACTCGCTTAATTGATTAAAACCGAGTGTATTATGCAGCTGTAATACGATTGAGCGATTCGTACGTTGAAAATACATCGAAACTCCCTTATTACCGAATTATTAGCATCCCTGTTGAAGGGGTTGTTTTTTTTTTTTTTTTTTTTTTTTTTTTAACTATTACGAATGATGTGATATTGGATTATCGATAATTCTATTTTTGACAAAAAATGAACAAAACATCGCATTCTTAAGGCCGGAAAAGCAGAGATTCGGCGATACGAGGGAAAAAAAATTCGATGTATTGTCACTCTCGACGAAAAAAAAATCTATGCAAATCCTTCCGCTTTTCTTGAAAGTAATGAAAGATATTATACTAAAAAAATGGAACTCCTATTGCAAATTTTAATAATCATCTCTATGGGAATTATTTTACGCGGTTAGAATACCATTATCAACGATCGATAATCGAGAATTTTACGATCTTTTTTGATTCCGAAGAAAAATAATAGAATGAGTTTTTTTTTCCCCTAAATCGATGAATCCCCTAAGTAAACCCTTATAAAGAAAATTTTCACGATCACCCAACTGAAATATCGCGTGAAACACATCTATAATGATATCGAATGAAATCGTATATTGCATACTTAGTCGCGGGGGGCGATTAACGCGCAGGAAAAGACTCTCGAGAAGATGTTCCGCTGGACGCTTCGGTGGTCGAGATGTTGGAATCTCGAGGAAGAGGCTGACTAACGACACAGTATAAGATACGGCGAGAAACTCGCCGAGGGGGCGGATGGGGGGAGGAGAAGGGTATCTCTCGCCACTTTGCTAAATTATATAAATCACAGCCCCTTCGTCAAGGGGCAGCGTTAGCGCTTATACGAGTCTCGAGGTGCTTAATCGCACCCTCTCCCCCTCGACCCCCTTTCCCCGAAGTTCACCTTACAGCTTTAGCCGCTAAGGGATCTTTCGCACCCACTGAGAGCCGCCATTGCCCGCTGCCTGAAGCACAGCTATTCTCCTTTACCTTTACCGGGGACAGTATATTACTCCGCATACTTATACAACTCAGACGAAAGACTCGTTCACTCTCTCATTCGCTAAAACCACCCCTACTACCCCTTTCACACTTACTTTGCATTGAGTGCCCATTAATTAGCCTTCTACACGGTTAATTGCCGGAAGTGTCTATTTACCTCGGAGACGTTGATCGCGCGATCTCTCTTTCTAAATTGAAAGTCAAAGAAAAGACTGACGAAACACGACCCCCGGAAGCTGTTTATATTTCGTCGGATTTTTTTCTTGTCACGAAAAAGTTTTGATTACAGTAGAGAAGATAATTCTTTTTTTCTTGAAGTATACAGCAGTCGGTAAAGACGTTGAAATAAAAAATAAAAAATAAATCAATTTACCTAAAAATTTCGGAATTTTTTTATTTTTTGTGTGTTTTTATAAATTGTTAGAGTATTTTAATTTCCAACACGGAAACGATGGTTGGCAAATTTTTTTTTCGAAATCCATTATATTTACGATTTTTTTTTTTTACCGTTTAGATGAAACTAATTTTTTACGAAAAAAATAGTTTTTCGAAAGAATTATTAGTTCTTCCAACGAATTTTTTTTAATGTATACAAAAATGACTCAAACGGAAAAATGGAGTGTGAGAAACGAGAAGGAGAAGCGCGTTGATGTCAGCTAATTGACAAAAGATCGCGGTGTCCGCGATGCGGTAAAATCTCGTAGGGAAACGATCCCAAGACGCATTACGGGGTCGTGCGGTGTTCCGAAGATTTACGATGATGTCTCCGCGACTTTCGGGACGTCGTTATAGAGATAAATTCGCGAAAGCGCAGATAAATGGTCCGTGAAACGATCGTGAAACGCGCGAAACTTTGTCGATTGAGTTTTGTTTCGCGGTTAGCGAATTACGAGGGAAACGTCGCGATGTTGTTGCGGAAACCGAAGAATTACTATTACGATATTGATGCTTCCGTAGGATCGAGTTGTCGCGGTTCTAATAGCGGCGGAAGTGGCAACGGAAAGCAGCGAAGATCGCGAACTAATTTTACTTTGGAACAACTCGCGGAACTCGAGAGACTCTTCGACGAGACACACTATCCCGACGCTTTCATGAGAGAGGAACTCAGCCAACGATTGGGACTCAGCGAGGCGAGGGTACAGGTCTGGTTTCAGAATCGACGCGCAAAGTGTCGCAAACACGAGAGTCAACTTCACAAAGGTAAACAGAAATATGATATTTATTGTTCGTAATTTACTCCATTTTTTTTTTTTTCTTATATGATTTTTATTTATTGGTTTTTTTACATTTATTTTAAATAATAAATAAAAATAATAAAAATTCGTTTATTGCATTCGATTTATTGAAAAAAAAAAAAATCCGATTTTTTTTTTTTTTTTTTTTTTTTTTTTTTTTTTTCAATTTATTTACTTCTTCTTCGCTAATCGTGATTTCTCTTGGATCTCACGAGGTGTTTCAGGCGGAATGGTTTTGGCTCCCCGAAGTCCGCCGACGTCTCTGGAGCCGTGCAGAGTAGCGCCCTATCTTCCGGCTCTGCGATTGCATCCCCCTTTGCAATCCGGTGCGAGCGGAAACGTAAGCGGTACTTCCGGCACAGCGTCGGCGGTTGGTTCGGCTTTCGATCCCGCGGTTCTCCACTACGCCGCGGCCGGTGGACTCTTTTGTCTTCCGCCTTCGAATCATCAGCATCCACATCCGCTTAGTTTGGCGGCATCTCTCGCGGCCGCGGCGGCGCGATCGAAAAATTCAAGTATTGCCGATCTGAGACTCAAGGCGCGACGGCATCAGGAAGCTCTCGGACTCGATAGGCCGGCGTAAAAATGACTTTCAGTGGTGAAAAAAAAAAAAAAAAAAAAAAAAAAAAAAATTCATCCCCCTAAAAAGTCGCCGGGGTGCTCGCTATTACTGGCCCTCTGAGAAACACGAGAAGCGTTTTTCGAGAAGTACAAAAAAAAAAAGAATAATTTCTATAGCGAGTAGCAAATCGAAAAAAAAAAAAAAAAAAAAAAAAAAAAAAAAAAGTTCGATTGTTTCGTTAGCGAAAGAAATACGGTGCGCGGTAGTGAGTTTACGCGCTTCGAAATAAAAGCATAAGCTATAAAATAATAATTGATAAAAAAAAAAAACAAAAAAAAAAAAACGACGTTATGCTGTGATGACGATTGCGAAGAGACGACAGTGAATCATTCGAATCAGTGTTCTTGGATCGGCCCTCCTTTAATTTTACGACGAAATTTAGTACATACGATATATATAATAGAATATATAAAAAAAAAAAAAGTAATAAAAAAAATAAATAAAGTAAAGATTCGACGAATGTATCGTATTCGGTGTTTGGTTCAGTGATTTAACGAAATAATAATAATAATAATACTATTTCTCTTCGGAAGATTTGATATCTTCGATCCGTTGATTCTCATCAACGATATTCGATCCGCAATATCGCGTTTTGAAAAAAAATTTGCATAATCAAATTTCTTCGATATCAAACCTCCTGGAGGCCTGAAAAAAATTTGTCTACTCAAAAAAAAACCGATTCCGAAGTTTCGAAAATTTTCGGTTTAATCCGCCGGTAAAAAAGAAAATTTCGAAAAAAAAAAGAAAGATTTTCTCGAAATATCAAAGACGATTCTTCGAATATCGCGAGGAACGAAAAACGAGAAACGCGAAAAGCCTCTTCGTACGGTGGTCGATAGTGCGCATGCGCGCGCGCGCGTTCGCGTAGAGAGAGGTCGGCAAGTACGGTAGAGGCGACGTTACTCGGCGTCGGGGCGCTAATGCAATAACGCAACGCCGCGCGGATAAATCAAGCAGCGAACCGACAAACCGTGGGGCCTCTGCACCACCCAACGGATATATACAGCGCAACATCGAGTGTAGCAACACACCGGGGTTTGGGTAATCGTGTTACGAACCTTCGGCGTCCCCAGGGCGCCGTTATATCGTTCTATTGGTCGTGTATACACGTGTCGGGTGTTGCGCTATACTGTAACGAACGGTATTCCGCCTCGTAATCCTCTCGTATCTCTGTACAAACCTCTGTGTACAATGCTTGGGTAGTCACGGTAGTCGAGCTTTTGGCTTTCGCTGTGAGTTCGATGTGTGTACAAACCCCGCGCGATGCCTCAGCGAGGAATGTATTTAGGGAAAGGGAATCAGCAAGTTCCAACCTCAAAACTGACTGCATCGATCGAGCAATCAACATGTTGAATCCGCGCGAAAACCACCGTAACGTTCCAATTAAAAGAAAAACAAAATTTTATCGAAGCCGAACGAAAAAAAAAGGTAAGTTTTATTCTTTCGTTAAATTCATTCGAGAGCCAATGTAGATTCACCGAGATTTCGCGAGTCCACACGCCTCGTTTTCCCCCTCGAAACCCCTGGGAAAACGTGGAATAAGAGCGATGAAAAGTGCAGAGAGTGGGTTACGCGAGGCCCCCGCGCGCGCGCGCGCACACCGGCCTCGCAGTTTCGACTCGTCTCTCGGATAGACGCTTTGAATAAAATAAACCACCCTTGTCCGGAATAATTTCGCGAATGGATAGAGAAAGAGAAATGAAAAAAAAGAAAAAAAAAAGAAAAGAGTACGAGGAAAGAAGTGGAGGGGGGAGAGGTGAAGAGGGTAAAATCCACCGCCGTCGCTTATTTTAATCCGAGTTTTCAAGAAGTTTTTTCTATCGTCGGTAAATTGGCCGTCGTTTGTCGGCTATCTTTATTTCTCTCTTCTTGGTCCCGAGGGTCTCAAAAAGCTCCGGCAGGTCTTCACTGCTGTATAAGAAAGAAGGGGAGGGGGAGGGGGGGGGGAGCGCGGGGGAGTCAAGTAAACGACCTCCCGTCCCCCAGATTTCGCGGACCGTGGCGTGTTATTCGCGCGGTGCATCGAAATGAGTTCGCCGAGGGGATGGTTCTCGTAGCGTCGCTATATATATATATATACAAATGTATATATCACACCATACATATAGTTATAGAATAGAACAGTCGACAGCTCTTCCGACTCGTGGTAACGGCGATATGATGTCCCGCGAAAACCACCCACTACTATCAATTATCGGGCTGTCTTCTCGCTGCTGTCATATATATATATACATACAGCGCAAATACGTACCGTGGAAATAATTATTACGACTGTGGCCTCCATCTCGACCCGGGGGGTTAGTTTTTGTTAAACACGCGTCGTTTCACTTCCAACTACAATTATTCATCATTTTATCAAGACTCACCGATTAATATATACGGAAATTGATTTTTCGCGATGTAATTGACGGTACGAAAGATTTTACGATAAAAATCGAATTGAGATGCAATATTTCAACATGGCGATAAATCGGATCTGCCGGAGTCCGCGATGTGTGCGAAGTACAGCGCGGTAACTGGTACGTCGTGATTTAGTAGCCTCTCCCTGCGGTTGGTTTAGTCCGCGCTGAGCTCTCACTCTCGCCAAGCTTTCTTGTTGCATTAAATAATAATACTACAACAGGGCGAATTGCCGGGTTAGTGAATGTATACGTGCACCGTGTGTTTCTACAACGAAACTCGTCTCGGCGCGGATCCACGGACGGCGCGGCAGAGGCTCGATAGAGGGTTAGGTTTCGAGGTGCCGCGGGAAAACGGGCTTTTACACAACCATCTCGACAGACATCCCCCCTGGTACTGCCAGATATATCATCGCCTGGCAGTTATGTGTGTCATGAATTTTAGATTATTCTTGGATTAGATTAAGGCACCGGCGCGGCGGGGGCGGACGGTGCGCGAGTGGTTTTGACTCGAGGAACGAACTTGACATATCGTTCGAGTCGCGTCTTTCTTTCGATTGTTTTTTTTTAAGTAAAATGTTGTGCCGATAATTAAAATACGTGAAACGATATAGCAGTGTCTTTAACAGTGTTGATTTCGAAAAAAAGATCGAATGTTTACGAGAACAGATCGAGAAAAAAGTGCCGGTCACAGAGTGTGTTAAAGCAACACGGGTATGGGGCGTACGAACGAGCGGAGGGCGAAAGGGACAGGAGAAACGAGGAGCTAAACGGTCTTTCTGCTCGAGGGCTGATCCGATGCTGAATCAATTCCCGTAATAGTGGCAGAGGGGTTGTGTCTTGGGGTTAAATCGACTAAGGTTATCGCTATGTGCAGCGGAGGGTGAACGGCTCACGGATACGGACCATTACCGCACCTGTCCCTCGAGCTTCTCATGGCCGGTTACGTATATATATATGTGTGTCCCTACCGTATAACAGTGAAAGCGAACCGAACGAGTTCTTCCTAATGAAGAGAAGCAATCACTTAAGCTCAGGTCGTTCGAGTCCACGAGGAATACATTTACGTCGTGTGACGCTCGGTTTATAACCCACTCAACGGAACGCAACGTATAGGAAACTCGGGGTACACTGCCGGAGAGTCTTTGCGGGTTATCGACGAAGACTACGTTACAGATGTTTTTTTTTTTTTTTTTTTTTTTTTTTTTTTTTTTTTTTTTTCGTTCTTTTTTGGATGCACTTTCAATGATAGTGCGTTACGACTATTGTACATACTAAAAGGAGAATTCAGGTGTACTAACTTCGATAGAAAAATGAAAACTAAATTAGTTTTTTTCTGTTTGTTTTTTTTTTTTTTTTTTTTTTTTTTTCATTTTTTTTTTTACGTCATTAAAGTTCGAACACTGGACGATGGAATGTACTTTTTGCGCTTGCGAGAGATCGACGGAAAGAGATCTCGTCGGAGATGCCGGATAATTTATTTATTCACCCGACAGATATCGTTTTTGTTCGTTTTTCTTAGTCGATGAGAGATGGTCGTGCCGCAGGGATAGGATAATCAGGTACTAGGAACAGCCCTATTAGTTTTCTGATCCTTTGAGACGAAGTCGGCGATTAAGTAGCGAATTGAAGACAACGCGTTGTTTTTTTTTTTTTTTTTTCAACGAATTTTCGAATCGCGATTATTCGAATTTTTGTAAATTTTTTTTTTGTATCGAATACCTGACGAAAACTATTCGCGGAAAAGTGTATCGCGATGTGTACGAAAAAATAATTTTTTTTTTTTTTTTTTTTTTTTTTTTTTTTTTTTTTTTTTTTACGAACGATTATTTTCCTATTTATCTTTCCGATTCGGAAACATTTCTAAAATCGCGATAATCGGAGTTTTTTTTTTTTTTCATGCATTTTTTTTTCGTCTTATCTCCGACACGTTTTTTTTTTCCTTTTTTTTTTAACTACACAAATCGCGGACTCGACATTCCCAAAGAATAAGAAAGCTCTCCGAATCACTGCCCGCGCGAAACGTTACGATTAAATATAATACACACCGTATAATTATTACGATAATTATTAGGATTAATTAAGAAATATTATGTTAATAGTTATTTCAACCACTTGTATGGCTCAGTCTATTGCGCTATTCTCATGCAACAACAACAACAACAATAATAAAGATACAACAATATATTTACTTGTGGATTTTTTTTTCTTTTGTCGTTTAATTATTTCATTTACGTTTTTTTTTTTTTTTTGCATTTATCCCGTACATCCCCCATACATACTCTCTCTCTCTCTCTCTTCTTTACACGAATCTCCCTGTATTAGAAAAAATTGGAATATTTTTTTTTACTTTGCTTCATCAATTTTTGTTTTTCTCGATCAGCGATGTTTTTTTTTTCGTTTGCATAATAATCAATATATATATATATATAATCTTATGGTAATACGAATAGACGTTGCCACGATTACTTTTAAATGTTTCGTCATTTTTGTTGAATTTGTTTTTTTTTTCTTTTTCATGAATTTTGTTCTCTCCGATTGACTGAGACCTCGAAGCCTGAGAAATTGATAATTAAATAATAAGCCACATGTACTCACGACGCAACGAATCACAGGCAGTCAAATACTGCAGGTTTACTTATATATTTATATATATGGGTATGCGATCGGCCGAATTCAGATTTTATGACTTTTTTTTACGTGAACAATACCGCTGCCTATTTTTTTTTTTTTTTTTTTTTTTTTTTTTTTTAATTCGAATCATATTTACAGTACTGCAAGAAAATTATTATATCACTCATTTTTGTTTTTTTATTTTTCAAATTTTATTTCATCTATTTTTTTTTTTTCATTACGATTTTTCACAGGAGTAAAAAATGTTTTTTTTTCGTTTTTTTTTTTTTTTTTTTTTTTTTCAATGAAAACCTGAGTGGGTAATTAATGCGTACTATAGCACTGAAAAATCATTACATCTGACTTAGGAACTATGAAAATATAATACAACTCGATGTAATCAATTGTTTTATTACAAAAAACGCGCGCGATGTTTTTTTTTTTTTTTTTTTTAGAAATATTTTATTTCCTTAGGTAAATCTATTTAGTTTTTTTTATTTTCTTTTTTCTTCGTTTTTTTTTTTTTTCTTTCTTTTATTGCGTAATGAAAGGAAGTTGGGGTTCAAGATTACGTAATCTCAGCACGAAGCATATTTACAAACGTTTCATACCGAAATAAAGATCGCGGCAAAAATTTTTCGGTTTTCATTCACTTTCTCTCCCTTTTTATTTTTTTTCTCGATCTTCTATTTTTCTTTTTTTTTTTTTCGTAATTATTTAGCTTCGGACTCGACGTGTAAAGTATCACGTGGCTTAACTTCATCGTTTTCATGGTTATTTCTTTTGTTCTTTTGTTTTGTTTTGTTTTGTTTTTTTTTTTTTTTTTTCAAAAGCCCTTAAGCTCCCTAAGAAATATAAAAAATAGTAATATCACAAAAGTAGCGCAGGCAGGGAAAGGAAAGGACCAGATTGGGATAAGTTTGGCAATGCGTAATTACCGATTGACGAGTATGGATTAAGTTTAAGGAGCGACGACGATGTTTTTTTTTTTTTTTTTTTTTTTTTTTACGTGTTGATAAATCTGCGCGACGGTATCTCTTTCCCTTATGCAATATCGAACGACGATTTGATTTGTCACGGCGTCTCGCTTCGGCGTCGAATGAAATATCGATATCAATTCTTACTGCCAATGTGTGTTGAATTAAATTTATAGTCACAAAATATATTCGCCTGTTTCGGGTTCGAAAGAATATTATTAGCCAAAAGATCGATGAATTTTTTTTTTTTTTTTTTTTTTTTTTTTCATTTTTCCTTCGAGTTTCGATATTTTTTTTTTTTTTTCTTTCATTTTTCCTTCGAGTTTCGATTTTTTTTTTTTTTTTTCTTTCATTTTTTCTTCGAGTATCGATCATTTTTTTTTTTTTTTTCTTTTTTTTTAAACAAATTAATAATCCGATACAGTTTTATAGTAAAACATTTCGCTCTCTCGCGCACGCGTATTTGTCATTCCTTCCAGCATTTCTTATATTTATTAATCAATTTGAAATTATATTATTTAACTACAGTGTTCGTAATGCTGGTCATCTTGTTCTCAATTACCCTTTTCTTGAGCTTTTGCGTAGTTGCGAAAGTTTTGAAAAGAAAAATAAAAATATCGTGTATGTGTTTCCGTTTTTGTGTGTTTTATGTGTTTCTTTTTTTTTTTTTTTTTTTTTTTATCCTAAAAATTCTAGAAATCTCTTTCCAAGGCTCGTATATCTTAAGCCTTTTCACGACTTTTGAATAGTCACATTGGATATTTAAACTCATACAGCGCTCCTGTCTTTCTTGGAATTCAAAAGATCGATGCTACAATTATAGCATCACGTACATGATTATTATTATTATTATTAATTTTTTTTTTTTGTTTTATGTTCGCCCATTGATTTACCCGACGAACGGGTTATAATTCTCTCTCTTTATCTCTTTCAACTCGTTTTCTTCATTTTTTTTTTGTTTTCCCCGCAAAGATTCGCTCAACTGAAAAAAATGGGATAGTTGTCGCGCGAGCAAATTTTTTTTTTTTTTTTTTACATATTTCATAGATTTCACGTCATAGATTCTCTTGAAGCCCCCGTTACGAAGCGGTTTTTTTTTTTTTTTTTCGTTCGGATTAAATATCATCGATTTCAATTTTTTTTTTTTTTTATTTTATTATTTTTTTTTTTCGGTCGGCAAATTAAATATCATCGATTTCAATTTTTTTAAATTTATTATTATTATTATTCTTTTTTTTTTTTTTCACAATCTACAGTACTCGCCCTGTGTGTGTGTCTGTGTTTGTGTGCATTTCTAAATTAATACAAGTTCGACATACGACAATAGTGCGGAGCAGTGTGGTGACGAAGAAATTGTGTAAAACAGAGAAAGAAAAAAAGTAAAAAAAAAAAAAAGAAAAAAAAAAAGCAAATACATTACATGGATTTCATATTGGACATCAACGACGTCGCGAAGTAACCTAATATCACAATAAATGGAGTAAGAATTTCTGCTCAGAATAAACGGAATGGCACTGTACGGACGTGTCGAATCTTCTCGATGACTGACAAAAAAAAAACTAAGAAAAAAAAAATAAAAAAAAAATATATAGTTCTCTCGATTAGATTTACAGGGGATAGGGAAGGTCTGTCCCTCGTTACCTTTCATCAGAATAATAATATCGTCGACAAAGTTGAATTTGTTTGCGTTAACGTACTATAGATCGACGAAACACTCTCAAGCGTCGCGGAAGGAGAGATCGACAATTTTCGATGAAATTTTTTTCAATAAAATCCTAAAATATTAATCGAAACGATTCGTTCGCTTAATATTAAAAAAAAAATTCGCGGCAAAGTTCCTCGGGGACGGGGAGAGAGGTCTCTCTATAACGTGAGATCTATGCTTACTAGCGACCTAACCGAAGCTTATCTCTGGAAAAAAAAAAAAAAAAAAAAAAAAAACAAGAAAACTGTAGCTATGCTTTTCCCACACGAGAGTGTCGAATGGCTCTCTTTGCGCAAACGATAAACACCCGCGCGTAATTTTTTTTTTTTTTTTTTTTCATTTGTTTTTTTTTTGTTTTCTCGCGAACGAGGATGTAAAAACACTCGAGAGTGTTATAGCGCTAATGAAAATAGAGTTTACAGCGTGTAGCATGCGGTATCGTATAAGAGAATTTGCGTCAAGTGTCGCATCTTGATATTATATGATACCTTTGACTTTAAAGTCGCTGGTGAAATCTACCCACGAATTACTTTTCCACCCTTCCCACCCTTCCCTCCCATCCCTCCCATCCCACCCGATTTTTATCCCGATTTATCTTCTCGGCCATTTGTTTTATTTCTTTTGTTTGTTTGTTTGTTTGTTTTTTTTTGTTTCGAGTCGTTCCACTTTCTTTCTCATCCGTTTCATCTCACCCCCTCCTCCGTCTCTGTCGCGGCCTGCTTCGAGGCCTCCTAGAGACACGTACTTTGGTTCCCCGTGGGCTGGACATTCGACACTCGAGACCGATGACCATGACACGATAACGACGACGAAGCGAAGACAACGACGACGATGTTGATGAGAAGAGGCCGTGGTTTCACCCACCCACCCTGTCCACCCATTATTTTTTTCCCCGCCCATCCCCGGTCGGCCTGCCCGCTTGTGTGGCCGTCTGAAACAATCCAAAGCTCGTATTGATTTTTTTTTTTTCGTCGTCGATGTTTTGCTCTCATTCATTTTTTTTTATGTATTATGCGTAAAATTCGATTTTACGTTTTTGGTGTGTAAAATGAATTTTCACGCATTTTTATGCACAGTATGCGTAAAATGAACTTTTTCGCACAGTATGCGTAAAATGAATTTATATTCACAGTATGCGTAAAATTAATTTTTTCGCACAGTATGCGTAAAATGAACTTTTTCGCACAGTATGCGTATAATGAATTTTTTCGCACAGCATGTGTAAAATGAACTTTTACGCACAGTATGCGTAAAATGAACTTTTACGCACAGTATGCGTAAAATGAACTTTTATGCACAGTATGCGTAAAACGAATTTTTGCGCACAGTATGTGTTTTTTTCGTCATCAATGTTTTGCTCTGAATCATTTTTTTTTTTCCGTCATCGACGTTTTGCTCTAAATAATTTTTTTTTTGCTTCGATAAAAATGTACTCACGATTAGTAGGCGGGGTTCTTCAGACGCCGTACATTGTTTGCAGTCGCTCGCCGAGTTGAGGCGGAAACTGATCGGAGAATCTCTTCCAATTCTCCGCTCCTACTTGATTCTTGAAACCGTGAAGAATCTACGAAATAATTTAAAAAAGAAAGATAAAAATAAAGTTAATGGACTGTGATGATTTTTTGAAATCGAATTAATGAGGAGTAATGGAATAATAATTTACCTTCTGGAACATGTCTTTCAAGTCTTCGCGCGGCGTTACCCAAGAGGCAACGGCGTCGCAGAAAAATACAAAGTCCGGTACTACACCGCCGGGATTAACGGTGATCATCTGACACATTCCTCTGAACGCCGAATCTTTCTCTTCGTTGTCGCGTATGTTCCGTAAGGATATACACCTATCGATAAACGAATGATGTCAGCATGTCGAATTAATTGACGCGGCAATGACTGTAAAAGTTTTTCGCGAACGAGTTGTTATCGAAGGATTGCCCGGCGGTTTCTATCGAAGCTTTAGGCACAATATCGTCGGCTATTGTATAGATAACGAGATAACTAAATGGCAAATCATCCTCTTTCAACTTTTTCGCGATACAATAGTCAGATTCGTAGATGTAATGGTTAAGTAGCCGTGAATAGAAAGGGGGGAAAAGTAGCCTTTGAGTTCTTAACATCCAATCACACAGTAAGTCACAAATAATACTTTTTACAAGTAGGCATTCGATGGCGATGAGATATATAATATGTATTTTATATATATATCGGCATTTAAACGTGGGGATCGAACTGTTTATCCCCCTAATTTTGCTCGTCACCATTCGTATATGTAAATTTTAATTTATCGTGTCAGATTCGTCTGCATTTCACCTATGTGATCGTCTATATCAATGTAAAGTAAGTATTCCGACTTTTTATCGATGGCTAATGTGCCTTATTCTCCGGCGTTAATAACTATAGCAAACTACAACGAAAAAATTAAAGAAAAAAAAAGAAAAAAAAAAAAAAAAGGAAAAGAACGTTTAAGCGAATAAATTTCATTCCGCGTATTTAGTAATTGGAACGTTGGATTTACATTTATCATTTTATATTCATCCCCGTGAGGCTTAACGGTTTATAAATAGGCTGATGTAATAAGAGGAATTAAGGGATATAATATAAATACGGAACGAAAAAAATGCTGCATGCACGACGAATTTCTTTTCTTTTTTCCTTCGGAGATGAGACACGTGAGATTTTGTATTTCGATCGTCAATGTTAAATGAGTGAACGAATAATAAAAAAAAAAAAAATTAAAACAATAATAAAGTAAAGAAAAGAGAAAAATTAAGAAAAAATTGATCGCATTAAAAAAACTCAGCCGATCAGATATAAATTACAATTCAAAGTGTTTATAAACGATCTTTGAAATTATTACGATAAATAAAAATGAAAAATCGAATAAAATTGAATAAAAAGTAATGGAAATATTGTAGACGTTGTTTTAACCAATCGAATGTAATATAAATTTCAATGCCTCGGAAATAAGTCTGCAAGTTTATTCCCAATCTGTAGCTATTTTTTTTTTTTTTTTTTTTTTTTTTTTAAGATTTTTTCGTAAGAATTTAAATTTTTTTCGCTAATCGAGATAATGCCGATTATCGACTGCAGAATTCACTTGCATACTTCAGATTCGAGGCGTTCTCGTGTCTCGTTTTGTTATTTAGAAAAATCAGAAAATGATGTGTAACGATAAAGTGCTAATAAAAATAGAAATTTAATATAATATAATAATAGAATATAATAATAAAGAAATTTACACACCACTGTCGGACAAACTGCTGTAACATGGGGGCGACGTCGTGGGGACACACAAAACCTAGGCGACCGATCGTTATGGCTACGGTTTCATTTCATTTTGCGGTAAGTAGACAAGTGAAGTGTAGTGAAGTGACCGGAAACACAAACAATAAGACAAA
This sequence comes from Cryptus armator, assembly GCA_963971235.1. Lineage (NCBI taxonomy): Eukaryota > Metazoa > Arthropoda > Insecta > Hymenoptera > Ichneumonidae > Cryptus > Cryptus armator. Next base: position 15,378,098 of record OZ020240.1, read on the forward strand.
CTGATAGGCGAACCAACAAATCAGGCGAATATATATGCTGCTGTTTGTAAAAAACTTTGAATTAATTTTTTTTTTTTTTTTTTTTTTTTTTTTTTTTTTTTGCAATTAATCATTCAATGAATAATAAATTCAATTAATATTAACAATCAATAGAGACAATGTGAAACACAGGTAAACGTATGGGATACCGACAAGTAAACATAGGCAATGTTGTGCTACCGTAACTGCTGAAAAAACGATAATAACAAATTAGGTAGCAGCGTGCGATCCTATGATTTATAATTGTAAATGAGTATGAAATATTTTTTTTTTTTTTTTTTTTTTTGTAAATCGAAATATAATGTTAGCAAAAAACGAGTGAACATATTTAATACCCATGTAATTAAAAAAAAAACTACCGGCGGTTGGTAAGCGTCGAGCGATAATTCGAGACGTATATTAATTAATTGCAAGAAAAAATGGGTTTCGGATATAGTGAATCAGTATGAATCCCGGATTATCGTAGTCACGAGGAGGATTTTCTATATCTATATATTACGGATTACTAAAGCCGTCGAAGGCAATCGCACACCACTAAAGAACATTTATCATCGATCAGTACAGGAATTTCACATCTCTAAACTTTCCGAATATATATATTTGAAGAAAAAAAAAAAAAAAAAAGAAAAAAAAAATGAAAAAAATTCGTGCATTTTTTCGCGATGCGCCCGACGGCGCGGGCGCTTCGTTTCGGATATCGGCCGCGTCGCATCCGTCGTCAAATATTTCTGCGATCGATTTACGATCGAAAAAATATGTGACTATAATTCCTATAGCAGTGGTATAGCCTTCTGGAATCGCCTAAAGTACTATCGTGGGAAATGTGCGATTAATCTGTTAATAAATGTCTTCTCCTTTGTCGCGAGACGGCTGTATGGTATCTGCAAAAAAATTTTCGTCTTCGAAAAAATAAAAAAAAAAAAATGAAAAAAATAAAATAAAAAAAAGTACACAATACTGACATCGAAAAACGCGTCTGACACTCGCGAGTAACGGATTTATCGACGAATTTGTCAAAATATGTGAAATGTTTTGTTGTTCATTTTTTTTTTTTTTTTTTTTTTTTTTTTTTTTCATGTATTGCAAAAAGTCGAATAGACGTTTCGGCATCCCACAGAAGTATTCCAGCTTCGAGAAGGCGTCGTTAAACTCACTTCCGGTGTCTTAAACATTAAATTATAGATTATCTATCGATTAAATAGAAATTAGAAATAGTGTCGCGGCGTCCAAACAACAAAAATCTTACGATCGAAGTGAATTTTCAAACGCCTTCTCACATTGTCACTACATACTAAAAAAAAATTATCAAATATATATATTCTTGCAAAGCTGATTCTTCAAGACTCACCGGTATTTTCTAGAAGAGTTTTTGGTGTATTCGGCCGATTGATTATGTCGATTAACTGCGTCAAAACTAATGGAATATACGAACTCGTGTCCAGTCCTGTAAACAAAAAAAGCGAAAAAAAAAAAAAAAAAAAAAAAAAAGAAACGAAATACAAACGCATTTATTAGAATTATGTGATACAAATTATTATGGTATTATTAAGAATATTCACTCACCAAGTTTTATCGATATTTCTCCGATCGCCCACGTCGCATTGTTACATACCGATATGAATGCCGGATTTAAATTTTGTCCTAAT